>CANTUQ010000146.1:7895000-8495000 GCA_947683425.1 Excoecaria cochinchinensis | reverse complement strand
CGATTCTGTCGCGAGCACGCGATAGCCGAAGTGTTGAGCACCCTCTGTCGCGAGCGCGACAGCCATCGCGATCGCGACAGAGCGCGATGCTGGCCAAGTGCTATCATGAGCACGCAATTCGTCGCGAGCCCGCGATAGCAATATTTGTTCTCCGTCGCGAGTGCGACAGAGCCTGGCCCCTCCATCCTCCTTGCGGTCGCGAAATCCATCGCGTACTCGCAACGAAGAGACTTCGGTCTCTATCGCGAGCATGACAGACGTCGCGAGCGTGATAGCTCCCTGTATGCTGAATGAGTTTTCTTTTGTTGTGTGTGGTTTTTGAACTCCAGTTTCCTTTAATGTCTATGAGATTTATGCTTGATGTCTTATGAATTATATGAATGCGGATCCATGATACGACTATGTACATGTATGAGGATGATTTTGGAATGTTATGAAATGGATTGAATGGTTTATGAATGACCTGCTAGAGTCTAGAAAGTGGATAGTTAGGCATGCCTAATAGAGTCTTATAGCTGCAGCCCTCAGTTTCGTTTGGACCCCGATCAGGTCCCCGCTTGGTTCCTCGCGAACTCCTATGTGTTCGGATCTTGTTTAAGTTCCCTTTTGATAATGTTTTGTGGAAGTTAAAAGTATCTTGATTTACCAATTCGTACCCGTAAGGTACTGTCCATATCGGCTCGTACCCGTAAAGTACTGTCCGTACACTCGTTATCCACTCCGTTGAGTCAGCAGGTGCCTGGTATGAATTGTGTTATGAGGAAATGTATGTGACACGTGTGTGAACTCATAAGTGAAAAGTATAATCTATTATGGGAATATGAACATTGTTATGAGCTTCTGAATGTATGGCTTTAGTATATATATGCATGCTTATGCAATTGATATGCTATGTGTATGGTATATTATGATGTACGCTTGTGTTTTGCCTTGACGACCGTTGTGAATGGTTGTCCTTTGATATATGTGTGGTTCCCCACTAAGCATTTATCGCTTAGCACGGTGTGTTTACCCGTGCAGGTGCGGAAGGAGTTGCTTTGGGAGAGTCGCCGCAGTCCAAGCCAACGCAGCAGGGTTTAGAATAGGACTGAGTTTTGTATTTTGAGATTCTTTTTGTATTGAACTCTCTTATTTTGGTTTTGTAATAGCTTCCACTTTTGTTTATGAAATTTTGGGATTTGTAATTAATTGTTGTATTTCTTAGTTGATCAGAACAGTAATGTAATGCCTCCGTTATATTAATGCATGATCAGCTTTCTCTTTCATATACTTCACAAAAGTTTTTAATTACCTCGCTTTCGTGTATGTTTATCTACGCATTGTTCTCTGCTTTTTTTGGTGGCACCCTGACTCGTACGGCATCTTACTCCTCATGGGATGGGATCGCCTGAGTATGGGTAAAGGGTGTCACAAGAAAAGTTCTCCAATTTTTTTAAGTTAATAAAAAGGAACCAATCTTCCTAAAAATAATAAATGACCCGATTTATGCATGATTAATTTTAATTACTTTTATGCATTTTAATTATTTTTATTCTTTTCTTTTTTTTGGACCCCTGTAATTAATTTTGGGGTAAGTTTTATTTATTTATTCTTTCTTATTTTCGGAGATTGTTCTGTCCCATTTTTTGTTTTGTAATTATTTTTTGGGGGATTGTTCTGTCCCAATATTTGCTCGTGATTTATTTATTTACTTATTACTTTATTTATCACTTTCCAATGTGGTTGTGTTGCGCTTTAAATTTATTGCACAATCGAGTGAGATAAGAGATGGAATTTTGATTTCTTAAAAACTTAATTATAAACTTAAGTCATTAATAAGAGTGAAGTTCCGAACACCATCTCTGGTTTAGACCAATAGAGGTTAGAGACCTTTCCTAATTTCTCATAAATTGGGTAGCGACTCCAAAATAGCTCAATGGTGCCTAAAGGCATCGTGAGGCTAGATGATCCTTTCCAATATTCAATTGGGAAGGAGGCATCCAAAATGACTCATGATGTCCAAGATCAAAAAGACGCGAACCAATCCCTCGAGCCCTAAAAGCGGGCTTAACGAGGACCTTTGCTAGGTTCGGCACGCGTCATTGCGTGTGACGGGGACCTGCAGCCTTCGGTCGCGGGCGTGACCCTTGTTTCGAACGCGATAGAGGGCTACTAGCTCCCTCTCACGAGCATAGGGCTTGTTGCGAGCGCGACTTTAGGCGAGATTGGCCTTTGTCGCGGGCGCAACAGGTCGTTGCGAGTGTGACCCTCCCCTGTTTTTCATGTGTGTTTTATTTGTTGCTCTTTGCATGGTTTCTCACACTTTAGTTATATCTATCTCATTTTGTGAATCTTAAGTGATGAGTACTCAGTGAAATGAATGGTTGAGTAGTGATTAAATTGAATCTTAAGTATGTTATAGTTTTATGTATAAGCCTGAAGAGTCAAGGTAGTGGATAGATAAGCATGCTTTTAAAGGGCTAGTGATTACAACTGCTAGTGTGGACCCCATTTCGGTCTAGTGTCGGCCCCATATGGGTCTAGTGTTTGATACCTTCGGGTATCCAAAGATTGCTTTCGTAAAGTTTTGAAACCTTGGTCTCCAGTGTTGATACTGCTAATCAATATCCAGTATACACATATCTACCATCGATGTAACTCAGGGTATTGTTGTGATTTGTTATGAGTGATTGATAGAGCATTGATCACGATAGTATGTGTATGAGATTAATATGATAATTGCTTAAGTCCAGTGGTGTGCATGAAGTGTTTGTATATGTCATGAGTTATGCATATGTGTAGACACCGGATCCTGAGGCAGCCAAGAACAGAGTTACCCAATGATGACAAGATGCCTGTTCATAGGCCAAAAGGTTAAAAGTAATAATTTCCTTGTCAGATTTGCATTTTAGAGTGAAAAAATAATAAATATTTTGAAAATTAGATTTGAAAAATGGAGTTTAGAAATTATAATATTTTTAGTTAAATTTAAAAAAAAAATCGCGAATGTTGGCCGAGGCAGCGCGCCAGTGCGGAGAGCCAGCTCGCGGCGCTCGCACGTGAGCGACGTGCAGAGCGTCGCCCGCGCATGAGCGACGCGCGGCCTGTCCCACTCGCTGGGAGAGCGTGTGCGCCCAGCATACGGGACCGACGCCCGTCGCGCACGCCGATGGGCGTCGGTCGCCCCTATTTCGCCGAAAATGGCCAATTTCGCCCAAAATTGATATTTTTTTGATTTTTTTCACCCAAATTTGATTTTTTATCCCATTTTTAGGGTTTTTAAGGGTTTTTTCCATTTTCAAAATTCAAAATAAATAATATCTGATTTAATTGAGTTTTTTTTCATTAATTAGTTAGGTTTTCATTTTTTTTTTCATATAAATCGAAAATGATGAAACTAAAAAAGGGGGATTGATTTTTAGGGTTTTTTTCTTTTTTTTTTGTTCTCTTCTTCTTCTTCTTCAAAAAATTCTCTCTAAGTTTTCTAGGTTTTCCCCTCAAATAAAATAAAAATTTCAGTTCTTCTACTTCTTTTTTTCTCAATGAAATTTCTTCTAAAACAATTTTTGGAAAGAGTTATGTTGTTGAAAAATTAATTTTGAGACAAAATAAAGTGATTACTTGTTCTCAAAATTCAATTTTCTTACTCTTTAGAGCAGTATCTTTAAGTCCTCTTTCTAAGGCATTTTCAGTTTCTTCGGAGCATTATGTTTAAGTTCTCTTTTTAAGGCATTTTCAGTCTCTTCGGAGCATTCTCTTTAAGTCATCTTTCTAAGGCATTCTCAGTCTCTTCGGAGCATTACCTTTAAGTCCTCTTTTTAAGGCATTTTCAGTTTTTTCGGAGCATTATCTTTAAGTCCTCTTTCTAAGACATTTTCAGTCTCTTCGGAGCATTATCTTTAAGTCCTTTTTTTTAAGGCATTTTCAGTCTTTTCGGAGCATTATCTTTAAGTCATTTTCTAAGGCATTTTCAGTCTCTTCGGAGCATTATCTTTAAGTCCTCTGCATTTTTAGTCTCTTCGGAGCATTATCTTTAAGTCATTTTTCTAAGGCATTTTTAGTCTCTACGGAGCATTATCCCTTAAGTCCTTTTTCTAAGGAATTTTCAGTTTCTTCGGAGCATTATCTTTAAGACCTCTTTCTAAGGCATTTTCAGTTTTTTCGGAGCATTATCTTTAAGTCCTCTTTTTAAGGCATTTTTAGTCAATTTAGAGCATTATCTTTAAGTCCTCTTTCTAATGCATTTTCAGTCTCTTAAGAGCATTATCTTTAAGTCCTCTTTCTAAGGCATTCTCAGTCTCTTCGGAGCATTACCTCTAAGTCCTTTTTTCAAGACATTTTCAGTCTCTTTAGAGCATTATCCCTTAAGTCCCTCTTCTAAGACATTCCCGATCTCTTCAGAGCATTAAGTTTTTTCCAAATCCTTTCAATCCAAGGGAATGCTCGAGCTTTGTAGCCTGGGTAATGACTCGGGAACAACCAACCCTTCTTCAGGGGGCACCCGTCTGACATTGATCCTAATAGCTATGTACTGCCACAGGTACGCATCCCTTTTATATACCCTACACGTTTGCTTTGCCTTTTTTTTATAGAAAAAAAAGAGAGGTTCAGGATAAGTGCTAGTAAAGACAACCATGAGCAAGTCACCATGCCAACCCAAGGATGATCAACAGTCAGGCACTGGGTTAGGCAGATGGTGGTTAGCAGATCAGATATTATACTAGCCGGATGGTGGTTAGCAGATCAAATATTGTACTAGCCGGATGGTGGTTAGCAGATCAGTTATTGTACTAGCCGGATAGTGGTTAGCAGATTAGATGTTATACTAGCCAGATGGTTATTAGCAGATCCGATGTTATACTAGCCGAATCGTGGTTAGCAGATCAGATATTGTACTAGCTGGATGGTGGTTAGCAAATCAGATATTGTAGCAGATCAGATATTGTACTAGCCGAATGGTGGTTAGCAGATCAGATGTTTTACTAGCCGGATGGTGGTTAGCAGATCAGATATTGTACTGACCGAATGGTGGTTAGCAGATATTACACTGACCGGATAATGGTTAGCAGATAAGATGTTACACGGATCGGTTGGAGGTTACCAAGGTTATGCTGTGCAAGCCCAAAAGCGGATAGCAAAACAGAACGTTCAATCACATGCGATAGAACAGATCGCAAACAGAGGTTGTAGTTAGAGAACACTACATCTCACAGACTCCATGCAGGCCAGGACGAGGCTAACAGGACACCAGCGATAGAATAGATCGCAACAGAAGTTGTAGTTAGATAACACTGCATCTCACAGACATCGTGCAAGCCAAGATGAGGCCAGTGAGACACCATCGATAGAACAGATCGCAATAGGGATTTGGTTAGATAACACTGCATCTCACAGACACCGTGCAAGCCGGGATGAGGCCAGTGGGACACCTGCGATAGAACAGATTACAACAGAGATTGTGGTTAGATAACACTGCATCTCACAGACACCGTGCAAGCCGGGATGAGGCCAGCGGGACACCAGCAATAGAACATATCGCAACAAAGGTAGAAGTTAGAGAACACTGCATCTCACAGACACCGTGCAAGCTGAGATGAGGCCAGCGGGACACCAGAGATAGAACATATTGCACTAGTGCACTAGTTTCCCAAAAATTAGAGGCAACTGTAGACACCGGATCCTGAGGCAGCTCAGATCAGAGTTACCCAATGATGATAAGATGCCTGTTCACAGGCCAAAAGGTTAAAAGTGATAATTTCCTTGTCAAATTTGCATTTTAGAGTGAAAAAATAAAAAATAATAAAAAATATTTTGAAAATTAGATTTGAAAAATGGAGTTTAGAAATTATAGTATTTTTAGTTAATTTTTCTTTTAAAAAAAATGGCGAATGTCGGAGCGCCAGCGCGGGGCACTCTCGCGCGAGCGAAGCGCGGCCTGTCCTGCGTGATGGGCGAGAGTGCGCGCCCGTCGCGCGCACTGACAGGCATCGGTCGCCCCTATTCCGCTGAAAAATGCCAATTTCGCCCAAAATTGATATTTTTTCGATTTTTTCACCCAAATTTGATTTTTTCTATCCCATTTTTAGGGGTTTTAAGGGTTTTTTCCATTTTTAAAATTCAAAATAAATAATATCTAATTTGATTGAGTTTATTTTCATTAATTAGTTAGGTTTTCATTTGTTCTTCATATAAATAGAAAATAATGAAAAAAAAAAAGGGGGGATTGATTTTTAGGGTTTTTTCTTTTTTTCTCTTCTTCTTCAAAAAATTCTCTCTAAGT
This sequence comes from Excoecaria cochinchinensis, assembly GCA_947683425.1. Lineage (NCBI taxonomy): Eukaryota > Viridiplantae > Streptophyta > Magnoliopsida > Malpighiales > Euphorbiaceae > Excoecaria > Excoecaria cochinchinensis. The sequence goes on along the minus strand of CANTUQ010000146.1, from coordinate 8,488,741 downwards.
TTTCTAGGTTTTCCCCTCAAATAAAATAAAAATTTCAGTTCTTTTACTTCTTTTTCTCTCAATGAAATTGCTTCTAAAACATTTTTAGAAAGAATTTTGTTGTTGAAAAATTAATTTTGAGACAAAATAAAGTGATTATTTGTTCTCAAAATTCAATTTTCTTCCTCTTTTTTTATTACATATTTTTTTCAATTAAGTTTTTTAAAGATTTTGATATTGAGTTTTTTGATGAAAAATGGATTTTGGGGCAAACAAAATATTTGTTTGATCTTGAAATCTAATTTTTCATTTGATTTTCTAAAAACAAATTTTTGCATGAATAATTTTTTTTGAGACTAACCAAATAATTGTTTGTTCTTGAGAATATTTTTATTTCTTTAATCAATTTCCTTGAAATAAAGAAATTTATTCTTTGTTCTTGAGAACTTTTTTTATTTTTTTATTTTTTCTTCATCATTTTTTTATCAAATTTATTTCTTGGAATAAAATTCCAATTTTTTCTATTTATCATATTTAATTCTAATTTTTCAAATCAAAAATAAGGAAATCAATCAACTTTTTTCCCTCATCGAATCCGAACTCTGAGGGTAAATATTCTAGGTCTGATCTCATTTTTTTTCTTCTATTCATTTTTGTTAATATTTAATTGATTGACATGTATATTTTTATTGTTTTTATTTATTTATTCTATTGTTTGTATATTTGTCTTATTTAATATGTTTATATATTATTTTTCTAACATGTAATTAATTTATTTTTGCTTTGATTTCTTATTATTTCTGACATGTAATTAATTTATTTTGCTTTGATTCCTCATTATTTTTAACATGTAATTAATTAATTTATTTTGATTTTCTTTGCCATTTAATAATATTATGCTAATCTTGATAACATGTAAATAGTTAATTTAATTAAATCAATTTTGTATCTTTAATTCCTTTCATTACTCACACTTATGTGTTTTTATCCTTTTTATTTATTTGTTTTACTCACTTGATTGGCTTAATTAATATTTTTGTTAGTTTTATTTATTTAATTTAGTTTGATTAATCCATTTTATTTTATTGTATTTTATTCGATTTGATTTAACTACTAACCTTAATTTTCTTTTTCTTTTTGGTTAAAACACTTGTCTTTTTATTTGAGCATTATCCATGGACGGAGATGGGAGATCCAGGGGGCTCATTTGGCGTGGTCTTTTCCTTAGTTTTCATTGTTTGTATTGTTTTCCTTATTTGGATTGTTAATTTATTTTACTATATAATCTTTAATAAAATTATTTATGCATGTTTAAAAAAAAAATCACAAAAATATTTATATTAATTAATTTGGTACTTTTCTAAATAAAAATTGGATCAATGTCCTAGTTTTTCATACCCAAATAAACTATCACCTTTAACATCCCTTTTTTTAAAGTATGCATGCGAGGACCAATGTCCTCATCCTTAATAAATAACCCGCTTTATGTATGATGTGTATTTTATTTACAATGGGGGTTGTATTCCGCCCTTAGTTTTGTTGTCATTTATTTTTATGAGCTTCATTTTAATTATGCTTTTATTTATCGCTTTCCTTGAATGACCAACCATGCGCTTTAATTAAATTGCACTGAATTGAATGAGAAATGGGTTGAAACGCTAAATTCAAAACTCAATTATAAACTTAACCAAGGTATTAATAAATGGGAAGTCCCGAACCTTCTCTGGTCTTTGGGTTCAATGAGGTGAGAGGGCCACCTCAATGTTCTATTGGGGTGGGGCCTCTAAGACACCTCTTGTGTCCCGAAAAAGGCCCAACTTGCATAGTCCTAGGCTCCACGAGGCGAAAGGGCCATCCTAATGTTCTATTAGGGTGGGGCCTCCAAGACACCTCTGGCTTGCCCAAGTGCGAGGCGAGAGGGCTATCCTAATATTCTATTAGGGTGGTGCCTCCAAGACACCTTCGGCTTGCCCAAAATGGGCATAGCAACGCTGTCTTAGGCTCACTGAGGCTAGACGACCTTTCCCAATGTTCTATTGGGTGGTGACTCCAAGAAAAACTCCTTGTTGCCCAAAATGGACGCACTTGTGATTTCTTACAAGTTTTCACGAACATCCTCTCGAAAGCCCTAAAAGCGGGTGGTTCGGGGTGCCCCGGGGTTCGGCGCGTGTCACAATATGACATTAACGTGTTATGTTTTTCTCACATTAATGATTAAATTCTTCATGTTATTTATTTGTATATTGTATCGTTTATGTTGTGTGACTTCGATAGAAGTCTTTTGTGCCTATTTATCCACACTAAGCATTATCACTTAGCACAGGTTTTTTCCCGTGTAGGAATGTAGGTTTGGTTTGGAGTTGGACATCAGTAGGTCTTGGCCACTAGGAGTTAGAGTGGAATTCCTTTTTGTATTTTGTTATTGTATTTTGTATAATTTAGTATATGTATATGTATTTGTAGAGAATATTTCTGTAAGGTTTTATATATATGTAAATGTTCAGAAAGATGCTTCTATAATTTTTGATGAATTTATATCATAAGTATTTAAGTTTATTCATTTATCTTATGTTTTTTCTTCTTCCGCTTTTGTTTATGCAAGTTTGCCTTATGTGTGTTTGTGTGTAGCGCTCTGATATCATCTCAAGGGGTATTGGGGCATTACAGTTTTATTGGTATCAGAGCCTAAGTTTAGGTGCTTCAGGACTATAGAGTATAGAGTATGTATATGTGAGTCTGTCTAGTATCGTGGCCTAATACAGATGTTGTTTTTGTGTAGAGTTAGATGGAGTCTGATCCTAGTGAGGAGATTGGTGAGATGACGAGTAGTGTTAATCCAGTGAGGGGTAATTGGCCTGCACCTGAGCGTGCTCCAGTAAAAGGTCCTGGTCCTGCATATGAGAATCCAGCACTAGTACAAGGGTTGTTACAGTTGATGGATAGACTGATAGCTCCTAAGGCTTCTACGGAACTTTTGAGAATGAGAGGAGCAGAGGAGTTTAGTGGAACCTCCTTGGACTAATCTGGTTTAACTGAGTTTTGGTTGGAGAGGACAGATAGAATACTACAAAAGATTAGTTATTCTGCGAACCAAAGAGTAGCTTGTACAGTGTCGCTATTACAAGGGTCGGCATATGATTGGTGGAAGCTTGTGCTACACCACCCTCAGAGACCAGTTGAGTTGACTTGGGAGTTTTTCGTCCATGAATTCGAGAAGAAGTATGTGACTAAGGCCTACAGAGAAACGAAGTGGAAAGAATTTATAAGTTTGAAGCAAAGGAACATGTCGGTCAGTGAGTATGAGAAAGAGTTCAGCCGGTTGAGTAAGTACGTGCCATATGCCTTATTGACTGAGGACTTCAAGTGCCAAAAATTTGAGGATGGTTGAAGAGAAGTTATTAGAGGGCTTTTGTTGGTAATGGCAGTTATGCACCAAGTGGGTTATTACCAATTAGTTTCAGTTGCCATGAAATTAAAAGAGTCAGAGTTTGTGAAGCAGAGAAGTGAATAGAAGAGGAAAGTGCCTGATAGTGGTGTAGTTGGTAGCAAGAAGGCTCAGGATGTTGCGAGTGGACAAGTTGCTAGAGGGTCGACTCAAGTGCCGTCAGAGGTTGGAAGTGTAGCCCCACCCTCTAGTAGAGGAAGTTTGGCACCTGAGTGCGAGCATTATCGAAATCACTACTGGAGTACGTGTCGAAAGCTAACGGGAGCGTGCTTCAAGTGTGGCAGCATGGAGCACATGCTGGCCAATTGTCCAGAATTGAAGGAGAACAAGGGTCAGCAAGGAAGTAGATCGAGTGGGGATAAATTGGGAGCAATAAGAAGTGGTAGAGGTAGAGGTAGACCCTCTCAAGTGCTGTCTGAGATCGTACAGAAGCCAGCTGGTGGTGGTGGTGGTCTTGCTTGGGTTTATGCCATGATCAGAGAAGACGTAGATGAGCCCGTAGGTCCTTCTGGTAAGTAAGCTTATTTCGATCTTCTTATGTAAGTTGGTAGTTGGAATCTGAGTTGATCCTTGTGTTTGTTGGCGTGGAAATTTTCAAGACAAAATTTCTTAAGGGAAAGAGAATTGTAACACCCCGATTTGGACCCTAGTAGGATTTAGGGAATTATTTGTACGATTGAGGTTATAAGTGTAATTTGACAATTTTAGAATTGGGCTAATTAAGGACTAAATTGAAAGAGCAATTAAAGTTATTAAGTAAAAGAATTATTTTAGTGATTAAAAAGTAATTGGATAAGGACTAATAGAGATTTTTGCCAAGGATTTGTTTAGTTTAACCATTAGGGAGGTGACACCTAAGGAAGGTTAGTGGGAAACATTAAATGAAAATAGAGAAAGGAAGAGAGAGGGAAGGAAAATCCCTTTTCTCTTCTTCATTTTCTGTTTCTTACTTCTTTTTCCTTGTTGATCATCAAGAGTTTGGGTAAGATTTTGAAGGGGATTTAAGATTTTGAAGGGTAAGTGGTTGTGGAAGTTGAGGCACTGATTTCTTCTCCTTCTTTCTTCCCGTTTTTGGGTGTGTTGAGTTTGATTAAGTGTGCTTTGGATTGTTTTGTGCAACAAGTTGGTGCCAAGAAGAAGGACAAGGGTAAAAAGAAGGTGGGATCTTGAAGAGAAGTGATTTTGAGCTGCTATTGAGGTTTGGGAGTTATTCCCTATGTTGTGTTTGTTTTTTTTTGAGTATTAAGTTTTGGAAATTTGATAAGTGAAGAATGTTTTTGTGTGTGTTTGGTTGGGCTTTGGCTAAATTGTGTATATTGAAGGAAGGGGTATTAGTGTTTGTATGTGGGTTTTGTTCTAAGTGTTTAGAGTTAATTTGATTGTGATTTTAGATTAGTTAATTATCTTGTTCAAATGTTATAAATTGCATGTAATGATTGTATAATGTTATTGGCATGATTTTGAGCACGTTTTGAATGTATGGCTGAGTGAAAGTCAATTGTATGCTTGATTGATTGGTTTTGGAGGAGTTGGGTTGTGAGAGAAGATTTTTGGAATAGAGTGAAATTCACGACTCTGTTACGAGCGCGACGCTAGTCGCAAGAATGACAGAGGGCATGATGGCCGAGCTCTAGTTGAGGTGCTCTCTATCGTGGGTGCGATTGTTATCGCGAGCGCGACAGAGAGCTCGGTAAGTGAGCGTTAGCCGGGCTGTTCTTCGTAGCGGGCGCACGTGCGCAATGGGGACCTGCTGCCTTCTATCATGGGTGCGATCATTATCGCGAGCACGATAGAGGGCTATCAGCTCCCTCTCGCGAGTGCAACTTTATGCTAGATTCACCTCTGTCGCAGGCGTAACAAGTCGTCTCGAGTGCGACTCTCCCCTGTTTTATGTGTGTTTTATTTGTTGCTCTTTGCATGGTTTCTCACTCTTTAGTTATATCTATCTCATTTTGTGAATCTTAAGTGATGAGTACTCAGTGAAATGAATGGTTGAGTAGTGATTGAATTGAATCTTAAGTATGTTATAGTTTTATGCATAAGCCTGAAGAGTCAAGGTAGTGGATAGTTAAGCATGCTTATAAAGGGCTAGTGATTATAGCTGCTAGTGTGGACCCCATTTAGGTCTAGTGTCAGCCCCGTATGGGTCTAGTGTTTGATACCTTCGAGTATCCAAAGATTGCTTTTGTAAAGTTTTGAGACCTCGATCTCTAGTGTTGATACTGCTAATCAGTATCCCGTGTACCCGTATCAACCATCGATGTAACTCAAGCTATTGTTGTGCTTTGTTATGAGTGACAAATAGAGCATTGATCACAATAGTATGTGTATGAGATTAATATGATAATTGCTTAAGTCTAGTGGTATGCATGAAGTGTTTGTATATGTCATGAGTTATACATATGACATTAACGTGTTATGCTTTTCTCACATTAATGATTAAATTCTTCATGCTATTGATTTGTATATCGTATTGTTTATGTTGTGTGACTTTGATAAAAGTCTTTTGTGCCTATTTATCCCCACTAAGCATTATCGCTTACCATGGGTGTTTTCCCTGTGTAGGTATGCAGGTTCGGTTTGGAGTTGGACATCTGCAGGTCTTGGCCACTAGGAGTTAGAGTGGAATTCCTTTTTGTATTTTGTTATAGTATTTTGTATAATTCAGTATATGTATATGTATTTGTAGAGAATATTTCTATAAGTTTTTATATATATGTAAATGTTCAAAATGATGCTTCAGTAATTTTTGATGATTTTATATCATAAGTATTTAAGTTTATTCGTTTATGTTATGTTTTTTTTCTTCCTCTTTTGTATATGCATGTTTGCCTTGTGTATGTGCGCGTAGCGCTCCGATATACTCCTAAGGGGTATTGGGGTGTTACAACATTTGTGTGTTTCTTTACCCACCATATATTTGATGAAATGTTTTAAAAAACAATTGAATACATGCATTAACCTAGGATGATCCAAATTATGCTATTTTCTCAATGTCTGTTTGAGGATTTATGTGTTGGATAACATGCCTTTTGTGGCTAAGAGTTTTGTTAACGCTTCTTCTTACATTTTTCTCTGAAATTTGTGTTGAAATAGTTCATCTTTCCTTCCCTTTTTCAATTTTTGTTACTTAATCAGTAAGGACTTATAGAATTGCTGCATGTTTTTTGTCACTCTTTCATAATTGTTACTTAATTGATTTTTCTGAATTCATTTCACTGCTGGTTACACTTCATTTACATTGTAATTACATGAATTATGTTGCCATTTTGTGGTTTTGCATTTTTGAATCAAATGGAATTATTTCTTTTCATTGTCTTTGCAGTGCCTCCTAAGAGAATCAGAAAGGAAGCGAAATCTTCCTCCCAACAGGGTGCATCATTGGCCAAGGTATCGAGTTGGGTACCAAACAACACAAAGGAAGATTATGCATACTTTACTAAGGCCGAATACCTGCCTATGCCTTATTCGAACTTGGAGCTGCTGTACAAACTAAGCTTAGCTGAGGAAATGGAAAGGATGATATCTAATATCGGATGGACAGATTTTTTCGCATTGAGAGAGAAAGTGCATCCAGCTTTAGCAAGATACTTTGTGGCTACATTACGTTGCAGAATTGGAAAGAATTGCCATGATGACGCTGGCATGTCACAATTTTGTTTAAACAAGGTGATGTACAAGATGACTTTCAACGAGTTTTCTGAATTTTTGGGATTTTCAGTGCAACACCCCCTAACCACCTATAAAGCTTTACTACAAGGGTTATGGAGTGTCACACAACAAACACATGCACACGAATTAACATCCACATAAAACTTAGTATTAATAAATTTCATTAAAAGGCAACATTCAATTACATTATGAAAATCCATGCATTACATTGCATAATATTTATAGTCTTACTTCAGTTTTGACTTTACAAAATACAACTTATTTGATACAAAAACTTTAGTTCCTATACACATGCCAACTATAAATACACATCTTATACTATTACAAAATAACGTACTTATGCAGCGGTTCCTAATGTGTTGGCCATTGGCGATGTAAGACTGTCTTCCAAAACGCTATCTTCAGATACGTACATGGATAAAACATCCATGCTAAGCGATAATGCTTAGTGGGGAACAATAAAATATGGATGAACACTCACAGTGATCATTAATACAATTCACATGCTCAAGTAACATACATTTATACAATTTAATTTAAAATCAATGTTAATGCTATCATCAACACAAAACCACAAGTAACAATCCATATCATCAAACCTACTTATAATTCCTTACATTTAATCCTCAATTCACATATGTTATTTTGCTCATTATATTATCTTTCTATTCATCCATTGCAAATCTATATATTTCACCATTCACATACATCATATAAATATTTTTACCTATGGCAAAGTAATTATTAGCACTTGCATATGCATAAACACCCTTATCAAATTATAAATGCAAATCCAAACTATGCATACTTTTAGTCAATTCCAAACAATACCACATATTCACCAATTCATATAAAGTTTACAAGTATTTACTTATTATCATATCATAGTTTACCTGATACCACATATTGTAACCATTAAACATTAAATTCACATTATACACTAACAGTTATCAACACCAATATATATATAGTACATTTCCCATTATAATCATAAAACCACATTACTTGTACCTTAATCTATCAATATATTATACACTAATGAATTCACATATTACACAAAGTTAAGAATCAATCATTTGTTTATTAGCTATTTCCTAACTTGTCTACACTTCTATAGTCGTGGATAACGGGATTATCACTCTGATATCTGTAGATACCTTTATACTAGTATCCAGAGATACTTTTATATCGCATTAGTAGTATCTGTAGATACTTTTATATCACATTAGTATCCGTAGATAATTTTATATCGCATTAGTATCCGTAGATACTTTTATATCGCATTAGTATCTGTAGATACTTTTAATTAAAGACACACACAATCACTCGCTTTTTGTGGATCCTATTCCAGGATTACCCCTGACCCAAATGGGGCCAGTAACTTGAAAGCACGTTGGCTGCAACACTTTTGACTCTATAAGCATGGCTAACTATCCACGACTCGACTTGCAGGCTAGACAATTAACTCAGTTACTTAAATATGATTCTCATGATACAAACCTTCACAAAACTGTGTTAAAAAACTATCGGATAGCTTTTAATCATATTCACTTCCATACGCATACATCTTATTATTAATTTCACACTTTATCATTTAATTCATACAAATTGTATATACATATGTAGACACATACTCACCTAAATTGCAAAATTATTAGTCTCCATGTAAATAAGCAATTCATAAGCTCAAGGTCATAAGTCACACCAATACACCAATATTAACTAACATCCTAACATATAATATCTTGCATACACACACATATATGATTTACCATACAAGCTCATACCTCATTATGCATAACCTCACATGGATTATAAATATATATATACTTATCATTTTCTATATAACTACGTTAAGCATTAACATGTCATTTAATATTATGCACAAATATATGGTTTATTAACAAACACACACTTCAATATACATATGTTTACACGAATTAACACATCTATAATTTTCATATGCATAGTTATTCATAGGCCAATACCACAATTTACACAAAAATAGGAAATTTAGAAAGTAATTCCAAACTTGAGACTCTATCGCGCTCGCGACACATGTCGAGCTCGTGACAGACCTTGGCATCTCTTCTGTTGCACTCGCGGTACATGTCGCGCACATGACATAACCCACTAACAACTTCAGTTGTGCTTGCAGTCATGCCCGTGCTTGTGATAGAACACAATCTTACATCTTTGCCCATCGGAGCACACTGTCGCTGTGACGCCCATTCCCTAACGACAAACTAGCTCAGCTAATCTTATAGGAAATGGCCGTACACACACAACGGAACACATGCGCATTAATAAGGAACCTGTATAATAAAATTTTATTATGCATCTCATGCCAACTACTTATAGTTCATTCACTATAACCACATACTCGTCATGCATACTTATATAGCCTTTAGGTTAACTTACAAAGTTAACACACTATTACATGCCTTTACATACTTGATACACATATTAATTATACAAGAAGCTTATATAAAATTCCCACAACCTACACTAACAGCTTCTTATTGTTGACCGTTGCTATGCGGGTGCGTCCTTCGGTCACCTCTCGCCCGTACCTTAACGGATTAGAGTAAACCCGTGCTAAGCCATAACGCTTAGTGGGGAACACATATATAACAAGTAGTTTAACACTCCAATAGGGATACCATACATTACATACTAATAGTCATGCTTAAATAAATATTACCATATCAAATACCATTCCAGCATAGCATTATCCGTTACTATATTCAATCATAAAGCATCAACCACTTAATTCACAAATTCACATATCAGAATCACTTCCATTTATCATTTAGTTAGCCTACAATTCTAAGACACGGATAACGGGTATCACATTGGTACCACTAAGGTACTAGAATCGCGTTGAAATCTTATTTATGCATTGGTACCCTCAAGTACATAATATCAATCCACATGTAATAAAATCCAACAAGGATTATACGCATTGTTTTCGCATTGTGATTCCCAAGGAATCAGACACATTTAACGCATTGGGCTGCAGCACTTTGACCCTATAGGCATGCTTATCTATCCACTACTTGACTTGCAGGCTTAAGTTGTTAAACATGTTATCCATTTCACTTTGAACAATTTCACATCACACATGTCGTTTGCCATCATCACATTCTCTTTACACATACGCATTAACACATAGCTATTCACTTCGTTTGCATACTCATTGTGTTCGCAAGCTTATTCTTTCATAGTCAATAATCACATACTTGATTACATTCAAGAATCATCATGTTCGTATGCAAATATACATTTCTTAATACACACCTAATGCTTACCCTTAATGCCTTTCATTTAAGCTTAAAGCCTTACCATTTGAAAGTCCAAACACATTAGGGTTATATTGCCAAAACAGGGTAGGTCACGGTCATAACTAGTTTGGTTGCCACCGTGACATGTTGAAGTCCAAAACAGAATGCAAATTGGGGGCAGGTCATGGTCACAACCATTTTGGTTGCCACCATGACATGTTCCCCACTCATGGCAGAATGCAACTTGAGGGTATGTCACGGTCACAACCATTTTGGTTGCCACCGTGACATATCCATGCCCTGCAAAACAGAATGCTCTCTTGGGTACCTCACGGTCACAACCATTTTTGGTTGCCACCGTGACATACTCAATTTCCCTTAGGTAGAATTGAACCCAAGCATACCTCACGGTCACAACCATTTTGGTTGCCACCGTGACCTATGCAAGGTTTCACCAATTCAGCCTACATTTCTCATATCCTTTGAAGGACTTCAAACCCATTTTCCTTTTTAGCAATTAAACCAATTATCAACCACATACTCAATTGGCACATACCTGATTTTACATCTTGACATTGGCATTCATTTATAGCACAAGCTACAATCATTCCCAATACACACATGGCATACATATTCTCAAGCAACACTTTCACAAAGCATATCTCCACAACCAATATTTAACCTAGCAATACAATTTCATGCTCAAGGTCATTATTTTACATACACACACAATTCATACCAAACCTCTATTTGACCAACACAAATCACACAGTTTATACAACTAGGGTTTGTTCCCAAACCTTGTCGCCTTAGATCTTAATTTCGTTGAACGCTCGGCTCTCCGATTACGGCTTTTCCTTTATCCCTCTTTGATTCCTTAGCTACCAATACAATACCAATGCACAGGCTTAAACTCAATCCAACAATATCCCATCCAAACCAATTCAAACCAAGAAGAAAGAGTAAAAGATGAGAATATGCATTCATAATCACTTACCTCTTAAATTCAACAACTTAACTCTTGAGCAACTTAACAACTTGACCTTCTTAACAATTATGCAATTTGATTTAGAGACTAAATGAACTACTCACACGGCAAGAGGAGGTAGAAACATAGAAAATGACTCAATCCTCACAATGGGTTATTTCTCTTCCTCAAAGGGACACATGCATGCATAAGGTGGAGGTGGCATATTCACAATGAGCCACACGGATTCCACTTCAATTTTTGCCTCCCACTAACTGATTTCTTACATTATGTTGTTCTTAATTAATCCATCATTAGATAAACTAATCAGCCACTAATCCATTCCTAACTTAATCTCATATATATACCAATTGGCCACTAAACTATCCACTCATCTTCCAATCAAGTCCTTCCTTCATTTCAATTTAGTCCAAGCTACACATTCAATTACACACACATCCCAAATTATATCAATACTACTAGGGCACATTCCCGGCCATGACCATCGCTCCCGCGACCCCTGTCGCGCTTGCGATAGTGGCTGAACTTCAAGTTCAAAGCTCCACTCCACATACATCTTTTCAAGCACTTATCCAATATTCATCTATATGACTTCTAAAGACCAACATAACATCACTTTTAGCCATTATGGCCTTCTGATCAAATGTTTATCTATATGTTAACATCACAATGGCATAAATCTCATTATAATTGGACTTGATATTAAGGAGTTATAGCCAATGAAATACCACTTATTTCGAAAGCCCTCCTATAGAATTTTGTTACACTTTAACTACCTTAGTAATTATTCATTTACACTTTACAAGACTCTAAACTTATGTTGGATAAGTTTCGAAAAGTTCTGGTGAAGTTCAGGTGTGTTTCGGGAGGAAAAACACATAAAATATACAAAACAAGGAAGGGTATTGGTCAGCAATATTTCGTACTAGCCTTGAGGTCCCATATAAGAAGAAAAGCCATCAACTCTCATGTTCTATAGTGCTCGTGATAGAAGCATCCATTATGTGTCCCAAAAAATTAGAACATCAGGACTGCTTTTCATCTCAAACTTTCACCGCCTAAAACAACATCTAAAACTCATTTTTAGAAAAAATATGCTTTTAAGAAATTATCCCTAGGATGTTGTATTTCATATGGAACAAATTTTAGATCATTTGGACACCTAAATTATCAGATATGATCAAAACAACCTGAACTGTTCCCATGAACCGACCAAAGTAGAGACACCCCTATTTTGGCCATATTTTGGAGTATGTAGAATTAAAATTAGCTCATGGCTATTTCTTAGAAATTTGTAGGTATGTATATTAGCTTTTTAACGACACTAGTTTCATATAATTTGGAATTTCCTAACTTGACCTAGGACCACAACAATCAATAGAGGTCCAACTAAATTTGAGTAGAGTTTCCCTTAGAAACTCAACATGCCCAAATTATCAAATCTACCAAAACTATCAGAACAAATCAACACAAATATTCCATGTATAGTTCAAAACAAGAAGTTAAACATCAAAAGTGCAATAATACACAAATTTCCCAAACCTCAATTTCCTTAGCTCCAATGTGCTCACTTGGCACCTTGATCATCAACCCTCTTCTTTCCCTTTTCTTTTCTCATAACCACCACTACATGCACAATAAAATTCTAGAATAAGAACAAAGGGGTTACATCCAACTCAAGTTAAAGAAAAGGAGAAGAAGAAAATGATCAAACTTTATTAACCACTTACTGTAGACACCGGGTCCCGAGTAGCCTTGATCAGGATTACCCGATGATGAAATTTAGCTATGCCGGCTTATAGGCAAAAAGATTGGAGCTCAGAAGTGATTTTCCTTGTCTTTTCGGTGAGTAAAAAGGGTATTTTAAAAATATTTTAAAAATATTTTTTAAATTATTTTGAAGAAGAAAAAGTGTGTTTTAGGTTGAGGGTATTTTATATAAAAAATTAAAAAAAAAGGGTAAAAAAATGATTAAAAAATGAAAAAAATAGAAAAGTAGAAAATAGGGGAAATTAATCGCGACGGAAAGGCGACGGCCAAGGGCCGTCGCGAATTTTCGTGCGCAGAGCGCCGCGGAGCGTGCGCTCCGCGCGGCCGACGCCCTGGGCGTCGGTCTCTCTGCGCGAGCAACGCCTCGGGCGTCGCTCGCTCCGCGCACGTCGTGCGCGGAGACTCCGCGGAACGTGCGCGAGGCGCACGGAAATCGCCCCTCACGCCGATTTCTCGCTCCACTTCGCCCATTTCGCCCATTTTTCGACCCAAACACGATTTTTAGCGGTTTTTGGACGGTTTTGGGTGGTTTTTGGGTAGTTTTTGAGGGTTAAAACACTAGAAAAATTCAAAAAACAAGGGAGGACGAAAGGAGAACATTTGGTTAGAAAAAAACTGAATTTTGGAGCTTTGAGTTGAGAGAAAAAAATCCATCTTACACACTTGTTTCCAAGAGCTTTTCTTCAAGTTTTCAAGCTATTTTCTAAGGATTTTCACAAGAGAAGACAAGGAATTCAACACTTCTATCTTCAATTCTTCAAAACTGAATTTGAGGGTAATTATTCTTGGCTTTACTCATTAATTCTCTTGTTAATTTCATTTATTTTGGCTTCCAATTAACATATCAAACATGTAAATTCTCTTAGTCTCCATATTCTTCTTCTTATTTTTTTTATCTTAAATTATTCATATAACAAATAAGCTTTTTAAATTCTATTACCTTTTTTTTTCATGTCAAATTATTCTTTGTTCATGTAATTATGCATGTTTTAGGTTGTAAATACCTTTAATTTCTTAATGCTATATCATGTGTATTATTATGCTTTCTTTTGCATGTATGAGTGATATAGTCATTATTTTATGCTAGTTATGCATGTCAAGTGGAATTATTCTCATGTTACACATTTATTCATGTCTTAACTATAATAAAATTGATTGTCACTAATCTTTCATGTATGTTAATAACTATTATTAATAAGTTGCATATGCCATGATACTTCATCACCTTATGCATGTTAAATTGCATCTTAATCACTTTATGCATGTTAAATTGCATCATAATTATTTTTTATGCATGTTAAATTGCATCATAATTATTTTTTATGCATGTTATAGTATCTTATGCATGTTATATGGTCATTGTACATATTACCTTTATGTTGTATTATTTCGTTGGCCTAATCACTAACATGAATTTCTTTTTGATTTTTGGTTGCAAATCATTGTTTTATTCTCATTTGAGCATCCATGCACATGAAGGAGGAGTTGCGGTGTTTGGTATTTCCTTTATACATTTTTAATTCTCATTTCGTTTATATTTTTAATTTCCTTGTATATATTCATTGAATAAAATGTTTTCCTATGCGCACCTAAATAAAGATCATAAAAATATTTCTTACTAAATTAATTTAGATTTTTCATAGTAAAATGGGACCAATGTCCTAATTTTCATCCCAAATAAAATCATCACATCCAGAACATTTTCTTTAATTGTGCATGCGGGGACCAAAGTCCTCATAATTAATAAATTCCCCGGTTTTATGCATGTTTGCACTTTTAAAAGGGAGTTGTATTCCGCTCCTTGTATTATTGTAATTCATTGCTTTACTTGCTAATTTATGGTTTTCCTAACATGAATAAATGCGCCTTAAATTAATTGCATTGTGTGGAGAGAGAGCGAATTAATGACAATTAAAATTCAATCATAAATTAATCGAGGTAGAAATAGATGAGAAATCCCGGAACCAGCTCTGGTCTTTGGGCTCGAGAGGTTAGAGGTTATCCTCCAAAATACTTCTTGGGTCACGAGACTTTAGCGCTAATCCTAGGCTCCTTAGGGCGAGAGGTTTACCTTCCAAAACCCCTCTGGTTGGCCCAAAATGGATACAACGCGCAGTCTTAGGCTCTCCGAGGCGAGAGTAACTCTCCCAATGTTCTATTGGGTGGCGACTCCATGAAACCTCCCTGTTGCCCAACATAGGCGCACTTGCTATTTATTGCAAGCTATCAACGGACCCACAAATGCCCCGATCGCCCTCAAGCGGGCGGTCCCATGGGCGGCCGCGGGGATCCGGCGCGCGTCACAGTGGCGACTCCGCTGGGGACGATATGGTTCGAGATTTCAATTTGAAAATACCTCGTTTAACATTTATGGTTAAAATTTAATTCATAAATTCGCTTTATCTCAAAATTGCATATCATCTCATTAGAGCTTTAGATTAAGTTAGTTTGGTCCCTTTTCAAGCCCCGGTGCGTTCCCGAAGCACGACCTCATTTTCACTCAATTTGGGGAAGTGTTAAGGATAATCACCAGCCCAAGCCACGTACCTCAATGGTATATCAAAATGATGACCCGATCGGTCGCTATGCTTGTGATGAGCTAGACCCGTCGGCAGGGATCATGCTTGGGTAGCCTTAAAGTAACATCTCCCTTGTCCAAAGCTCATGTAATAGCAATAGATACTTCCACTAGGTGAAATGTACCGTAATACTATGCTTGCTATATGGGCCATCATATATTAAACGAAATCAATTTAATTAAATGGTCTTCATCAAAGGCTTTCATGCCCCGGTGGGCCCATCTTAGTTAAGTTGAATTGTTTAAATACATAATTGCCAAACACCCATACGTATGTACATTAGATAGGAGCTGTTATGCTGCCGGTTTTTCACCGCGCACCATACGTGTCCATTGGGTTCCACGTTAATCCATGGATCAAGCCCACTTAGGAAAGAGACCGCACTACCACGTGTGTGGGAGATATAAGGTTGGAAGGATCTATCTGCTTGCATGTGTTTCTCTATGTTGCATCGGCACGAGCATGCATTGCATTTTAATCATGCATCATCTTAACAATTTTTGCACTTCAGTCATCATAGATTCTCCTGGGTGGTCTAGAGGTCCCGACGGACGGTTAAGAAGGACGCCGCTTTTGGGGTTAACAGAGTTAGTGTCGGATCAGAGTTCAGAGTCAGTCTTAGAAGGAAGTGTGGGGTTTTCTTCCGAATTATCAACAGAAGTAAGCATGGCTAATCCATCAAATGAGTCTGATGCAACTCGGGCAATAATCACCGAGGAAGGAGGAAAAAGAATGGAGGAATTTGAAGCCCGAATCATTGCAATGATGGACAATCTTGCCGCCACAATAGCTGGGCAATAAGCTGCTGCTGCCCCTATCCGAGTACCAGCTGAACAAGAGGCTGTTAGAGAAGAACATCCTGCTGTAATTAACCAACCAGTGGTTGACCCACCTATTGTTGAGCAAAGAGTGCCTGCACCTATTGAGCGCAGAGAGGGCCCCAGGTCTGAAGCTGAATTTGGGGAAGATGAGCTAGAGGAGCGTAAAGTAGCTAAAGAGAAGTCGCCAAAACTAGATGAGGCAATGTGGAGGAAAATGGAAGAAAGATTTGAGGCCATGGCAAGGATGATGACCGTGGGAAAAGGAATGAACCCGGAAGACCGAGAGCTGGATGGGGATGACCTGATTCCCCAGAACTTTAAGATGCCGGACATTCCCAAATTTGATGGCACCTCTGACCCTGCCGCACACATCAAGCAATACTCGCTGGTCATGAAGGAACGACCTTAACAAGAAAGCAGAAGATAGAATATTTCTGCTTGAGTCTCACAGGAGCTGCTATTGATTGGTACCATGGGCTTGACAGGAGATCCAAGGAGGACTGGGACTTGTTGACCGAAGAGTTCCTTAAGCAGTACGATTGCAGTACCCGGATGGAGGTCACTTTGAAAGATCTCGAGTTGTTACAGCAGAAGGCTGGGGAGTCCTTCCACGAGTACCTTACTCGGTGGAGAAACCGGGTTATGGAGATGAAACGCAAACCGGACACTTCTGATCAGATCCGGCTATTCATTCGAAATGCCAGTCCTTACTTGAGAGAGGGACTGAAAATGAAGGGACTCAAGGATTGGGAGTCTTTGAAGGACATTGCCATAGAAGCGGAAGGAGAATATTTATCCAAGAGGGCAAATAGTGAGTCCTATGCCCGGAGGGGATACAGCAATCAGGGGACGGCCAAACCAGTAGGTTCAAGCAGTGGTAACAGAGTTGGGAAAACTGCCGAGGTGTCTGCAACCGGCGTAAGTCAGAGGTATTTCTCCAACTTGGGTAAGCCTTTATCATGGGTGCTGAAGAGGCTAATAAAAGAAGGAAAACTGCGGCCCCTATCACCTAAGCCGGCCAAGGCCCAAGGACAGCCGGGGCACAAAGAGAATGAATACTGCGCATTCCACCAACATACCGGGCATTTGACGGATGAGTGTATAACGCTAAGACATCGGGTCCAAGATCTAATTGACAACAAGCAGATCACCGATCCTGAGCAGAGAGAAAGCAAGAAGAAGTCTGGTTATAACACAGTGCCACCTCCAGTCTTTATGATCGGATCGAGCCTATCAGAGTGGTACGTAATGCAAGATCTATATGGAAATGAGTATGTCGCTATTACTCGCCCTGCAGTGGATGAAAAAGGGATTTCCGTGGCAGCGATAGACTGTTGGTCCACTAGTGAGAGTGGAGATGACGAAGATGAGAAAAATGGAGAGTTTACGGATCCGTGGGATTCAGAGGAAGAAGAAAGAGTAGAAGCAGTAACAAGAAGTGGGAGGGTCATTCCAGAAGCCGAGAAGCAGCAGGACCCAGCACAAGCAATCGCAGAGAAAGAGCCGGAAGAAAATTCAATAGTGAAGCAACTGAAAAAGACCACAGCTCAGATATCTATTTGGGACCTCTTGAGACAGTCCCCCTCGCACCGACAGAAGTTAGTCGAAGCATTGAGCGTATCCACCGTAGCAACTACAATCTCTCCATCCGAGCTTTTAGACCTTGTAAAGGGGGGATCCGGGGAGAAGTTGGTTTTTTCTGATGCGGACCTACCAACAGAGGGTCGCAACCACAACCGACCTTTGTACATCAAGGCACAGATCAATGATAAACACACCGCTTGTGTCATGGTTGATGACGGGTCATCGATAAATGTCTGCCCTTTGGTGGCACTTCAGGCCTTTGGGATGGATGAGAGTATGTTAAGCAAATCTGACCTTACCATCACTGCCTACGACAACTCCAGGAGGCAAGCATCGGGAATTTTCAAAGCTTTGGTAAAGACAGGGCCCATTGAGACAGAAACAGATTTTGTGGTCTTGCCGATTCCAGCAAACTTCTCAGCTCTGCTTGGTAGACCGTGGTTCCACAAGTTAGGGGGAGTACCATCCACATTACACCAGATAATTAAAATACCCCATGAAGGAGAAGTAGTGACCATTAAAGCAGCAAGAGAGAACCAAGTGTCTGCCTTG
Organism: Excoecaria cochinchinensis; assembly: GCA_947683425.1. Classification (NCBI taxonomy): domain Eukaryota; kingdom Viridiplantae; phylum Streptophyta; class Magnoliopsida; order Malpighiales; family Euphorbiaceae; genus Excoecaria; species Excoecaria cochinchinensis. The sequence continues at coordinate 8,470,067 of CANTUQ010000146.1, read as the reverse complement.
GAGATCTCTAATCAGCCATTCAGTGGCTTTCATGTATCGCTGATCGGAGAAGCGCAAAACCTAGAAGGTAGCCCTCAAGTGGTGAATATGCTGAAGAAGATGCACTTCCTCCCAGGGGCTGGTTTGGGAAAAGAGTCACAAGGGCTGCAGAATGCTATCACTACACGTGGTCAGAAAGATCGAAAGGGGTTGGGCTACAAAGGAGAATATGGTAAGAAGAAAGGGTCAGGGAAGATTCCCCATATTTCGGAGAGCTTTGTGCCATCATCATCGGTTTGTGCCTACACTGGAGAAGAAGAACCGCAGTGGGTAGATGGGAAGATTATCCCTGGATTTGAAATTTTCAACGATGTCTTTGATTGGGAGATCGGAGTTGTTAAAGCTGTAGAGAACTTTTGGGATGAGGAGATTATGACCCAATGCAGCATATGGGACAGAGATGAGCCTGAAGAGATCGTCACTGATAAGCTATTAGCCACTAAGCTCAAAGGGAAGGAGAAGATAGTGGAACCAGAGCCGAAGATTGAGGATCTCAAGATTTCACCAAATCAAGAAGCCAAAGCACAGTCATCTGCAGCATCAGCGTCGACTAAAGTTGATAGTCATTTAGATTCTCTTTTTATACCAGAACTCTTTGAGAACAATGTTAATGTTTCTGATTATGTTAATGAGATGAACAACTTTGCTTACTTGTGTGATGTGTCTGATGATTTCATTTCGCATGATCATAAGCATGATGCATTCATTTTTGATATTAATTCAACTGGCACAACTGCATTTAATCTCGGAACTTTGGAGAATCCAAAGGAAATTTTGCTAGCGTCAGACATAACTCCTGAAGAGAGAATAAAATTTGAGAGAATATTAAAAAAATATAAAAAAGTCTTTGCCTGGACCTATGAGGATATGCCGGGAATAGATCGAGATGTTGCCGAACACGCCATCCCAACTTACCCAGAGTTTAAACCAATCAAGCAAAAACTCCGGAGACTTAGGCCAGAATGGGCACAGAAAGTGAAAGAGGAGATCCATAAGCAGATTGAGGCCAAGTTCCTGATAGAGGTTCAATACCCGACCTGGTTAGCTAACGTGGTTCCTGTAGCCAAGAAAGACGGTAAGGTTCGAGTATGCGTTGACTATCGAGACCTGAACAAGGCCTGTCCGAAAGATGATTTCCCTCTTCCTTATATTGATGTGCTAGTAGATAGTGCTGCTGCTTGCATGATGTACAGCTTTGTGGATGGATACGCAGGGTACAATCAAATTCTTAACAAGATAGTGGACCGGATCAAGATAGCCTTTATCACCGAGTGGGGGACATATGCCTATCGGGTTATGCCTTTTGGGTTGAAGAATGCAGGAGCAACCTATCAGAGGATGGCAACCAAGGTTCTCAATGACTTAATCCACAAAGAAGTGGAGGTGTACGTCGATGACATGATGATTAAGTTGGCTACCAGAGAAGGTCATTTTGAGGCTTTAGAAAAGTTCTTTCAAAGAATTAGCAAGTATGATTTGCGCCTCAATCCCAAGAAGTGCATTTTTGGAGTTACATCAGGAAAGTTGTTAGGACATGTAGTAAGCCAGAGGGGAATCGAGGTAGATCCCGATAAAGTCAAAGCCATAAGAGAGATGCCAGTGCCCCAGAAGGAGAAGGACGTTAGAAGTTTCCTAGGAAAGCTTCAGTACATCAGCCGATTTATTGCCAAGCTAGCTTCGGTATGTGAGCCTATTTTCAAGCTTCTTAGGAAGAATCAGCCGGTGCTATGGAACGATGACTGCCAATTGGCCTTTGACACCATTAAGAGGTATTTGTTAAATCCTCCGGTGTTAAGACCACCACGCCGTGCCAAACCATTAATCTTGTACCTGGCTGTGGAAGATAACTCAGTGGGTGCTATGATGTCTCAGGAAGATGATTTTGGTGTAGAGTTTGCCGTTTACTATCTTAGCAAGAAGTTCTTGCCTTACGAAGCCAAATATGTGGAGGTAGAAAAGATTTGTTTAGCAGTTATCTGGGCTTCTAAGAAGTTGCGACACTACTTTCATTCCTTCAAGGTACAAACGGTTGCCAAACATAATCCGCTTAGATACCTCCAAGAAGCACCCTCTTTACTAGGGAAGATGGGAAGATGGTTACTGCTGTTGCAGGAATTTGACATTGAGTACATAACCAGGAAAACCATTAAGGGAAGAGCTGTAGCGGAGTTCTTAGCCGAGCATCCTATTGAGGGAGATCAGTTTGAATACAACTTCCCAGATGAAGATGTCACGGCCATAGCAGAGCAAGGGTGGCAGTTATTCTTTGATGGAGCAGTCAATAATAAGGGAGCAGGCGTAGGAGTTATTCTTACGACCCCAGATGGTGAAAGGTTACCATTGGCTAAGAAGCTGAGGTATAAGGCTACCAATAATGAAGCAGAATACGAAGCTTGCATCTTTGGATTGGAAGCATTGCTTGCTCTGGGGGCAAAGACCGCAGAAGTATTTGGGGATTCTTCCTTGGTAATTCATCAGATCAGAAGGGAGTGGTCAGTCAAGGAAGAAAGGCTGCTGCCTTATGTAAAGCACTTGAGAACGTTGAGCAGCCAGTTTGAGTTTTGCACTTTTCACTTCATCCCCAGAGACGAAAATCAGTTAGCTGATGCTCTAGCAACATTAGTGTCTATGTGGGATAACCCAACAGGAGTTGCAATGAAACCCGTGCTGATTTATAGCTCAGAAAGACCTTGCTTTGAAGCTGAACAGGTGATGGACATTGAGGCCATTGATGGAAATCCATGGTATTATGACATTCAGAATTATTTAGAGAGATCAGTCTTTCCAGAGGAAGCCAATGAGAAGGACCAAAGAATGATCAGGAAGTTATCCACTCAATTCATCAATGTTAATGGCACTTTATACAAAAGGCAAGCTGATGGTATCCAGTTAAGATGTCTGGCAGAGAAAGAAGCTAAAAGAGTTATGGAAGAAGTTCATGCCGGGGTTTGTGGAGCTCACATGAATGGCTTGGCCTTAGCAAAGAAGATCATGCGCCAAGGGTTTTATTGGCTCACAATGGATACAGATTGTTCAAAATTTATGAAGCAATGCCAGTTATGCCAACAGTACGCGAATTTGAGGCATGTGCCAGTTTCAGAGTTACATAACTTAACATCTCCATGGCCATTTGCAGCATGGGGAATAGACATCATAGGCGAAATCCATCCTACTGCTTCTAATGGGCATAAATTTATCATAGTTGCCATTGACTACTTCACTAAGTGGGTTGAGGCTGAATCTTTCAAGAAGGTTGATGCAAGGGATATGGCTAAATTCATCGAGCGGAATTTGATATGCAGATATGGTCTCCCACATCACATTGTGTCTGATAATGGGGTACAATTCCTAGCAGAGACTAAACAGATGCTCCAGAAATATGGGATCCAACATCATAAGTCTTCTCCTTACCGTCCTCAAGCGAATGGTGCAGTTAAAGCGGCGAATAAGAATGTGAAGAGAATTTTAGCCAAGATGGTTCAGAACTACAAGGATTGGGCAGAAAAGCTACCCTTCGCACTTTGGGGATATAGAACAACAGTCAGAACCTCTACAGGGGCAATGCCGTTCTCTCTGGTATATGGAACTGAAGCAGTCATGCCGGTTGAAATTGAGCTGAAATCATTAAGGGTAGTCATGGAAGCTGAGATTCCTGAAGCAGAATGGGCACAACAACATTTGTCACAGCTAAATCTGTTGGATGAAGACAGGTTACGGGCCTATTACCACAACCAAGTTTATCAAAAGAGGCTGGCTCGGTCATTTGGCAAGAAAGTACGAAAGCATCCGTTGAAGGAGGGGGATTTGGTCTTTAAGATGATGAGGCCGGGAGTTCCAGACATACGAGGAAAATTCAGACCAACCTGGGAAGGACCTTTCATTTTGAAAAAGTTGCTAACAAAAGGAGCAGCAATTTTAGCAGACAGCGATGGGAATGAGTTCAAGGACCCGGTCAATGTCGATAGACTTAAAAGGTTCCATGGCTAAAGACCAAAAATAAAAAGAAGAGAATAAATGCCCCACGGGTCGAAAACCGAAAAAAGGCGGCCTTGCTAAAATTGGGCGCCCTGTCAGGGTGAAAACCGAAAAAAGGCATCCTGGGCAAAAATTAAGGGCCAAGAGAAAATATTCAATCGAGAAAACCCGAGAGGGCCGATTGATAACAGGAGTTTGATGCTGACAAAACCCACTCCGAGATTAGGTGTAGTCATATGCTTTTGAATTCTTGTCAAATGAAAATCATGTATGATGAAACCATATAGAAATGTACACAATTTTGCAATGAATAAAAGAATACATTTTCATTGATCTTTCAGTTCTGTCTTAAAAAGAAATATACCAATTGTTCATCTAATGATTATTGCTCAGTCCCTTCATTGGATATGTGCTATCTGCTCTTAACAGAAGCTTTGGTGATAAAAAAAAAAAAAAAAACAAAACAAAACAAAACAAAACAAGGAAGGCCGTTAGAGATGAAAACCGTAACTGGCTCTCTAAGCAAAAGTTAGGCCAAAGGGCAGGGTGAAAACCTGAAAATAGCCAGTCTGCCCTACAAAAAAAAATAAAAATAAAGATAAAAATAAAAATAAAAATATAAAAATAAAATAAACAAAAACCGCTGGATTGGGTTGGGTCAATTCCAGGCAAAAGTTAGGCAAAGGGTTGTGTGAAAATCCCATAAGGGACGCATTTCCCGTAAAGAAAAGCTAGTGCGAAAATCCACAAGGGACGCACTACCTTTAAAACAATGACATTCAATGCCTGGAGCGATAAAGCGGCATTATTTCAAGATGATCTTCTGTCAGTCAGACAACACACAACACAGAACATGAAATAGAATCCCAAGTAAATGATCATTGACCAGGGGGCAAGGGATATACACCGGACGTCTCTTTCAGAAAGCTTGTCGACGATCCTCAGGATTCAGGGGGCATGGTACAGCAGACAAGCTATAAGTTCAGCAAACCATGGATCACCTAGGGCGCGATCTATACATTTTTGCAAGCATTTGCATTCCATAACATACACACATGATTTCTTGTATATTCCTATGCATACAATCTTGCAGGAGAAATCGGCAGGAAACACCCACAAAAGCCAAGTGATGACACTAGTCCAAACATCTAAAGGAGCAAAAAATAAAAAATAAAAAATAAAAAATAAATCCACAGCGGTTAGCATGATGGCGGCACTACCCACAAGAGGTTAGCACGACCACGGCACTACCAATTCACAGCGGTTAGCACGATGGCGGCACTACCCACAAGAGGTTAGCACGACCACGGCACTACCAATTCACAGCGGTTAGCACGATGGCGGCACTACCCACAAGAGGTTAGCACGACCACGGCACTACCAATTCACAGCGGTTAGCACGATGGCGGCATTACCCACAAGAGGTTAGCACGACCACGGCATTACCAACTCACAATGTTTAGCACGATAGCGGCGCCACCCACAAGAGGTTAGCGCACCTACGGTATTACCAGCTACAACCAAAAGACAGCAGCAGCTATCATCATAACTCCATCAAGCAGGAAGATCGCCGCTTCAGGTACGCGTTTCTTTCCTTTTCCTGAATTTTGGCTCACCTAGGCACCCATGCACTAGTCTCTTCAAAATTGGGGGCAACTGTAGACACCGGGTCCCGAGTAGCCTTGATCAGGATTACCCGATGATGAAATTTAGCTATGCCAGCTTATAGGCAAAAAGATTGGAGCTCAGAAGTGATTTTCCTTGTCTTTTCGGTGAGTAAAAAGGGTATTTTAAAAATATTTTAAAAATATTTTTTAAATTATTTTGAAGAAGAAAAAGTGTGTTTTAGGTTGAGGGTATTTTATATAAAAAATTAAAAAAAAAGGGTAAAAAAATGATTAAAAAATGAAAAAAATAGAAAAGTAGAAAATAGGGGAATTAATCGCGATGGAAAGGCGACGGCCAAGGGCCGTCGCGAATTTCCGTGCGCGGAGCGCGGCCGACGCCCTGGGCGTCGGTCTCTCTGCGCGAGCAACGCCTTGGGCGTCGCTCGCTCCGCGCACGTCGTGCGCGGAGACTCCGCGGAACGTGCGCGAGGCGCACGGAAATCGCCCCTCACGCCGATTTCTCGCCCCACTTCGCCCATTTTGCCCATTTTTCGACCCAAACACGATTTTTAGCGGTTTTTGGACGGTTTTGGGTGGTTTTTGGGTAGTTTTTGAGGGTTAAAACACTAGAAAAATTCAAAAAACAAGGGAGGACGAAAGGAGAACATTTGGTTAGAAAAAAACTGAATTTTGGAGCTTTGAGTTGAGAGAAAAAAATCCATCTTACACACTTGTTTCCAAGAGCTTTTCTTCAAGTTTTCAAGCTATTTTCTAAGGATTTTCACAAGAGAAGACAAGGAATTCAACACTTCTATCTTCAATTCTTCAAAACTGAATTTGAGGGTAATTATTCTTGGCTTTACTCATTAATTCTCTTGTTAATTTCATTTATTTTGGCTTCCAATTAACATATCAAACATGTAAATTCTCTTAGTCTCCATATTCTTCTTCTTATTTTTTTTATCTTCAATTATTCATATAACAAATAAGCTTTTTAAATTCTATTACCTTTTTTTTTTCATGTCAAATTATTCTTTGTTCATGTAATTATGCATGTTTTAGGTTGTAAATAGCTTTAATTTCTTAATGCTATATCATGTGTATTATTATGCTTTCTTTTGCATGTATGAGTGATATAGTCATTATTTTATGCTAGTTATGCATGTCAAGTGGAATTATTATCATGTTACACATTTATTCATGTCTTAACTATAATAAAATTGATTGTCACTAATCTTTCATGTATGTTAATAACTATTATTAATAAGTTGCATATGCCATGATACTTCATCACCTTATGCATGTTAAATTGCATCTTAATCACTTTATGCATGTTAAATTGCATCATAATTATTTTTTATGCACGTTAAATTGCATCATAATTATTTTTTATGCATGTTATAGTATCTTATGCATGTTATATGGTCATTGTACATATTACCTTTTATGTTGTATTATTTCGTTGGCCTAATCACTAACATGAATTTCTTTTTGATTTTTGGTTGCAAATCATTGTTTTATTCTCATTTGAGCATCCATGCACATGAAGGAGGAGTTGCGGGGTTTGGTATTTCCTTTATACATTTTTAATTCTCATTTCGTTTATATTTTTAATTTCCTTGTATATATTCATTGAATAAAATGTTTTCCTATGCGCACCTAAATAAAGATCATAAAAATATTTCTTACTAAATTAATTTAGATTTTTCATAGTAAAATGGGACCAATGTCCTAATTTTCATCCCAAATAAAATCATCACATCCAGAACATTTTCTTTAATTGTGCATGCGGGGACCAAAGTCCTCATAATTAATAAATTCCCCGGTTTTATGCATGTTTGCACTTTTAAAAGGGAGTTGTATTCCGCTCCTTGTATTATTGTAATTCATTGCTTTACTTGCTAATTTATGGTTTTCCTAACATGAATAAATGCGCCTTAAATTAATTGCATTGTGTGGAGAGAGAGCGAATTAATGACAATTAAAATTCAATCATAAATTAATCGAGGTAGAAATAGATGAGAAATCCCGGACCCAGCTCTGGTCTTTGGGCTCGAGAGGTTAGAGGTTATCCTCCAAAATACTTCTTGGTTCACGAGACTTTAGCGCTAATCCTAGGCTCCTTAGGGCGAGAGGTTTACCTTCCAAAACCCCTCTGGTTGGCCCAAAATGGATACAACGCGCAGTCTTAGGCTCTCCGAGGCGAGAGTAACTCTCCCAATGTTCTATTGAGTGGCGACTCCATGAAACCTCCCTGTTGCCCAACATAGACGCACTTGCTATTTATTGCAAGCTATCAACGGACCCACAAATGCCCCGATCGCCCTCAAGCGGGCGGTCCCATGGGCGGCCGCGGGGATCCGGCGCGCGTCACACTTACCTTAATTAGAAAAAAACCTAGCTCAAAGCAAACAACACATGATCCAATTTGTAGAAATTTAAAGAATACTAAGTAAAGAAGAAAGGAACGAAAGAAGAAGAGCAAAGAAGAGAGGGTGGCAGAAAATGACATTCAAAATTCCATGAACTTCTCTCTCATCAATTCCTTTATATTGCATATGGGAAGCTAAGGTGGCAAGGGCAGATTATGCCACTTGGATTCCACCACCTCTTCTCCTACATTGCATGCCAATGTTGAGGTGGCAAAGCCAAATAAAGACACTTGGATTCCACTACACCAACTTAATCACAATCAGCTCTAATTAATCCCGCTTAATGCTTAATTAATCCAACCTTTAATTTATCATGCACAATTACTTTATAGCCACTTAACTTATTAATTTCCTGCAATTAAGTCCTCAATTCCAACTTGTACATCGGTCCAAATTTGAAATTCCAATTCCAACTCATCTAATTACCCTACTTAAGCCAAAATTCTACTAGGGTAAATTTTGGGTCATTACAACTCTCTCCTCTTTAAAAGAATTTCGTCCGCGAAATTCAAACCTGATCCAATAATAGAGGTTACTTAACATTCCTCTATTGAGGCACTTCCAGAAAAACTTTATCACTATACAGAAATCCAAATGCATATGCTTTATATTTAGACACTTCTACTTTTATTCTCTTACTGTACAATTCCTTAAGACGTCAAATTTATGGAATACCTGTTACTTCTTTCACTCATGTAATTCATTCCTTAATCAAAATCTTATTCACATTCTATTATATGAACTTCGTAAATAACTTCCTCTTCTTAGCTTTGATTATTGATACTTTATACTTTCCTTAACAAACACTTCACTCCTCCTCAATAGTCCTCCTTCTAACACCAAACATTATAGGTACATCCTATCAGCTTTCTCTTCGTATGAAACGCATACACAAATATTTTTCACACATGATTAAGGGATGCGAATGAATATATGATAATGTATGAAAGAACTTCTCTAGGGCCTCAAAGTGACCTTCTCTGGTGGCCGACTTAATCATCATGTCGTCAATGTATACCTCTACTTCCTTATGAATCAAGTCATCGAGGATTTGAGTAGCCATCCTTTCATAGGTGGCACCTGCATTCTTTAGTCCAAACAGCATCACTCTGTAAGCGAATATACCCCATTCAATGATAAAGGCTGTTTTAATTCGATCAGCTATCTTGTTAAGAATCTGATTGTAGCTTGCGTAACCATCCATGAAGCTATACATCATGCAAGCGGCTGCATTGTCTACTAACACGTCGATGTGGGGGAGCGGAAAGTCATCCTTCGGATAAGCTTTATTCAAATCTTGGTAGACCACACATACACGTACCTTGCCATTCTTCTTGGCTACCGGGACGACGTTAGCCAACCACGTTGCATATTGCACTTCAATTAAGAAATTGGCCTCTATCTGTTTGTGAATTTCTTCTTTCACCTTCTCTGCCCATTCTGGCCTAAGCCTTCTAAGCTTTTGTTTAATTGGCTTGTGGTCAGGGTATGTTGGGATGGAGTGTTCTGCAATTTCATGATCTACTCCTGGCATATCTTCATAGGTCTAAGCAAAGACTTTTTCATATTTTCTTAAAATTCTCTCAAATTTTGACCTCTCTTCAGGAGTTACATTAGATGATATTAAGAATTCTTTTGGGCTTGCTGAAGTTCTGAGATTAAATAGAGTGGCTTCAGTTGAATCAATGTCAAATATGAATGAGTCATGATATGATTATGCATAGTGAAATCATTAAAAACATCACACAAGTAGGCAAAATCGTTTATATTATTAATAAAACTAGAAATTTCATCAGTATTATTGAAAAGTTCATGTATAAAAAGAAAATCTAAACTATCTTTTTCTTCTTTCTCTGTCGACCGTAAGCGACGGGCGTCTGCCAGTGAGAGAGGAAGGCCGTCTCTCGAAATGAGCAACGAGCATCCCTCTTGACAGATGGGCATCCCGTCGCTTAAACAAAATCACAATTTTTCCCACTAAAGAACTTCTCTTGATGCACAGAAACTTCTTATCATCAAAACCTTTAATCCTTGTGAGCTCAAAGGGCGAAAGTCCATAACTTTCATCCACTTGCCCTGAAATGGGTATTGATATCTTCATTGGGTAACCCTGATCTGGACTGTCTCAGGACCCGATGTCTACAATAGCATAGGTGCTCGGTCATCTTGAGCAGTATAAATTGCTCATGGTGGCAATGACCAGATGCTTTTTTCATCTCCCTCCACTCCAGCCAGCCGAGGATATTCTAAGAGAACCACAGGGGGAGGAGCAACCTCTATAGCAGCCTTAGGCAGAGGAGGAGCAGCCTCTATAGTAGCCTCAACCATAAGAGGAGTAACCTCACACCCCCTTTAACATGGACTTGGAGATAGACTTGGATGACCTGTTGCACACTCCAGCGTCGTAGAGGGCTCAGAGCATCACGCTACCACCACCCCAGGTCCAACACTTTGAGGCTCATGAGGCCCAGAGATTCCATCTATATAGCCGGCCAGGCCACTCGGGGGCATCTATATCGATAGCTCCTATGCCACCAGAGCATCAGGCAGAGTCATCACGGCCTAGTCCTCCTCCACCCGCTCAGCAGGCATAGTAGGACATCATTTTAGCGATGACCACTGCCCTCGCCCCCATGGAGGAATGGATGGACGAGAGGGATAGAGCACTCGATGAGCGCCTGGACAGGCAGGAGAGACTGATTGAGGAGTTGAGGTAGGGTCTGAGCGCCTCACAGGCGATGGTAGCTTAAAGGATCGATGAGTCTATCCAGATTGTGGATGAGTCAATTACTGCTCTCTGGTTCTGAGTGGAGGTGTTAGAGGCTTCCGTATCAACTATATTGGGCTCCATTAGGGAGCTGAGGGAGCAGATGGAGACTAGATTGATCGGGATTAGGGATGCCTCCAGGTACTAGAGCTCAGAGCTAATGTAGGTCTTCACGCAGTTGGCCAAGGTGACTAGTGAGACTCTAGGATTCTTCAGGATATGCACTCAGCACTTCCTAGATGGGTACGCCCAAGTCCAATTTCGGCGGGCCTGCCATGCAGAGCAGCAGGCAGCACTACCGCCTCCACCAAAGGTCATCATCCCTCCATAGCCAACTGCAGGGGTCGGGCCATCAGTCCTCCTCCTCTAGAGCAGGACCATCAGTATTTAGGGGTCAGGCCTCCTTATCCAGAGTCAGACCATCTACTGCTAGGGCTAGACCTTCCTCATCTAGCACTCAGCTATTTCATCTATCCAATAGTGTGGAGGATTCGGAGGAGCCTTCAGATTACTCCCCTCTGTAGGGCATTTCAAAGAGATTTTTGTATCTGTATTTGTTGATGTACAAACTTTACATATTACTTAGTGAAATTTGCATGTTTTTAAAAATTTGTTTCATTTTAGCGATATGTGTATTATTTGTTAAATTTCATTTTTGCTTCAAAGCATTTGGTGCACCAAAATAATAAGACAAAAGAAAATAAGAAAAATAAAGCACAAGATGGATAAGTGATATATGATAACAAGAGAAAATAAAAGACATAGAACTTACTATGATGCGCGCTGAACCCTGTGAGGCCCCAAAGGACCCGCTTTTAGGGCGATCGAGAGAGGTTCGTGAAAACTTGTAAGGAATTACAAGTGCATCTATTTTGGGCAACATGAAGGTTTCTTGGAGTCGCCACCCAATAGAACATTGGGAAAGGTCGTCTAGCCTCAGTGAGTCTAAAACAACGCATATGCATCCATTTTGGGCAAGCCAGAGATATTTTTGAGGCCCCACCCCAATAGAATATTGGGATGGTCCTCTAACCTCATGGAGCCTAAGACTATGCAAATTGGATCTTTTTGGGCAACAAGAGATATTTTGGAGGCCCCACCTCAATGAGACATTGAGATGGTCCAGACTTCCAAAGTGCGGATGTCATCTTCTTGCAAAGTTCAGATATTATCCTCTTAGAGATCCCTTGCCGACTGTAACATACCAGATATCAATTCCTCTATCATCTCCAGTCGCAGCCTCCTTATTGAAAAGACCTATGTGCCTCTAGAGAGGGTGGGAGACTTTGATGTTGAGACTCTAGAGAGGAAAATAGGTTTGAGCCTCCTCAGAGGAAAATTAGATTTAACCCTCCTCAACGAAAAATTTGATTTAAGCCTCCTCAGAGGAAATTAGATTGGAGGTATTGTTGCTTGCCCACAGGCAGATAGATTTCAATATCTTTGGTATCCCTTAAAATGATTTTTGTAAATTTTTGGGATTTTCACATTTTGGCTGTATTTGAATTTTTACAGTATGTTAGATTTTCAAGGCCTTGAAAATATCTTCTTCTTTTTGTTTTTCTTTTTATTTTGTTTTATTTTGTTGTTTTTGTTTGAGATTTTGTATTCTTTGTACATTTGAATTTGGATTTTGTACCCTTATTGTGTGATGTGTGTGAGAATACATCTTATGATAGAGAAACTTACCTGATTACCCCCGGCATGGTGTGCATGAATAGGCTTAATTTTCTGGGCGTTCCCCCTTTATACAGACGCACCTGACTTTATACCAAATATAGTGTCTGACATTGTTGAGCTGAACCTATCTCTTGGATCATCTTTGCGCATGAGGTTTATTTGGACCTTTCCCCCTGAATCATGTACACAGCAATGTATACAAAATAATGTGTGTACGTATGGAATCACGTGTGTGAAATATACATACAAAACTATATACAGGAAACACATGAAAAGGATTAATGTACAAAATTTATGTGTACGCAATTACACGTGTAAAGGATTGAATGCACGTAATATGCTTATGATATGCATGCTAAACATATGCAAAGAATTATGCATTACATGTATGCAAAGATTATCTACACGGAATGTGCACGAAGAATTGCATATGCAAAATATATACAAAGTTCAAGCATGTGTGAATGCATGTTGGGCATCATGAAAGGTTATGCACGTGTAAAGTTATGCAGGGAGATATGCAAAAGATTATACATGCGAGATGTATGTGAGATGCAAAAATGGATAGACCACATCTTAGGTGGTTAAGGGATTCGTTGAGGGTACTGCTCGGCTGCTCACATTGTCTGATGCCCCTAAGGATCTAGAAAAGCACTGTCTTGACTTTAGGGAATTTGACCCATAATCTTTTCAAAGAGAACTAGCTGTGCACATCTCTGCCCCCCGGTCAATGGGCATTTTACCCCCAAAACTTTAACTCGAGTCCTGAGTTATGCACTATATGCCTAAAGGGAAGTAATGCCGCCTTATCGCTCCAGGCATCAAAAGTCATTATTTTAAAGGTAGTGCATCCCTTGTGTATTTTCACACTAGCATTTCTTAGCGGGAATGGACCCAACCCACTCCAGCGGCTTTTACTCATTTTTTTTGTAGGACAGACTGCCCGTTTCTAGGTTTTCACCCTGCCCTTTGGCCTATCTTTTGCTTAGAGAGCCAATTACGGTTTTCAACTCTAATGACCTTTTTTTTAAGGCTATGACTGCAAGAAAAGTTGAAGCTACTATCAAAGCCTCCTTCTAGAGTAATCGGTAGCTATTCACTGAGGCTTTTTCTTCCTAGGCATCGGTTGCATTCCTTTGACTCTCTTGATGAATATGTTGCTAGATTTGGGTGAGATGGCGGATGGCGGATGAGGATCGGGTTCTTTAGGGCTTCATGAGGCTGCCTTTTACAATACCACTCATTGTGCTCAATAGTTCAAAGGGATTAATGATGTAGTGAGGCATCCCCTATCTTTCCAAGGTGTATCTTTATCTTTGGCTTTTACCTCCAGATACCATAGCCTCTAGGCAAGCTGCCAGTGAAGACTATTATACCATCTTTCAAGGATCTTCCTTTACTCCCACTAATGCATTCAAGAGGTAGGTGCTTAGTCCTGTAGTTGATAATAAGACCTCATGGACTTAGACATCTGGATGGTGAGAGCAGTAGCAGAGTGTACTCATTTAGATTTCATGCAATCAGGAATGAACGATGTTTCTCTTTTTATAAACGAACTAGAAAATAATGAACACTTGTATTTGCAAAGATTGTATACATTTCGGTATGATTTCTCTATACATGATCATTATCTAACATCTATTCAAAATGCAAAACTACATTTACTCTCAGAGTAGTTCTTGTAAACATCAAACTCCTGTCTCTAATAAGCCCTCTTGGGTTTTCTTGATTGGATATTTTCTCTCGAGCCTCTAATTTTTACCCAGGGTGCCTTCTTTCGGTTTTCACCCTGACGAGGCGCCCATTTTTAGCAAGGCTGCATTTTTTGATTTTTGACCCGCCTGGCTTTTATTCTTTTCTTTTGATTTTTAGTCTTTAGCTATGGATCTTCTTGGATCTATCGATGTTGACCGGTTCTTCATATTTGCTTCCATCGCTGTCTGCCGAAAATGCTGCTCCCTTAGACAATAACTTCTCAAGAATAAATGGGCCTTCCTACATTGGTCTAAATTTACCTCTTTCATGTGGAACATTCGGACTCATTTGCTTAACGATTAAGTCTCCCTCTTTCAATAGGTGCTTTTTGACTTCCTTCCCGAATGATCGAGTAGAGTGTTTTATGATTGATCTGACTGTGGCAATAATCCCATGACATGTCCTCGTCTGACGTGTTTAACTGCTGCTGCCGTTGCTACGCCCTGTCGGCTTCCAGAATATGGGCTTCCATGACTGTCCTTAAAGATTTGAGCTCTATTTCGACCAACCATACTGCTTCTGCCCCCATGTATCGAGGAATAAAAGGAGACTCCTGTAGAGGTTTTGATGGTGGTTCTCTAGCCTCGAAGTGTAAAAGGGCCATTTCTCTGCCTAATCCTTGTAGTTTCGAACCGTCTTGACCAAGATCTTTTTGTTAGCAGCCTCTCCTACCCCATTGGTTTGAGGACAATACAAAGAGGACTTGTAAGTCTTTAATGCCATACCTCTGGAGCAACTCCCTAGCCTTAGCCATAAATTATCCTACCGTCCTTGAACCGCGTGGTGCAGGAGACCATATTGATACATTGGATTCCTTTCGATGACCTTGTCTGTTGGAGGCCGTAGGGCGTACCTTCCCTAAGATGTCTATTCCCAAGCTCGAGCAACTTGTATCCATTGTAAGTCAATAGAACCCTTTTGGTCCTTTTCAGAACTAAAGAAAAATGGCAAAGTATGGGCATGTGTAGATCAATGGGATTTGAACAAACCTTGCCCCTAGGATAACTTTACAATCTATATATTGATTCTTTTCCCTTTTTTTTTTCTTGTTCCCTTTTTTTCTTTTCTGTTCCTTTTTTTATGTTCTTTTTTTTTTGTGGACAAGCTTTGTCCAAATCTTGATAGCTCGTACTTTTTTGCTCTTCTTGACTATTGGGATAATGCTGACCAACCAAGCCGGGTGTTGTATAAAAAATTTTGGCTTCATCGCTGCTTGTGGATCCCCCCCTTTTTTTAACCTTCTCTGCCCATTTTGGCCTGGGTCTTCTGAGCTTTTGCTTGACTGGTCCATGATCGGGGTCTGTTGGAATGGTGTGCTCGGCGATTCCGCGATCAACTCTTAGCATGTTTTCATAGGTCTAGGCAAAGACTTCTTCATATTTTCTTGAATTTTTCTCAAGTTTTGATCTCTCTTCGGGAGTTACATTAAATGCTATCAAGATTTTATTTGGGTTTTCCAAAGTTCTGAGATTAAATGGAATGGTGTCAATTGAATAAATGTCAAATATGAATGAGTTATGATCATAATTATGCATAGTAAAATTATAAGAAATATTGCACAAGTAAGCAAAAGTGTTCATCTTATTAATGAAACCAGAATGTCATTATTAAACAGTTCAAAAATAAAAAGAACATTCTAAATAGGTAATCATTTTCCATTCTAGCCGTCATAAATATTGCAGTCGATGATCCATTATCATCCTTAAGAACCGTCCTCCCTTTCCCACATAGGCACTTAATCTATCTTATTCTTTATCCTTCGATCTTCTGGGTCAGAGATCTATTTGGAATCAATCAGATCTTGAATAGCGTGTCTTAAGGTCCTGCAATCATTTGAGGTATGCCCGGTGTGCTGGTGGAAGGCACAATACTCATCCCCGTTGTGATTAGGCTGTCCCTAGTTTCTAGTGGGCCTAGCCGACAATGGTTACAGCATCCCCTCCTTCATTAGCCCCTTAAGGACCCAAGACAAGGATCTGCCCAAATTAGAATAATGCCTTCGATTCACTTGCATGGTTGGAGCTTCTACTATCTTTTCCTTTTCTGGGTCCGGTATCAATTCTTGAATGCAATCTCTTAGGGAATAATAATAGTCTGTTCTATGCCCTGAATACTGGTGATATGCGCAATACCAATCTGCTCTATGTTTAGGCTATCCTTGACTTGGGGCAGGCCCGACTGGCAGGGGTTGTAGCTTACCTTCCTTGATAAAATGGGCGAAGTACCAAGATAATGGCCTACCCGAGATAGTGAGGTGGCACCGAGCTGTTCTAGTGGCTGAGACTTCTGTGGCCCTAACATTTGCCTCACTGTTATGGTGGCTTCCTAAGCTTTCACTTTTTAGAATATGCGTCATTGTGGGGTCCCCACCCTCTTCAGTCACAATGTTATATTCTAGAGTAGGCCTCATATTTCCTCCTCGCTCAACTAGTGAATCAAATGGTCCCTTGCCTCTGGTCTCGAGAGGAAATGGAGATACTGCAGCTATCGCTGTACGAGCCTTCTTGACCGTGGCCGGCTCCACTTGGTTAAGGGTAGTAGTTGCCATAAGTTGAGCTTGGAGAACGTGTGCCATGGCATCCATCCTTTCCTTAACCAGGGCCAACATCCTTTTTTCAAGCTCTTCGAACCTTCTATCCATCTCCTGGGCAATTAGGGCACGAATCTCTTCAGTCTGTTGTGAAGGGCCAGCCATTTTTAATACCTTCAGGCACTCTGGTAAGGATGCTAAATCTTTATCAGCCAACTCGAACTCTGATCGCTCTTTAGACAACTAACGGGATCCCTAAACCACCCAAGTAAATGGTCTACAATGGCTGAAAAGTAAGGAGTTAAAATGATGTATGAATGACATGATATGCATGGTTGTGTTGTGCAATAAATGGTATACAATGGCTAAAAAAATCAAAGAGGTTATAATGATGTATGTAATGCATGGAATAGATTTATGCACAGGGTGATATGTACATGTAAAGATTATATGCATATAATAGAATGTACACACGTGAAATGAAATGTAAATGTTTTTCTTATGCATGAATGACATGCAATGCATGATCGTGCCATGCAAATGGTCATCGATGACTGAAAGATCTAGGGATTACAATGACAGATGTGATGCATGAAAAAAGAAATAAAAATTATACACATGATGATATGTACATGTGAAAAATAATATGCAAACAAAAGGCTATATACACACACGAAGGAAATGTATATATATTTTTTTAACATGCATGAATGACACGCGATACATGAGCATGCTATGCAATGTCTACAACCACATGCAAGCAAGTAGATTTTTCCAACCTTATCTCTCCCACACACGAGGTCGTGCAGTCGCTTCCCTAGGCGGGCTTGATCCATGGGTTAATAGGGAACCCGATGGACGCGCATGGTGCACGGTGGAAAATCGATAGTATAACCTCTCTTATCCAATTTACAAGCATATGGGATTTTGAACATTACGTATTTAGGCAGTCCGAATAAATTAACATGGGCCTATCGGGGCATGCAAGCCTTTGATTAGGTGACCAATCAGATTATCTGATTTTGTCCAATACAAAATGATCCATACAGCAAGCATAGTATTATGGTTCATACCACCTAGGGGAAGTATCTATTGCCATTACATAAGCTTTGGCCAGGGTGAAGATACTTTAGGTCTACCGAAGCATGGTCCCTGCCAACGGGTCTAGCTCATCACGAGCATAATGACCGGTCGGGGTCTCCATTTAATATACCATGATGGTACGAGGCTTGAGCTGGTGATTATCCTTAACACTTTCCTACATTGAGTAAACGTATGGTCGTGCTTCGGGAACGCACCGAGGTTAATAGAGGGACTAAACTAGCATAGATCTAAGGCTCTAATAATATGCAATGCAATTTCGAAAAGGGATGAAAATTTTAAATTAAAACTCAATTATATGTTTTAATCAAAGTACTTTCGAAGTGAAGTCTCATTTAAGTCCCCAGCGGAGTCGCCACTGTGACGCGCGCCAAACCCCATGAGGCCCCGAAGGACCCGCTTTTAGGGCGATCGAGAGAGGTTCGTGAAAACTTGTAAGGAATTACAAGTATGTCTATTTTGGACAATAAGGAGGTTTCTTGGAGTCGCCACCCAATAGAACATTGAAAAAGGTCATCTAGCCTCAGTGAGCCTAAGACAGCGCATATGCATCTATTTTGGACAAGCCAGAGATATTTTGGAGGCCCCACCCCAATAGAACATTGGGATGGTCCTCTAACCTCATGGAGCCTAGGACTATGCAAATTGGCCTTTTTGGGCAACAAGAGATATTTTGGAGGTCCCACCCCAACGAAACATTGAGATGGTCCTTTAACCTCGTTGAGCCTAAGACCAGAGATGGTTCGGGACTTCCCATTTATTCATACCTTGATTAAATTACAATTGAGTTTTTAATTTAAGATTTCATCAATTTTCTCATTCATTTAAATGCAGCAATTTAACGCGCATGTCAATCACATAATGAAAGCAGTAAATAAAACAAGATTAAAATAAGGTAAATATGAGTACAATAAATAACAACAAAATTAGGGGTGGAATACAACCCCCATTGTAAATAAAATATAAATCATACATAAAACGGGTTATTTATTAAGGATGAGACATTGGTCCTCGCATGCATGATTAAAGAAAATAATTTTAATGTGACAATTTATCTTGGATGGAAAAAATAGGACATTGGTCCCATTTTTATTAGAAAAAGTTCCAAGTTTAATTAATAGAAATATTTTTATGATTTTCTTTTAAAACGTGCATAAAATAAACAATTTTATTAGGAATTACATTGCAAAATAAATGAAAAAGCCAAATAAATAAAATATTACAAATAATGCAAATAAATAGTCAACCCAAACGAGCCTCCTAGATCTCCCCGTTTGCTCGCGAGAATGCCCAAGCAAAGAAAACAAGTATTGGAATAAAATAAAATAAAAAACAAACACAAATAAAATTATATTAGTGATTAAATCAATTAAATCAATTAAATATATAATAAATAATAAAATAAAACAAAATAAAATAAGTTCACGTCAAAATGACAAATGAATTAAAATGCTAATAAATTAAAATAAATGAAAAAAATATATTATGAATGACAAAGGAATTAAATGATATGATTAAAATAAATAAAACAACATATTAATGAATTAATACATTAAAATATAAACATGATGATAATAATAATAATAATAATAATAATAATAATAATAATAATAATAATAATAATAATAATAATAATAATAATAATAATAATGATGATGTTGATGATGATGATGATGATGATGATGACGACGATAATAATATGTAAACATATTAAATAAAATAAATATACAAACAATATAATAAATAAATAAATGAAAACAATAAAAATTTACATGTTAAATCAATTAAACATTAACAAAAATAAATAAAAGAAAATAAAAAAAGAAATCAAGTTTAGAATGTTTACCCTCGGAGTTCGGATTTGATGAAGAGAAAAAAGATGATTGATTTCCTTACTTTATTTTGCAAAATTAGAATTGAAGATGATAAAAATTGAAATTTTATTCCAAAAAAAAGTAAATTGAAAAAAAAAATGAAATAAACTAAAAGAATTCTTAAGAACAAAGAATGAATTTTTTTGTCTAAAGAATGATATTTATTGATTAAAGAAATAAAAATGATCTCAAGAATAAACAATTATTTTTTGTTTGTCTCAAGAAAAAGTTATTTATGAAAAATCTTGTTTTTTTAGAACATCAAATGAAAAAAATTGAATTTTAAGAATAAATAATTGTTTTGTCTAAAAATCCATGTTTTTATCAAAAAGGAATTCAAATAAAAATCTTTGAGAAAACTCAATTAAAAATAATTAAAAGACAAAAGTAAGAAAATTGGATTTTTAAGAACAAATAATTATCTTATTTGTCTCAAAAATCAATTTCTCATCAACAAAATTCCATCTAAAATATTTAGAAGGAATTCTATTGGAAAAGAAGAAAAAGAAGAATTGAAATTTTTAACTTTTAGCAATTTTTTTTTTTGAGGGGAAAACCTAAGAAAAACCTAGAGAGAATTTTGAAGAAGAAAAAGAGAAAAATTAAAAAAGAAACCCTAAAAAATGAATCCCCCTATTTTTGTTTTATCTTTTTCTATTTATATTAAGAAAAAAAGGAAAATGTAATTAATTAAGGAAAAACTAATTAAAAAAAAGGAAAATGTAATTAATTAAGGAAAAACTAATTAATTAATTCAAATATTATTTATATATATTTAGAAATGAAAAATAATCATGAAAAAACCTTTAAAAATGGGATAGAAAATCAAATTTGGTGAAACAATCCCAAAAAAATCAAATTTGGGCAAAAAATTAGCATTTTAACAGGGGGGACCGACGCCTGTTGGAGCGCGCGCTTGGCACGCGCACCTCGCTCGCCCAGCGTGCATCAACGCGTGCGGACGCCATGCATAGGCGCCGCCGCGGCCGACATCCGAAATTTTTTTTTTCTTAATTTCTAAATTTAACTAAAAACACTATAATTTTCAAACTCCATTTTTCAAATTTAATTTTTGTATACATTTTTTATTATTTTTTACTGAAAAATGCAAATTTGACAAGGAAATCATCACTTTCAACCTTTTTGCATGTGAACAGGCATCTTATCATCATTGGGTAACTCTGATCTGGGCTATCTCAGGACCTGATATCTACACTTACGCTTTAAAAGGATTTAGTTGATGTAATAAATTAATAAAGTTCCTTGGAATTACAAGAAATGTATGCCATGCCGACCCGATGGTGGTTAGCAAATAGATACCATGCCAACCCGATGGTAGTTAGCAATCAAATACCATGCCGTGTAGGCCCGATGGTGGTCAGTAAGACAAATGCTGTATATCAATTGAGTCGTAGTAGAACACGCTACAACTCAACGATGATCATATGCCGTGCAGGCATGATGTTGGTCAGTAAGACAAATGCAGTATATCAATTGAGTCGTAGTAGAACATGCTATAACTCAACGATGATCATATGCCATGCAGGCCCGATGGTGGTTAGCAAGACAAATGCGGTATGTCAATTGAATCGTAGTAGAACACGCTACAACTCAATGACAATCATATGCCATGCAGGCCCAATGGTGGTCAGCAAGACAAATGTAGTATATCAATTGAGTCGTAGTAGAATACGCTACAACTCAACGATGATCATATGCCGTGTAGGCCCGATGGTGGTCAGCAAGATAAATACGGTATATCAATTGAGTCGTAGTAAAACATGCTACAACTTAACGACGATCATATGCCGTGTAGGCCCGATGGTGGTCAGCAAGACAAATGCAATATATCCATTGAGTCGTAGTAGAATATGCTACAACTCAACGATGATCTTATGCCATGCAGGCTCGATGGTGGTCAGCAAGACAAATGCAGTATATCAAATGACTCATAGTAGAATATGCTATAACTCAACAGCAACAATCATATGCCATATAGATCGGATGGTGGTTAGCAAGCATGTGCCATGCAGACTCGATGGTGGTCAGCAAAATGGTTGTAGTATATTAAATGGGTCATAGTAGAATATGCTATAACTCAGTGACGATAAGCCACGATCTTCAATCCCCAAAAAAAGGTCAGGACTGCCTTAGGTACGCACTTTTTTCCTTCTTTGAATTTTAGCTCAGCTAGACACTAGTGCACTAGTTTCTCTAAAATTGGGGACAACTGTAGACACTGGGTCCTAAGGCAGCACAGATCAAAGTTACCCGATGAAGATACCAGTACCTGTTCAACAGGTGAAGGAGTGAAGTAGTAGGCTTTTGCCCTTGAAATTTACAAGTTTTAGGGATATTGGTGACCAAAAACCCTTTTTTTTTGTCAAAAAAGAGCTTTTTTAGTTCAAGAAAATTGAAAATTATTTTTCTAGGGTTTACTGATGCCCGTCGGTCAATGAGGTGCCCATTATTCATGGTCGAGCGACGGCTGTCACTATGTGCATGGGGCCCGTCGCTCGCGTAAGCGAGGGGCTCCCGTCACTTTGCGCTAGCAGGTGCCCGCCGTTCGCACAGGCGAATGATGCCCATCGCTTGTTGATATGAGCCTAAATAGCTCATATTTATTTAATGTTTTATGATTAAAATTATGTTTATTTGTGGTTAGTTGTGTTAGAATTAGGTATGTTTTATGTTGTGTGAGTGTAGGAGGAAATGGAGAAAATATTGGAAAAAGGAGAAAACTAAGCAAGGAAGTATAGTCTCTATCGCGGGCGTAATGTTAGCGGCGGGCACGACCTAAGGAAGATGAGAGGAAGGAAGGAATTCTATCGCGGGCAGGAAAATGCAAGGATAAAGAAGGGAGTCAATGTAGCATAAAAAGTCAAGGAAGGGAAAGCCGCATTCTATCCCGAGAGTGATAGAAAGATCCGTTGGGGTAGTTATTTTGAAGAGTCACATGAATAGTAAAGCCTTTCCACCAACTTTTACAACTCTTTGAAGGGGCATTTCAAGGGACATTAGTTTTGGAAGATATATATATTAAATTCCGTTGTAAATATAAGATATAAAGAATTTAACTTAAGAATTTTTGTAAGTAGGAGAACAATTTCTACAGTTGTAGTTCTTAAGTTTTTTTTTTTTTTATGTTTTGAGAAGAAGTCAACAAGCATATAAGAAGACTACATATTTTGTGAAGAGAAAAAGGGTTGAGAGATCTTGTTCTTCTATCTTCTAATCTTTTCTCCTTCTTTGTAAACTTTTGATGATGTTTTAGGAACTTGAAACTTTAATGTTACATTTTATTATTCATATCAATTTAGTAATCTTGTTAGTAGAATTTTCTATTAGTATTTGATGTATGATCATAATAAGTAAGAATTTAGTTGAGAGATAAATGCCTACTTAAAACTAATAGAATTTCATCATTGAAACATTATTTGAGAGATCATAATGTTAGATGATTGTTATAGGTTGTTAATTAATCCTAAAATATGCATGTATAATTAACTAATTCATTAATGAGAGTTAAGAGTTAGAATTATAAATGTATGTTATAGGCACTCTAATTCATGTTGAGAGAATGAATTGGAATATTATTTCAACTTGACTTACATGAGGTGGAAACAATAATAAGCAAGAATAATTACTCAAAGTTCCATTAATTATTAACTTATCATCATTAATCCTTCTTGTCTTCTTTGATCATTAGCAATTACGTTTAGTTAAAACTTGCATTCCACTAATCGTTTAGAATTATTCTTAAAAATATTGATCATTGTAAACAAGATTAAAATCAAGTAGTAATAGTGAGTAATAATCAATATACATTCCTCATGGGAATGATATCTTAAGTACTATAATCGGTAAACCTTGCGCTTGCGGATTTAGCACTAATAAATTTTTAGTGCCGTTGCCAGGGATTGTTATGATTGATGTTATCACCATTATAAATCTTGATTTATGATTTTGGATTACAATATTTAATTTGTTTTGTTTTGTTTTTTTTTTTTTTACAGGATTGGATAGTTCAAGTATATGCCTAGAAGAAGGAGTTCCCAAGAAGAACTTGAACCATCAAATCCAGAAATAGAAAGATTTTTTTTATTAACAGAAAACCCAAGAAAAATAAAAACAAGAGACCAGTAATGGCTGATGATGAAAATCCACCTAGATTGATGGACTTTGCTATGCTAGCGTTGAGCGGGGCTCAACAAGGGGTGGTAAGGTCAAAGGTAAATCCAAACAAGTTTGAAATTAAACCCTCTCTTTTACAAATGATTAAAAATAGTATACAATTCTATGGTTTGGCAAATGAGGATCGAAATGCTTATTTGGAAAATTTCTTAGAAATTTGTGATACATTTAAGATTAATGGGGTCTCAGCGAATGCAATCAAGTTTAGGCTATTTCCTTTCACATTGAAGGATAAAGCAAAAGCTTGGTTGAATTCACTTGCTAGAGGATCCATTATGACTTGGGATCAATTGGCTCAAGCATTTTTGTCTAAATATTTTCCCCTAGCCAAAATGGCAAAGATTATTAAAGATATTACTACTTTTGTGCAATATGATAATAAATCTTTGTATGACGCATGGGAAAGGTTTAAAGAATTGCAGAGAAGTTGTCCACATTACAATCTTCCAAGGGAGTTTCTCATGCAAATTTTCTATAATGGAGTCAATCCTACCACAAGAGGTACCATTGACGCTGCTGCAGGTGGTTCTCTTATGAGGAAGACAACAAATGCTGCATTTGATTTACTTGAGGAGATGTCAATAAATAATTGCATGTGGCCGACGAAAAGAGCTAAGGTATCCAATTTTTCCCCTGTTAAAGGTTTACATTCAATTGACTCGGTTGTTGCTTTGCAAGCACAAGTTACAGCTTTGACCCACAAGATAGACAACTTGAACATGGAAAGAACTTCATCAAATGTATGTACAATTTGTGGTCATGCTAGTGAAGTGTGTAGTTTGGGGATAGCAAGTATGGAGGAGCAAGTGAGTTTCATTCAAGGACAAGGATGTGGGAATCCCTATTCAAACACTTATAACCCTGGATGGAGTAACCATCCAAATTTCTCATGGGGGAATAATAATAATCAGAATAGAGGAGGTGTAGGATTTCAACCACCACAAGATCGATTTGGAGCATTGGAGGTTAAGATGGATAGATTCTTGGAGGTAATAAATTTAAAATTTAGCTCACAAGAGGAGAATCATAAGAGGCTGGAGTCTAAGTTTGATCAAATAGCTAAGAATCAAACTTCATCCATTCATAACTTGGAGGTTCAATTAGGACAAATTGCCAATGCACTACCATCAAGAATACAAGGATGCCTTCCAAGTAATACAGAAGATAATCCTAGGGAGCACTTAGAGGCAATCAGATTGAGATCAGGTAAAACCTACTAAAATGAATTTATTTCTTCTAACAAGGGTGGAATGATGCAGGAAAATAAGATCAAGAAGGAAATTGGACCTTCTGTCGCGAGCGCGACAATATACATGAGCGCTCAAGAGGAGATAGAGCCTTCTATCGCGGGTGCAACAGAGGGAGCAACCAAGGCTGAAATTCCAAGAGTTTTCCAACCTTGTCCACTGTTTCTGCAATGTCTCAATGTGACGCGCGCCGGATCCCCGCGGCCGCCCATGGGACCGCCCGCTCGAGGGCGATTGGGGCATTTGTGGGTCCGTTGACAGCTTGCGATGAATCACAAGTGCATCTATGTTGGGCAACAAGGAGGTATCATGGAGTCGCCACCCAATAGAACATTGGGAAAGTTACTCTTGCCTCGGAGAGCCTAAGACTGCGCTTGGTATCCATTTTGGGCCAGCCAGAGGGGTCATGGAAGGTGAACCTCTCGCCCTAAGGAGCCTAGGATTAGCGCTAAAGCCTCGTGACCTAAGAAGTATTTTGGAGGATAACCTCTAACCTCTCGAGCCCAAAGACCAGAGCTGGGTCCGGGATTTCTCATCTATTTCTACCTCAATTATTTTATGATCAAATTTTAATATCATTAATTCGTTCTCTCTCCACACTATGCAATTAATTAAAAGGCGCATTTATTCACATCTTGAACGCGATAAATGATCAAATCGATAATGAAAGTAATAGATTACAATAATACAAGGAGCGGAATACAACTCCCTTTCGTAAATATGTGGATCATACATAAATCGGGGCATTGCTTATTTTGAGGACTTTGGTCCTCACATGCATCATTTATTAAAATTGGGGATTTTTATTTGTGATGATCTTTATTGGATAAAAATAGGGCATTGGACCCTTGCTTTTGTGTAAACCTCATATTATTGAATATAAAACATTGAGTCATTTTTATACATCAACGGGATATGAAAGGAATACATCCGTATACATGAAATAATCAATGAATAACAAAATGAAGGAAATAATCGAGAGGGTTAGGAAACTAAACCGGACGAAATCCTCCGAACACTGTAGACAGCCGCTCAAGCTCGGGATTATCCAAGAGGATCAATATACACTCATAGAAAGTTAAGAGATGTTAAAATACATAAAATTAACATATAAGAAGTCAAAAAGACTTGAAAGAGATGAAAAACGATTTAAAAGGATGGAGACAGAACCCACCGACGGCTCTCCTTAGCTGACCGACGGGCGTCGGTTAAGGTAACCGAGATGTCCGTTTGTCACTCAAGGAGGGGCGTCTGTAGGTGGGTGACCGACGGGCGTCGGTGATAATGATGACCTGTCGGTCACCACTGTCTCCGAAAAAAAATAGAATGGAGGAAAAACCTTTTCCAAGTCAAAAAAGTGGGTTTTATCCCAAAAGGAGATAAGAGAGTCAAAATAAAAGAAAATAATGACAGATATTCAAAAATTCCACAAAATAAGAAATAAATATGAGATAATATGGAGAAGGAATCTGGAATATTTACCCTCAGATAATCGCTTTGGGTGAGATTCTTGCGTTGATTAGAGCCCCGCGCGTTCTATGAGAAGCGAAAGATGAAGGATCAAAGAAAGAAAATGAGCTATTTCTTCTTCAACCCCTCAAAAGATCGATTTTGGAGTCAAAATTTAAAGAAAACTAATTAGTTTTAGTTCCTTTTGATTGATTTGATCCTTAATTAAATAGATTTCCCTAAAAAATGTGTTTTGTTGGAAGAGAGAGAAAATTTTCTTGAAATTGGGCAGAGTTTCCTCCTTTGAAAATTTTTCCAACCCTTTTCAAATGAAAATCCAGAGCTTTTATAGCCAGACATGACCGATGGGCGTCGGTGTATAGGGGCGGGCGTCGAAAGAATCATTCTGACACAACGATTCGTCCGACGGCCCTGCCACATCCACCGACGGGCGTCGGAAGGGTTGCGTGCTCCGGAAAACCAGGCGACATTCTGATAGGGGCGATGACTTTTCGACGGGCGTCGAAAAATACCATAAGCCGTCAAGGACTCGAAGCGACGGGCTGACTTCACAGACGAGGTGGCCGTTTGTGGAGGACAAAAAGCCATTTGACTCGAAAAAACCTCTGTTTTCTCCCCCTCTGCCAAGGAATGGTAAAAAGCCTCATTTCTCGTGGAACGTGGGACTAAAACCTCCAAATCTAGCCCTTTATACAGGCTCGGACACTGATTTCATCATAGGGTAACCTCTGATCCGGACCGCTCCGGGACACGGTGCTTACAGTTGCCCCCAGTTTTGGAGCAACTAGTGCACAAGCGCCTAGATAAGCCAAAACTCAGAGAAAGGTCAGAAAGGAAGCGTACCTGCGACGGCTTTTCACCCTCCGTGCCTTTTGCCGGGTGGACCTTGTCTCGATCCGCTCGGTGATGCGAAGATACTTCCATCGGTCTTTGGCGGGATGCAGCATGCTTTGGCTACAACCCCGGTTTGGTGAGATGCAGCATGCTCTGGCTACAATCTCGATCTGGTGAGATGCAGCATGCTATGGCTACAACCTCGATCTGGTAAATTGTGGTATGCTCTGACCGCAGCTTCGATCTTGTGAAGTGTGGTATGCTCTGACCGCAGCTTCGATCTGGTGAAGTGTGGTATGCTCTGACCGCAGCTTCGATCTGGTGAGATGTAGCATGCTTTGGCTACAGTCTCGATCTGGTGAAGTGCAGCATGCTTTGGCTACATCCTCGATCTGGTGAAGTGTGGTATGCTCTGACCGCAGCTTCGATTTGGTGAGATGTAGCATACTTTGGCTACAATCTCGATCTGGTGAAGTGCAGCATGCTTTGGCTACATCCTCGATCTGGTGAAGTGTGGTATGCTCTGACCGCAGCTTCGATCTGGTGAAGTGTGGTATGCTCTGACCACAACTTCGATCTGTGAGATGCAGCATGCTTTGGTTACAGTCTCGATTTGAAGAAGAGGAGACCCCGCCGGATTCCTTATCCCAAAAGGGATCTTTTTAATCGATGTCTATGTTCAGATCGGTATTTTTATGTACCTGCATGATGAAAGATTTTGTTAGTTCATGTTTGAGTGGTCATCTTTTAACCTGCCTATTGATGGCGTGATCTTGCTTTATTTGCTATGCCATGTTTCATTTTTCATTCATTTTTTTCTTATTGAGCTGTTATTGATCATTTTTTGTTTTTGTTATATTGTCATTTTTATTGACATATAAGTAAATATGAGAACATACACTTTCTGTGATGTGATTAAACAATTAACAATCGAATGATCATGCAATAATGAAGCAAAAGTTTTCACTAGAAACGTCATTTTTGTACAGTGCATATACAAAATACAAATGTACAAAAGATACAAAAATAACTCCCTGAAGATCAGAGAGGTGTGTAGTCGGAGGGCTCATCGGGATCCTCATCATCCGATATATGCACGGTCCCTGGCGGAGGTGGAGGTGGAGCTAGACGTGCCGGAGGTGGCGGCGGAGCTGTGGAGGGTCCTGCCTCATGATCATGGGCCCGCCTGAACCGGAGCTGAGCGTAACCGTCCAAGAAGGGCTGGGTGCAGGTGCTCATAAACCCTAAGGTCTCAGAAACCTTGTCTCCCAACTTCTTGAAGGCTTGGCTCAACTGAATGGTCTGCTCGCTGGCGGCCTTTCTCCTCTGCTCCAGGCTCTGCTCCGTCTGCTCTCTAAACTCCCTCATGGTCTGAGAAAGAGGTGGGAGAATCCCCTCTATCGCCTGGACGCGGGATCTCAGAGAGTCGAGTGACTCATCAATCATCTGTAGGGTCATATCGACCCTCTGAGACACCTGGTCCTGTGACGTCCTCACATCATGAGCGAGCTGCTGCCTCAACTCCCTCTGCCCCTGAGCAATCTGCTCAATCAGCCTCATTTGCTCCCCTCTGAAGGCCTCCAGGACCCGAGCCTGCTCATCCCTGACAACATCCAAGGCCCGAGCCTTCTCCCGAGTCGTACGCTCAATGTAGTAGGCCTGCTCTCGGGCTAAGCGCTCCATCGACTGGGACTGCTTCTGAATGGCAGCCTGCTGGCGATCCAACCTCTCGTGAATGGCCCCGTCTCTCTCATCCTGCCGCCGCTCTAAAGCTGTAAACATAGACGTGAGGAGCTGAGAAAAGTCAGGCGGTGCAGGCTGCTGCGGTGCTGGCTTTGGCGGTGGTGCCGAGGAGGTGGATGCCCCTGGGTCGCCTCAGAAGTACGGGTGGTATCTCTCGGAGGGCCCATGGATAGACCTCTGTATCCTGGCGCTCGGTGATGGGACTGGAGTCGGCGCTCTGGATGCTAGTGAAGCGGCGAAGAGTTCGTCCATCGTGATCTCGAAATCGAAGTCCGAGGGGGTCCTAGGCTGCTCCTGCTGCTGTGGTGGTGGCACAGTCTGTGGTTGAGGAGGCGAAGGAGGCTGATGCTCTAGCTGAGGCTGGGGCTCTAGCTGAGGCTCGGGCTGTGGCTCGGGCTGTGGAGGCTGCTCCTCCGGGTGCTCCGGGTGGTCTGGATCTGCACCCAAGGGTGGGACCGAGAACAGCTGCCGGGTATCATGAATGGTCAACACCCTGTAGGCCTCTGCCTGGCCTGAAATCTGGGAGATCATCCCCATCTGTACTGCCGCCGCGGCGTCTACATGGATCCCCTTCGACAAGGGTCCTCTCAACCTCTCAGGGTTAACCCCTAACCTCAAAAGTAACCGGGTGATGACTCCTCCTACCATCACCACCGGTGTCAACCCTCTACCGACTCTGGTCAAGTTGGCCAAGATCTCGTGGCTAATGTTGAGACGCTGGCCTGCTACCATAGCCCAGAGGCTCCAGATCTCGGCCGCGTTAAGCGACCCCGGATTACCAGCTCGACCGAGGTACGAACTGGAAAGCACTCTGTGCAAATACCGGAGTGCCTGAGACACCAGTACGGTGCTCTTCACTGTATCGTGATCGTACAGCACTCCCGGTATAGCAATGGCCGCCCAATGGGCGCGTCTCACCGCTCGCCGCGGGATCTCGACCCCCTCCTCTGTAGGGAGCCCCATGGCCTGTGCAAATCTCTGCCTGGTGATACTGAAGTGGTCGCCGTCGAACCAAAACTGGATCACCCCTGGCTGGGTGTCTGAGCTCTGAAAGCCGGCATAGCGAAGAGTGGCCAGGACCTGGCGGGTAGCCTCTGGAAACGTCTGGAAGGAGGGCTCAAGGAACTCTGTCCATCCAGCACCCTTGGCAAGTAGATCGAACTCTGGGGCCAACCCTAGGGCCTCTAAAAATGGGCGGGACACAAAAAAATTGGCCCGAAACTCTACCTTAGCCAACGCTCTATACCTCTGAGCCGACTCATCATCCATCCAATCCGGAGCCACAAGCTCGGGCTGGGCCTGCAGTGCTCTACGTCTAGGAGGCATCCTGCAAAAGGGAAGAGATTAAATATTGGAAATTTGGCAAAACCAATATATTTTTAAACTTATTTCCAAGGTGAAGGCCGATTTAGGCCTCATCGGGGCAATAGCGGCCCAAAACAAGATAGAGAGTTGATAACAAAACAAAAAGAGTAAACATCCTGTCTAAGGAAGTAGCCTAATGTGGCTCGCACGCATCATGGCAAAAGCAACATGCAATCAGCATGGAAATAATTAAAGCGAAAAAGAATGGGCTTTCCAGGTCCCAGGGCGTGCATTATACACAAAAATACTCAATTTTTGAATAAATAATAATAAAAATTTGGGCAGCACCCCGACAGGGGTATGCCCAACCTCCTGCATGAAAAGGCAAAAACATAGGCCTCAGGCCTCGACAAAAATATACGCATGTAAATGGGACGCACCCCGGCAAGTGTGTGCCCCCAACAACACAAAATAATGGCCTCAGGCCGCAAAAGCAACATATGCACAGAATGGTGCGCTAAAAAAGTAGTTCTAAAGTACCAAAATTATAGAAAAATTCTATTTCTATGTGATCATGTAAAAGTTCAATTTTAAAAGAAAAATGGGCAGCATTCCCCCTAATTTCTTAAGGCATCTAAAACATTCTAATCACTCCTAAAGTTTTAAAAGGAGAAGAAATGAAGAAATAAATTGAATAAAATTCAAAAGAAGTGGTTATTTACTTACTTGGAATCGCGAGCAGTGTAGAAACTGAAGAAAATATAAATATCCGAGCGCCAGATGAGTAGAAAATGCGAAAATATGAAGAAATCACGAAGAAAAATGAAGAATGCTTGAAAAAACACTAAAAAAGCAAAGAAAAACGGTTTGGGGGGAGAAATGAAAGGGACAGCAGCGTTTGCACCGTCTGTCACTTGCCCTTATTGTTTGAAGATGAGGGTAAAAAATTTGAGCCTTTTTCTCAAAAATCTATTGTAGGGAGTTGGAATTTGGATTTTGATTTATTACAAACATTAGGACTGGCGAATGATATTAATAAGTTCTTGAAATGCATGAAATGGGATAAATTTGTTCACATGAAATTTCCTATTCGTAGAGATCTCATTCTTCTATCTTCTAATCTTTTCTTCTTCTTTGGAAACTTTTAATGATGTTTTAGGAACTTGAAACTTTAATGTTACATTTTATTATTCATATCAATTTAGTAATCTTGTTAGTAGAATTTTCTATTAGTATTTGATGTATGATCATAATAAGTAAGAATTTATTCGAGAGATAAATTCCTACTTAAAACTAATAGAATTTCATCATTGAAATATTATTTGAAAGATCATAATATTAGATGATTGTTATAGGTTGCTAATTAATCCTGAAATATGCATGTATAATTAACTAATTCATTAATGATAGTTAAGAGTTAGAATTATAAATGTATGTTTTAGGCACTCTAATTCATGTTGAGAGAATGAGTTGGAATATTATTTCAACTTGACTTGCATGACAAGGATACAATAATAAGCAAGAATATTTACTCAAAGTTCCATTAATTATTAACTTATCATCATTAATCCTTCTTGTCTTCTTTGATCATTAGTAATTAGGTTTAGTTAAAACTTAAATTCCACTAATAGTTAGAATTATTCTTAAAAATATTGATCATTGTAAATAAGATTAAAATCAAGTAGTAATAGTGAGTAATAATCAATATAAATTCCTTGTGCGAACAATATGTTAAGTACTATAATCGGTAAAATGTACTTTTGCAGATTTAGCACTAAGCGAGGGATGCCATTCCCTCGTACGAGCGGGTTCCTGCCGCTCAAAAGACCAGCATGCCCCCTTGATCGATGCCCGTCGGTGGACCGAGGCACTCCCGTCGGTCGGTCCCTGGCCACGTTTGGTGAATAATTTGCAATTTTCTTTTCATTTATCCTTAAGATAAATATCAAGATTTGATTTTATCTTATAAATTCCAATTTGGAATTCAAAAAGATTTGATTTTTTTCTCCAAATCTAATTTGAATTCATAAATATTTGATTTTATCTTATAAAATCTAATTTGAATTCAAAAATATCTGATTTTATCTTATAAAATCCAATTTGAATTCAAAATTATTTGATTTTATGTTCTAAAATCTAGTTTGAATTCTAATAGATTTGATATCTGTAATACCCCGTACCCATACGTAGCATATCGTATGATAACATAGGCAGTATACGACGATGAGTGAAGAATGCTACAGACCAAAAACACACTGGAACGAAAAATAAAAGTAGAACTATAAAATTTTCTTTAATAATTAAACGTTCACATAATACAAAAGATGATCATATACTTGACATTACACGGTCTAACAAAATCTTATTACATACCAATTAATTAATACAACTCTAATAAGGAATTACATTGTCACACCCCATTTGCCCCCTAGAAGTTTGAGCCATGTTTGTGCATGTGCATTGAGTGTGTTTTGTCTTGCGATGAGGGTATGTTGAGCACAATGCATGTTTTGAGGGTTTTGTTATTATGTGAGTGCATATATGAGATTAGGGTGTGCATGTATTGAGTTGCATTAGTGCGTGTTTGCTCACATGCTTGTAGGTTGTGAGTGAGTGAGTTGTGCTAGTGTATGAGTGCATACATGGTAGTAATGTGTGCTTTTTAGAAGTTAGCCTTGTGTGTATTGTGGTGTTTGGGTGTAGGGTGTGAATAATTAAGACCCACAAATCATAGGCTGCCATGTGGAAAGGAGGATAGTGGAGAATGTATTAGGGAGGAAAGAGAAAGAGAGAGCAGAAATTGAAATTGCTGCTCTCCCATTTTTCCCTTCCTCTCTCTTTTACATCCTCTTCTTCTTCCTCTTTCTCTTGCTCACCTTGGTTTCCTCCTTTTTGGTTGGATTATTGGTATATCTTGGTAATTTTAAGGAGTTTATTGGGTAATTTGCTGCATTTCCATCTTTTTCTTCTTATTCTTCTTCTTCTTCTTTTCCCATTTCTGGTTTTGAGTTTGATCTAGGGTTTGTTGTTTGTGTGATTTATGGGTTTGGTTGTTAGTTGAGGCTCCTCGTGATCCTAAAGGCAAGGAGAAGGCAAGAGGAAGTAGCACCAAGTGATTGGAGCATAGGAGTTTCAGGTTTGGGAGTTATTGTGTTTAATGCATTTTATGGGCTTTGCATGTTTGGTTGAATTTCTGGAAAATCTGAAGTTTCTTGATGTCTATAATGGTTTATATGCTATGGGTTTTGATTTAGATGATTCATGAAGACTTGAATGTGAGTTATTGAACCCAATTGTGCATTTGATTGAGTTGATGAGTGAATAGTACTGAGATTTTAATTGTGTAATTGATATTGTTATTGGCATGATTTAATTGGAATTCTTGACATAAATGTTGCATTTTATGTTATTGATGATGTTTGGGTTGCTGGATTTGAGGTAAGTGGATGTTTGGGTTGAGTTGTAGTTGAGATTGAAGGTTTGGGTGTTGTGGAAGTGAGTTTTCTGCAGATTTTTCTTGTGCAAGAGTTGGAAATCATGACTATGTCATGAGTGCGACATTGTCACGAGCTCGCGACAGAGCCCGATGAAAGCAGCTCTCGCACGTGTCCGAGTTCTCTGCCGAGCGGAGCAGCAGAGCCTCTGTCGTGAGCGCGATGCGAGTCACGAGCGTGACAGAGCGCTCGGCTGCCGATCAAGCATGCATCAGTCGAGCGGCGTGCCTGGCTATCGAGCCTAGCAGCAGAGCCTCCATTGCGAGTGCGACATAGCTCTCGGCTGCCGATCTGATTTGGGTGATTCTTTGTCGCGAGCACACTCTTGAGCGCAAGCGAGACGGGTCGGGCTGGTAGCTCACTGTCGCGAGCGAGATAGTGAGATGTGTACATTTCTCCACGAGATCGCGAAGATTATCGCAATCGTGACCTGGGACAAGTTCACCTCTGTCGCGAGCGCGACACTTCCTGGTTTCAATTGAGTTTTCTTTTGCACTTTTGATGTTTAATTTCTGAATTTGTGATGCTTCTAGAATTATGCATGGATTTCTTTATGAATTATATGAATACGATTTGATGGTTTATGCATGACCTGCAAGAGTAAGTCTAGTGGATAGCTAGGCATACCTAATATAGTCTTTTAGTTGCAGCCCTCCATTCCGTTTGGACCCCGATCAGGTCTCCGTTTGGATCCTTACGATCCCTGAAAAGTTTTGGATCTTGTTTAAGGTCCCCTCTGTAAATTTTTTTGAATGTGATCAAATAAAATGGTTTTTGATTCGTACCCGTAAGGTACCATCACTGTTCGATTCATACCTGTAAGGTACCGTCACTGTTTACTCATTATCCACTATTATGAGTCAACAGGTGTTATGTTTTGCTTTGCTTATTTTGATATGATTATATGAATGAGATATTCGAATGAGTATGATGACAAGTATGAGCCATCAGATTATATAATGTGACTATGAACTTTCGAATGTTATATTTATATATATGTGACTCAAGCATGATTATATATGTGATACGATTATCCGCATATGTCATAGTGTATGTGTTTTGCCTTGGCGACTATTGTGAATGGCCGTGGAGACACCGGGTCCTGAGGTAGCCCAGACCGAAGTTATCCAATGATGAAAATGATGCATGTTCGCAGGCAAGAAGCAAATAGAAGTAATGGCTTCCTAGGAAAATTTTTTTTTTCACTTTAGAAAAAAAATTTGAAAAATGTTTTTGGGGCTGGCAGTGTGCTCCATCTCACTAATGTGAGATGGGGGCCTCACGTTAGTGAGTCCCATCTCATTAACGTGAGGCCCAACCTCACGATTAGTGAGGGGGCTCATCTGCCTCCCTCTCTTGGCATCACGTGTTTTTTCCTTCTCCCCAATGTCTCTTTATCATGTTTTCGGGAGATTTGGTTTTGAAGGTATGGGTTTTTGGCTGGTTTTGTGGGAAAAAGATCAAATCTGGTTTGAGAGGTAAAAATGAAAGAATTGAAACAGAAGGAGGGGAGCATGATTTGAAAACAAAAAAGAAGGAACGAAAAAGAAGAGAAAAAAAATAGAGAACAGAGAAAAGAGAGAGAAGGTTTTGAGAGCAAAAAGGATTTTCGATTTTTAAAAACGCCGAGTGTTTGTTATTGAATCCAAGAAGCCAGAACTTCATCATTTGCTAATCAAAGATCATTCTGAGGGTAAATACTGAGCTCATTTCTTCCTTCTTTCGTCTTCTTTCTTTTCTTTCTCTTTCTCTTTTGGTTTTCCAGTAGATTCTATGCTTTGTATATATTGTATATACTTTTTGTTTGATCTTATTAACTTGTTTATTTTGTTTGTCGTTGTCATGATTTATTGTCATTTTTCTATGCATGTTTGTATATATATTCTCATAATTATTTAGTCTGTTATCCTCCTCCTCTGTTCATCTTTGTTTTCCTGGTTTTTGAAGTCATAAGTTTTGTCTTGCTTGATTTGTGGTTGCCGATCGTTTTTTAGCTTTACTTTTGCTTGAATCTTGCTCGTCTGGTCGGATTTCGTGTCTCCCGGTCGGGATTGCCGTTATTTTTCCTTCGCCCGATCGGACATCGTCGATCTCCCCTATTCCCGATCGGACCGCACGACTCCTGAAATTCATTCACGAGTCGTGAGTGGCGTTCACGACTCGTGAAGTTCGTTCACGAGTCGTGAACGTTTGTCCCTCTTCCCATATTCACATTTCTTTCTTTTTACATTGTATTTCCATTTGCATTTCCATCACTTTGGGCCACTTTTTGTCTTTTATGTCTACCCATTTTCTCATTCTTTAATTCCATTCTTTAATTCACGTGATCCTTTTATTAATTCATTTTAGTTTTCATCTTTTGTGGTGTCTTTGTCCTCTTTTAATTAGTTATTTTACTTTATTTTATTTTTCAATTATGTTTATCTAATCTAATCATTTTTAATATTTCATATTAATATATTTTCAAAAGTTATTATCATTATTATTTTATCAATATATCTTTTATTATTATTATTATTATTCATCAAGATTTAATTATTATTGTTATATTATTGCTATATTATTTATCAAAATTCAATTATTTTTATTGGCTTACTTAATTAGTTTGTTTATTAGTTTTTTATTCAATTGTGTGTTCACATATTATTCACTTAATTTACTTTACTAACATTTTACTTCGTTTATTTGTTTTATGGCTTGAATGCTTGTATGATTGCACGAGTTACACGCATGCTCGGATTAAGAACTAGAAGATCTTCCAAATTTTGGGGTTTGCATTTTCATTATATTTTCTGTATATTGTCTTATTTTTTATTTATTTGGTATGTAAAATATATTTTAATTATCCGCATTATAGAAAATCATATTTTTTAGATAATTAATAATTTGAGATTTTTTATTAATAAAATGGACCAATGTCCTATTTTAACCAATAAAATTATACTTTCAAATGGAGAACTAGTTTTCATAAAATGGGATCACTCATCCCGGTTTTCTCAATCAATATCGTAAAAATAGTTCTTCAATTTTTTTAATAAATAAAAAAGGAACCAATGTTCCTAAAATTTAATAAATAACCCGATTTATGTATGTTGCATTTTAATTCCCTTTATGGGTTTATTCATTTGTTTATTTTATTTATTTACTTATTTATTTGGGGGATTTTTCTGTCCGATTTCTTTTTATTTATTATTTATTTTGGGGGATTGTTCTGTCCCATTTTTATTTTTGTAATTTATTTATTGCTTTATTTATCGATTTCCTATGTGAATGAATGCGCTTTAATTTAATGCATAATCGCGTGAGATGAGAGATGGAATTTTGATTTCTTAAAAACTCATTTATTAACTTAAGTCATTAATAAGAGTGAAGTTCCGGACACCATCTCCGGTTTAGACCGATAGAGGTTAGAGACCTTTCCCAATTTCTTGTAAACTGGGTGGCGAGTCCAAAATACCTCAAAGGTGCCTAAAGGCATTGTGGGTCTAGATGATCCTTTCCAATGTTCTATTGGAAAGGAGGCATCCAAAATGACTCATGATGTCCAAGATTATAAAAGACGCGAACCAATCCCTCGAATCCTAAAAGTGAGTTCAATGAGAGCATTGCTGGTTCCGGCGTGCGTCACAGTGGCAACTCCATTGGGGACGTTGATCGAAACTTTGCTTCGAAAGTAACTTAAGCTAAAATTATAATTGAGTTATTAAGAATCAAAAATTCCATTTCTAATCGAAATTGCATTACATCTTTTAGAGCCTTAGAATTATGATAGTTGGTACCCTATCTACCCCGGTGCATTCCTAAAACACGACCCTACTTTCACTCATTGTAGGGAAGTGCTCGGGATAGTCACCAGCCCAAGCCTCGTACCATCAAATGGTATATTAAATGGAGACCTGATTGGTCGCTATGCTCATGATGAGCTAGACCTGTTGGTAGGGACCATGATTGGGTAGCCCTAAAATATCACCACCTTGACCAAAGCCCATGTAATAGCAATAGATATTTCCACCAGGTGAAATGTACCATAATACTGTGCTTGCTATTTGGGACATCATATATTGGACAAAATCAATTAAATTAAATGGTCTTCATCAAAGGCTTTCATACCCCAGTGGGCCCATCTTAATTTAGTTGAATTGTTTAAATACATAATGGCCAAACACCCATATGTATGTACATTAAGCAAAAGAAGTTATGCTGCCGGTTTTCCACCGTGCGCCATGCATGTCGAATGGGTTCCCCGTTAACCCTTGGATAAAGCCCACCTAAGAGAGAGACCGCACGACCTCGTGTGTGGGAGAAATAAGGTTGGAAGGGTCTATCTGCTTGCATGTGGTTGTGAATGTTGCACATCACGCTTATGCATCACATGTCATTCATGCATGTTAATAAAAAAGTTAAAAAAAATGCTTATGCATCACATGTCATTCATACATGTTAATAAAAAAAATAAAAATAAAAATAAAAAATTAATAAAAATAAAATAAAAAGAACATACATTTCATTTTGTGCGTGTATATCCTTTTTCACATGTACATATCATCTTGCATATAATTCCTTCCATGCATCACATTATATCATTGTAATTTTTTACTCATCGAGGAACATCTGCATAACACGACCATGCATTGGATTTCAATCATGCATCATTCTAACAATCTGAGCTTTTTAGCCATCATAGATTCATCCAAGTGGATTAAAGGTCCTGACGGTCAATTAGTGAGGATAGACTCGCCCTTTGGGTTGCTAGAATTAGTGCTTGGTTGGGATTCTGAGTCACTCTCAATAACTAGTGAATCATCTTCGATGGCAGAAGAGACTGGGGCTCTAACCACTCAAGATCTTGCCAGGAGATTAGAGGACTTTAAACGGAGAATGTTGGATATGATGGGTGCAATGGCTGAAAGGATTGCTCATCCCCCTGTTCTACAAGCACCCATTGCTCCCCAACCACCTGTCGCTCCACAAGTGCCGGTATTACCTCCTCGGGGGCAAGTCGAACCGCTTACTGGTGGGGAGGCTCCCTTCGCTGGAGCTGTTGCTCGTCCACCCGTTAATGAAAATGAAGTTGTTGTGCCTGTTGAGCCAAGAAGGGCAAGGGTCCCTAATCTTGATGAGGATTTTGTGATGGAAGAGGAAGTTAAAGAGATAGTAGCCCACCAAGTTTTGAGAGGTAGGGTACCCAAAGTGGAGGATGAGGCCCTGAGAGGAATGAGACAGCAGATTGAGGCTATCACCCGAATGTTATCAGCTGGAAAGGGAATCAACCCTGAGGAGAGAGATTTGGGGGATGAAGAGCTGTTGCCCTAGATATTTAAGATGCCTGAGTTATCGAAGTTCGATGGTACTTCGGACCCATCCGCGTATATTAAGCAATACATCCTAGTGATGAAGGGCACAGGGTTAACTAAGAGGCAAAAGGTGGAATATTTCTGCCTTAGCTTGGTGGGTCCGATAGTGGATTGGTATCATGGGCTAGACAAGAGATCCAAAGAGGACTGGGACCTTCTAACTGATGAATTCATGAACCAGTACGACTACAGCACTAGAATGGAGGTCACCTTGAAGGACATTGAACTTCTACAGCAGAAGAGCGATGAGTCATTCCACGAATACCTCACCAGGTGGAGGAATAGGGTCATGGAGATGAAGCGAAAGCCTAATATTATTGACCAGATTAGGTTATTTATCAGAAAATCCTACCCTTACCTGAGGGATTTGCTTAGCTTCAAGGGGCTTTGAGATTGGGAGTCACTTAAAGACATTGGTGTAGAGGCCGAGTGGGCATACTTGGCGAAGAAAGCGAACCAAAATAACTTTCCTGGAAAGAACTTTGGGAACCAGTCTGGATATAGATTAGGTGGGGCTGGAAACAGTAATAGAAATGGAAAGGCAGCCGAGGTAGCAGCTATAGAGGTCAGACAGGGTCAGAGGTACTACTCTAACTTGGGCTGCTCTCTATCCTGGGTATTGGAGAGACTGATGAAGGAGGGCAAGCTATGACCTTTGACGCCTAGGCCAACCATGAATTAGGGACAGCTGGAACATAGAGATGATCAGTACTGTGCTTACCATCAGCACACTGGCCACCTAACGGATTACTGCCAAACTCTAAGGAATAAGGTCCAGGATCTCATTGACACTAAACAGATCACTGATCCCGAGAAAAGAGAGAAAAAGAAGAAGACAAGCTATAATGCCGTCCCTCTACCAAATATATGATCGGGCCTTGTCCACCTGAGTGGCACATTTTGTACGAGCAACATGGAGATACTGTGTTTTTTTGATGCTTTTTATTTTAAGAACTCCTTGTGATAGTTTAGTTATTTTAATATGATGAACAATTTTTGCTTATTTGTATGGTGTTTCTGATGATTTCATTTCTTATGATCATGATACATTCATCCATTTTGACATTAGCTCAATTAATACGGCATCATCTAAGCTCGAAACTTTGGGGAATCCAAATAAAATCTTGATAGTATATAGTATAACTCCTGAAGAGAGTATAATTTTGAGAGATAATGATAAAATAAAAAAAAAAGAGATAGAAAAAAAAAGAAAAGAAGAAAAAAAGGGAGCCTTTGCCTAGACCAGGTATGATATGCTGAAAATTGATAAGGACATTATCGAGACAACGTTGCTTCCACATGCCAACATGATGACAAACAGAATTTTGAAAACCATTCCTTTACATCCACAACATCTGGGTTGCTTATGGTGCTACCAAATAAGATAAAACTCTGAGAGCTACATCAGAAGCTGGATGGATAAAACTCAGAACCTTCACGAGAAACATCTAACTCAACAGTATGACCCCTTTTCCTCCCAACCATTTGAAATGTGTACCCCAAGACCAATTAACCATCCAGGACACTCATAGCCAAATTCAAAAGGAGAGCCAATTACCTCTACTAGAAAAAAAAAAAGAGAAAAAAAAAGAAAAAGAAAAAACAAAAACAAAAACAAACCAACAAACCAACAAAAACCGCAATTTTGCCTCCAAGCCATCTAAGCCTAACCTGTAACCCAATCTCAACCATTGAAGGTCATTTCAAAACTTGAAAAGCCGATAAAAGTAAGGTGTGGGATTTCACATTCAAGTCCCAAATAAGAAACTCGGCATTTCAGCCAGTTTCCACAAGGGTCGAGAATAAGATTTTGATGATAAAAAGAACCACTCTCAGAAGGAGCAGCTCCCCGACTAACGAAGACGAAGGCAAATTCAATCAACACCGATGGACTGAAGGAGGGTTCATAGAAAATGCTAAATAATAATAATAATAAAATAAAATATAAAAATAAAAGGAGAGAAAATATTCAATAATGAAAACCCGAGAGGGCGGATTGATAGCAGGAGTTTGATACTTTAAGGATCTATTTTGAAATTAGATGAGGTCTCTCATTTTTCGAGTTAATGCCAAATAGTAATCATGTTTTATGAAATTAAAATTGAAATATATACATTTATGCAATGATATATTGATATGACCAGAGCAGTTCATCTTGCATATGCAAAGATGCTTGGGTCCGGCGTAGAATCAGCACATTAGTACTATCTTCCCTCCGGTGCTCTATCCACTCAGGCACTCCAGTCGACTCATCTTGCTATAAAAAAAAAAGAGGGCCGTTAGAGATGAAAACAGTGACTGGCGCTCTAAGCAAAAGTTAGGCCAAAGGGCAGGGTGAAAACCTGGGAATAGGCAATCTGTCCTATAAAAAAAATAAAATGAATAAAAGCCGCTGGATTGGGTTGGGTCCATTCCAGGCAAAAAATAAGGCACGGGGTTATGTGAAAATCCGAAAGGACGCATTTCCCGCTAAGAAAAGCTAGTGTGAAAATCCACAAGGGACGCACTACCTTAAAAGAATGACTACAGGTATCAGAGGAGAACCTCGTAATCCCCAAAAGCACGAAATTCAAAAGAAATTCTAGAGGGTACCGATCCTGCTGCAAATGTTAGTGTTAGCCCTAGCCCCAATACATTGTAATAAAACACTTTAGCTAATAAATGAGGCATTTGTTTTATCCATTGTATTCCTGTGCATGTCAATTGATAGAACTATCCAAGAATGTTGTTTCAGTTTAAGTTATCATGTGTGAGGCACATGGTTGTAAGACCTTGAAACAAATGAGACTTCATTCTAAATATCCCTAGTCAGTCATTGTTATGGGAATAACAAATGAATTAAGACTAGTATGCTCTCTCTGATAAATTGAGTTCTGTCTTACGGATCATAAGGACAAGAGTGTCAATCAGAGATCATAGATAGATGTTTACAATATGGTATCTGGATTCGATCCATTAATGAGAACACTACATGGTACAAGTCATAAGTGTTTCTCATATGCAAGTTTTGTATCGGAGTTCTTAGACCTGAAATCTCTATGAAACTCTTTATGAATTACTGTGTACTTTGACATACACCTAACGTGCTCGTAATAGAGTGACAAGTATGGGTATGCTTGGGTATACATTGATTCATGTCAGAGAGCATGAGAGAAGTGAAGGGATTACCCCTCTCTATAAGAGAGAAAATATCATCAGCCACTTGATCAGTGAACTGAGAAGTGTATGGCCATACCGAGATGAAATAATGAGTAACCATTATTTATCTGAGAGTTCAGTGTCACTGGAATATCAAGAAAGGAATTAACTTACATATAAGGATGACTA
The DNA here is from genome assembly GCA_947683425.1 of Excoecaria cochinchinensis. NCBI lineage: Eukaryota > Viridiplantae > Streptophyta > Magnoliopsida > Malpighiales > Euphorbiaceae > Excoecaria > Excoecaria cochinchinensis. The sequence continues at coordinate 8,427,339 of CANTUQ010000146.1, read as the reverse complement.
GTTCCATGCCTTATATTAATTCTGATATTTATGGGTAAGGGACTATGCAAAATTGCATTAGGTCACTAAATGCCATTTGCATTTTCATTTAATTTGGAATGCTATAATATCTTGCTAGAGAATATATATAGCCTTTGAATTAATTCATTAATTCATTGCCAACATTAAATGGACCTATAGGATCGCACACAAAGTATTGGGCTTAAAATATTTAAATAATGTATTGGGCATTAATTTGGGCTTTTAATTAAAGTCAAATTAATGTATGTAATGGGTATTAAAATTGCTATTGGACCTTGGCCCATGAGAGAGGAGAAATTCGGCCCACATGATTTAATTTCAATTAATTAATTATATGATTAAGTTAATTGAGTATTAAATCCTAATTTGAATTTTAAATTCAAAAGGGTTTAAACTATTATTTGTTACTTATCTCTAGGAAGTGTTTAAGATGGAATAAACTATCTTAAGGTAGTAAAATTCAGATTAAAGACTTGCCATAAGATAAGGATAGATATTGAAAAAGGAAAAAGGCGAGGAGAGGTGGTGTAGAGAAAGACTTCTCTCTCTCACTCTCAATTTTTCTTTTGGCCGATTTTCACAAGGGGTAGTTTTTTCCTCTTGGCCGAATTCAACAAGGAGAAGAATTCTTTCTTGCTTTCTTGTGTGATTAGGCATTAAAAGCATCAAATAGAAGTGCAAGACAAAAGCTTGTAGCTTCAATCCTTACCCTTTACACAATACTAATTTATTGAGAGCTAGCAATCTCGGTTTTAAGCCTAGCTTACAATTGTGTGTGTGAACATAGAGAGGATTGGCGTAAAGGCTGTTCCTTGGCATTGGTGGTGAAGATCAAAGGTGGACAAACTCATCTTAGTTGCTGGTCATCATCAAATTCAATTTGGAATTGGCATTTAAAGTTGTAAGTTTTAAAAACCCTAAAAGTGCATGTTTCGATTCTTGTCATGGAATTGCTTGGCATGTATGATTCCTTTTCATGTTTTTTCGTTGCATAATTATCATATTCATTTCATGCCATATTCCAGCAGTGGTATCAGAGCCTAAACATGCTTATTTTAGTGCTTTAGATGCATGAAATAATTAATTAAAAATCGTTACTTTTAATACATGCAATGCTGAAATTTTCTGTTTTGAGTTTTTTGCATTGTTTTGGTGTAAAAACGATTTTAATTGATTAGATAGGTATTATAATTAATATGACATGTTAATATAATGTCCTAAGATGTTCTAGGAGCTTTTATTGGTCATATTTAATTGATAATACCTGATGGTATATGTTAATATTAAAACTAGGTGCTTTTGGCATGTTAATTGTTAGTTTAACAACTAGTTTTGAATATTAAATGTAAAAACGTTTTTGGCATGTTTGTAAGTGATTTTAAAGATGTAATATCAGGTCTGGACATTTTTAAAATTTGGTTTTAATTCTGGTCCATGACAATTTAATTGATTAATTTTAATATCACTTAAAACAATGACTAGTTTGTGTTTGTTACATGTTTAATCAACATTGTTTGTTTTGATTTGATTAAAATGGTAAAAACACATTTAGATCAGATTGGTACAATATATTAAATCATTTTTATGACCTTATTTGAATTATTTAATGACTCATAAAATTGATTTAAGTATTTGTGCATTTTTGAGGCATCACATAAGAATTAAACAACTAGTTTTGTTGTTTGTTTGTTTTTATATGTATGCCGTGTATCATATAAATGTTCTTCATGATTTTTTTGTTTTAATTCATGTCGGTACATATTATATGTATTTTTAATGTTTATGGCAGTATGACATAAAATTAAAAATGGCAAAATTGGAAATTATACTAGAGTTGATTTATAGCACAAATCTAACTAGTTTGTGTTTTGGGCTTTTAAGAGAACTTATTCAATAAGAGGATTTAGTCCATTGGGCCTCGGCCCAGGCCCATCATAGGGTCATCTCTTAAAGGTTCAAGTACACAATTTCCATTAATGGGCTTGGCTAATTTAATTAAAATTGGACTTTGTTTGATCCATGAATGTTATGTATATTAATTTGCTTGTTTGGTGTGATGAATGGATATGCATGGTGCATTCATGGGCCCTGGGTTTTTGTAATTAATTATGGCCTGTGAGCCATTATGTATTATTGTAAAAGTTTCATTTATTTCTTAGAATAGAATTTACTTGAAGACTTTGTAAGTCAAGATGAAGCCCACCGGAGTAAAGAAGCCCAACTCGAAGATTCTTATGTAATAGTATAGAATCTTAGTTGTAGGTTTTTGGGCCCATGTTTGTCACGCTTTACTTTATGCAATTATTTATATATGCATGCTATAAATGGATGACAAAGCGTATGCCATGTAAGCCGTAATAATTTGAATCCCTAATAATAATAGTAAGTCACAAAGTTGCCTTCCTAATTCGAAACATGTCAAGGCATCGATCATCGATAACGTAGACTGAGAGTCCTAGATACGCTCGATTATCTTTGTGAGGCATGGGTTGTGAATGTAGGTTAGACTTAACATGGAAAGGGATGCTCGGACCTAGGCAACTAATAAATGGGTTTGTGCTATAACATCTTAAGATGTTAACCCATTTGATCCAAGAGTCATGTACGAGACATGATTGGAGTTTCTCCTACCTAAGTAACTTAACTTGTTAGGTGTACAAGCTCAGCTTGACTAATAAGTTGTTGTGAAAAGTGGATCTTGGCCCACTTTAAATAACTAACGCGAATTATTTAAAGGGATATTAATTCGGTTTGTGGGATTATAAATAAGACCTCATTTAATCTTGCTAAAATTTTTATTGTAGATTGACAAATGGCATCTTCAAACAATAATTTCTCATTGCAATCGGTCCTTGAAAAGGACAAATTGAATGGCACCAATTTCATAGACTGGTCTCGAAACTTGAGAATAGTGCTTAAGCAAGAGAAAAAGTCGTATGTTTTGGATGCACCCTTGCCTGTTGAACCTGGCAGGAACGCCACTGCGGTTCAAAAGGAAACTTTTGAGACCAAGAAGAGTGACTCCAATGATGTGACCTGTTTGATGCTGGCCACTATGGTGCCTGACTTGCAAAAGCAATTTATGGACCAAGAGGCTTATGCGATCATGGTGCACCTAAAGGAGATGTTCCAAGAGCAAGCTCGTCACGAGAGATTTGTGACAACAAAGGCCTTGATTTCCTGTAAGATGGCTGCGGGTACTCCTGTTAGTACACATGTACTCAAGATGAAAGGGTATCTTGATACTCTAGAAAAGCTTGAGGTACAAGTGCCAAAGGAATTGGCCACTGACTTGATATTAGGATCATTGACTGATGATTATGATCCATTTGTAATGAATTATAACATGCATGCAATGAACAAGTCAGTCACTGAGATTCATGGGATGCTTAAGAATGCTGAAGAGAACATTCGAAAGACCAATCCCATACTGATGGTTCAAGGGGGCATTAAGAAGGGACCGGCTAAGGGAAAAGGAAAGGGAAAGGCAAAACCCAAGAATGACCTGGCTCGGTTCAAGTCAAATGGGAGTGCACCTCAGGCCCAATCCAAGCCCAAGGCGCAAAAGCCCAAGGAGAGCGAGAGCACTTGCTTCCATTGCAACAAAATGGGGCATTGGAAGAAGAATTGCGCTCTCTTCAAGGAAGAACAAAAAAGGAATGGAGCCAAGGCGTCCAGTTCAGGTATTTTTGTTGTTGAAATTAACCTTTCTATCTCTACCACTTGGGTACTAGATACCGGTTGTGGTTCTCACATTTGTTCAAATGTGCAGGGGCTAAGAAATAGGCAGTTACTTGGAAAGAATGAAGTGGACCTCCGTGTGGGGAATGGAGCACGAGTTGCTGCCATGGAGATAGGCGACTATCAACTCACTTTACCTTCCGGACTTTGTTTAGTTTTGAAAAATTGTTATTATGTACCTGCTATGAGCAGAAACATTATTTCAGTTTCATTGTTGGATTTGGATGAATTTGATTTTATTATTAAAAATGGCAATGCTCATATTCATCGCCAAGGCATTTCATATGGCAATGCCATGTTGCAAAATGGCCTTTATATCCTTGATTTACAAAACAAAGAGTCCATATACAACATTAATACAAAGAGGGTTAAATCAAACGAATTGAACCCTACTTACTTCTGGCATTGTCGTTTGGGACATACAAACGAAAAACGCATTTCAAGACTCCACAAAACTGGAGTACTTGGGTCATTCGACTTAGAGTCTTATGATACATGCGAGCCATGTTTGCATGGAAAAATGACAAAATGTCCTTTTAATAAGAAAAGTGAGAGGACTAATGGCTTATTGGAACTAATACATACCGATGTATGTGGACCATTAAGTACACAAGCTAGAGGTGGTTTTAGCTACTTCGTAACGTTCACAGATGACTTCAGTAGATATGGCTATGTCTATCTAATGAAGTATAAATCTGAAACTTTTGAGAAATTCAAAGTGTTTAAGAACGAAGTAGAAAAACAACTTGGCAAAAGTATAAAAGCCATTCGATCTGATAGAGGTGGCGAATACTTAAGCCAAGATTTTGACGGTCATCTAAAAGAGTGTGGTATTATTTCACAGCTCACTCCTCCTGGAACACCACAATGGAATGGTGTGTCCGAAAGGAGAAATCGAACTCTATTAGACATGGTTCGATCTATGATGAGTCAAGCAAATCTTTCTATCTCTTTTTGGGGCTATGCATTAGAAACTGCTGCGTTTCTACTAAACCGTACTCCAACTAAAGCAGTTGAGAAGACACCATACGAGGTATGGACTGGGAAAGAACCCAATATGTCATTTCTTAGGATTTGGGGCTGTGAAGCACATGTTAAGAAATTAACATCTGACAAACTAGAGTCCAAATCCACTGTCTGCTTATTTGTGGGTTATCCCAAAGAAACAAAGGGATACTACTTTTACTCACAAGCCGAGAACAAAGTATTTGTTGCTCGCAAGGCTGTTTTCTTGGAAAAGGAGTTCCTTCTCAAGAAAGATAGTGGGAGTAAAGTAGAACTTGGAGAAATTCAAGCGCCACAAATTCCTATAGAGGATGAGTTGGAAATGGGATCAAGTTCACAACCACTTGTGGAACAAGAACCCATTACACAAGTACCTAGAAGGTCCGGTAGGGTACGTCAGGAGATTCAGCGATATGGATTTCTAATCACCGACAGTGACACTATTGAGTTAGTAGATCGTGAGGATCCTACTACCTACCGAGAAGCTATTGAAAGCCCAGACTCGAAAAATTGGCTTGAAGCCATGAAATCCGAGATGCAATCAATGTACGATAACCAGGTTTGGACCTTGGTTGATCCACCGGAAGGTGCTAAGGTAATTGAATGCAAGTGGCTATTTAAACTCAAAGCTGATAAGACCTACAAAGGTAGACTAGTAGCAAAAGGTTTTCGACAAACTCATGGTGTAGACTATGATGAAACCTTTTCGCCTGTAGTCATGCTCAAATCCATTAGGATCTTGCTTGCCATAGCTGCATATCATGATTATGAGATATGGCAAATGGATGTCAAAACTGCTTTCCTCAATGGAAATTTACTAGAGGAGGTGTATATGACACAGCCTGAGGGTTTTGTCAATCCCAAGCATCCTAAGAAGGTTTGCAAGCTTCAGAAATCCATTTATGGTTTAAAGCAAGCATCCCGAAGTTGGAATCTTCGTTTTGACGAGGCAGTCAAAGATTTTGACTTCATCAAGAACGAAGATGAGCCTTGTGTGTACAAGAAGGTTAGTGGGAGCATAGTAGTATTTTTGGTCCTATATGTGGACGACATCCTTCTCATTGGGAATGACATTCCAACATTGCAAATGGTTAAGCAATGGTTGGGGAAATGTTTCTCGATGAAAGACTTAGGAGAAGCTGAGACAATACTTGGTATTCGGATCTATAGAGACAGATCGAATCGGCTTTTGGGACTAAGTCAAGAAAAGTACATAGACAAAGTACTAAAGCGTTTTAGTATGGGAGACTCAAAGAAAGGGTACATACCTTTGGCTTTGGGAGTTCCTTTGACCAAAGAACAATGCCCTAAAACCAAAAAGGAAAGGGACGACATGAGTAGAATCCCATATGCATCTGCTATTGGATCTATCATGTACGCTATGTTATGTACTAGGTTGGATGTTGCTCATGCACTGAGTATAACCAGTAGGTTTCAGCAAGACCCTGGTGAAAAGCACTGGTCTGCTGTAAAAGGGATTCTAAAGTACCTACGAAGGACTAAGGATCACTTCTTGGTGTATGGTGGTCAGGAAGAGCTCGTCATACAAGGCTATGCCGATGCTGCTTTTCAAACCAGCACTCAGGACTCAAGATCGCAATCTGGATTTGTTTTTGTTTTAAACGGTGGTGCTGTCAGCTGGAGAAGCTCAAAGCAAGAGACCGTCGCCGACTCAACTACAGAATCTGAGTATATTGCAGCGAGTGAGGCTGCAAAAGAGGCTGTTTGGATTAGAAATTTCATTTCTGGATTAGGAGTGGTCCCAAGCATCCTAGATCCATTAGAAATTTTTTGTGACAACAACGGGGCCATTGCACAGGCCAAGGAGCCCCGGTCACACCAGAAATCCAAACACATACTCAGGAGGTACCACCTGATCAGAGAGATCATTGATCGTGGGGACGTCAAGGTTAGCAAGATAGCAAGTGAAAATAATGTAGCAGATCCTTTGACGAAACAGTTGCGTCCAAATCTGCACGAAGCTCATTTGAGAGCATTCGGTCTTAGGGCTATGCCCAATTGGGACTAGTGCTAGTGGGAGATTGTTAGTGTTAGCCCTAGCCCCAATACATTGTAATAAAACACTTTAGCTAATAAATGAGACATTTGTTTTATCCATTGTATTCCTGTGCATGTCAATTGATAGAACTATCCAAGAATGTTGTTTCAGTTTAAGTTATCATGTGTGAGGCACATGGTTGTAAGACCTTGAAACAAATGAGACTTCATTCTAAATATCCCTAGTCAGTCATTGTTATGGGAATAACAAATGAATTAAGACTAGTATGCTCTCTCTGATAAATTGAGTTCTGTCTTACGGATCATAAGGACAAGAGTGTCAATCAGAGATCATAGATAGATGTTTACAATATGGTATCTGGATTCGATCCATTAATGAGAACACTACATGGTATAAGTCATAAGTGTTTCTCATATGCAAGTTTTGTATCGGAGTTCTTAGACCTGAAATCTCTATGAAACTCTTTATGAATTACTGTGTACTTTGACATACACCTAACGTGCTCGTAATAGAGTGACAAGTATGGGTATGCTTGGGTATACATTGATTCATGTCAGAGAGCATGAGAGAAGTGAAGGGATTACCCCTCTCTATAAGAGAGAAAATATCATCGGCCACTTGATCAGTGAACTGAGAAGTGTATGGCCATACCGAGATGAAATAATGAGTAACCATTATTTATCTGAGAGTTCAGTGTCACTGGAATATCAAGAAAGGAATTAACTTACATATAAGGATGACTAGTTCCATGCCTTATATTAATTCTGATATTTATGGGTAAGGGACTATGCAAAATTGCATTAGGTCACTAAATGCCATTTGCATTTTCATTTAATTTGGAATGCTATAATATCTTGCTAGAGAATATATATAGCCTTTGAATTAATTCATTAATTCATTGCCAACATTAAATGGACCTATAGGATCGCACACAAAGTATTGGGCTTAAAATATTTAAATAATGTATTGGGCATTAATTTGGGCTTTTAATTAAAGTCAAATTAATGTATGTAATGGGTATTAAAATTGCTATTGGACCTTGGCCCATGAGAGAGGAGAAATTCGGCCCACATGATTTAATTTCAATTAATTAATTATATGATTAAGTTAATTGAGTATTAAATCCTAATTTGAATTTTAAATTCAAAAGGGTTTAAACTATTATTTGTTACTTATCTCTAGGAAGTGTTTAAGATGGAATAAACTATCTTAAGGTAGTAAAATTCAGATTAAAGACTTGCCATAAGATAAGGATAGATATTGAAAAAGGAAAAAGGCGAGGAGAGGTGGTGTAGAGAAAGACTTCTCTCTCTCACTCTCAATTTTTCTTTTGGCCGATTTTCACAAGGGGTAGTTTTTTCCTCTTGGCCGAATTCAACAAGGAGAAGAATTCTTTCTTGCTTTCTAGTGTGATTAGGCATTAAAAGCATCAAATAGAAGTGCAAGACAAAAGCTTGTAGCTTCAATCCTTACCCTTTACACAATACTAATTTATTGAGAGCTAGCAATCTCGGTTTTAAGCCTAGCTTACAATTGTGTGTGTGAACATAGAGAGGATTGGCGTAAAGGTTGTTCCTTGGCATTGGTGGTGAAGATCAAAGGTGGACAAACTCATCTTAGTTGCTGGTCATCATCAAATTCAATTTGGAATTGGCATTTAAAGTTGTAAGTTTTAAAAACCCTAAAAGTGCATGTTTCGATTCTTGTCATGGAATTGCTTGGCATGTATGATTCTTTTTCATGTTTTTCCGCTGCATAATTATCATATTCATTTCATGCCATATTCCAGCAGCAAATTGTGACCAAACCGGCTGTCACATCCAAATCCACTCAGATGAATTCTTATCCTGCATTTCTGCATAACTCATGCATTTCACTTGCATGCTCACCAATTTTTCCTGCATATTTGGTTTTTCAATTTGAAGTAAGAAAGATCCGATGCGGGCACCGATAAAAGCCAAGTGACGACATCAATCCAAACAATCAACCAAAGACTTCCCAGGGGGCAATCAACCAAAGGGCTCATAGACAGTACCACTTCAGAAGAGTTTACATGATGGCGGCACTACCATTCTACGGAAGGTTTGCACGACCACGGTACTACTGCTTCGAACTTCAAAAGAGTTTGCACGATGGCGGCACTACCATTCTATGGAAGGTTTGCACGATCACGGTACTACTGCTTCGAACTTCAGAAGAGTTTGCACGATGGCGGCACTACCATTCTACGGAAGGTTCGCATGACCACGATACTACTGCTTCGAACTTCAGAAGAGTTTGCACAATGGCGGCACTACCATTCTGCGGAAGGTTTGCACGATCACGGTACTACTGCTTTGAACTTCAGAAGAGTTTGAATGATGGCAGCACTACCATTCTACGAAAGGTTTGCACGACCACGGTACTACTGCTTCGAACTTCATAAGAGTTTGCATGATGGTGGCACTACCATTCTACGGAAGGTTTGCACGACCACGGTACTACTGCTTCAAACTTCAGAAGGGTTTACACGATGGCAGCACTACCATTCTACGGAAGGTTAGCACGACCACGACACTACCACTTCGAATCTAAGAAGGGTTAGCACGATGGCAGCACTACCATTCTACGGAAGGTTAGCACGACCAAGGCACTACCACTTTGAATCTCAAAAACGGTTTGCACGATGACGGCACTACCACTCCATGGAGGGTTTGCATGATCATGGCATTACCACTTCAATAGATAACAACACGTTAACAACATGGCGACAACTACCACAACGACATCATCTAGTTCAAGAAGACAACTGCCTCAGGTACGTGTCTCTTCTCTCTTTCTTTGAGATTTAGCTCACCTCGGCACCTAGGCTCTACGTTACCCAAAACTGGGGGCAACTATAGACATCGAGTCCTAAGGCAGCCCAACTGAAGTTACCCAATGATGAAAATGATGCCTTTTCATGGACAAGAAGCAAATAGAAGTAATAGCTTCCTAGGAAAAAAAAATTTTTTTGCTTTAAAAAAAATTTGAAAAATGTTTTTGGGGCTGGCAGTGAGCTCCATCTCACTAATGTGAGATAACGTGAGGCCCAGCCTCACGATTAGTGAGGGGGTTCATCTGCCTACCTCTCTTGGCCTCACGTGTTTTTTCCTTCTCCCCAACGTCTCTTTACCGTGTTTTCGGGAGAGTTGGTTTTGAAGGTATGGGTTTTTGGCTGGTTTGGTGGGAAAACGATCAAATCTGGTCTGAGAGGTAAAAAAGAAAGAATTGAAACAAAAGGAGGGGAGCATGATTTGAAAACAGAAAATAAGGAATGAAAAAGAGAGAGAAAAGAGATAGAGAGCAGAGAAAAGAGAGAGAAGATTTTGAGAGCAACAAGGATTTTCGATTTTTAAAAACACCGAGTGCTTGTTCTTGAATCCAAGAAGCCAGAACTTCATCATTTGCTGATCAAAGATCATTCTGAGGGTAAATACTGAGCTCATTTCTTCTTTTTTCTTTTCTTTCTCTTTCTCGTTTGGTTTTCCAGTAGATTTTGTGCTTTGTATATATTGTATATACTTTTTGTTTGATCTTATTAACTGTTTATTGTGTTTGTTGTTGTCATGATTTATCGTCATTTTTCTATGAATGTTTGTGTAACACCCCGCCATCCCCGTTGGAAGGATACCGGAGCACCACGCGGACAAACACATATAAACGGATCCAAAACATATTAATAATTAAAATAAAAGATGAGATGTAAAGAAACTTTTAATTATATACCAGTAAATCCTTTAACATGTATCATATCTATATCGTTTTTTTACAAAAAGAGGCTCGTAAACAAATACATATACAAAAATAATTGTTCCTTTACAAAATATTCATTTTGCTATTAACAAGCCGTGTACAAAAATAACAGCGGAAGACTCAAAAATAACTTCATCCAAAAAGACTTCTAGTGGCCGACCTGCAGATATCTGACTCCGGACCGAACTCACCACCTGCACGGGAAAAGAGCCCGTGCTAAGCGATAACGCTTAGTGGGGAGGAACAAAACAAACGAACAATATGTATATACAATATTTATAACAAAACAATAATCTAATGATTCAAAATCAAAGGCATCAAAATTACATGTAAACATATCTCCAAATTCCTTACTTGACATGCATAAATATACATTACAAGCAATTAAGTACTTGATTCATAATTCTCATCATTCCAAGTATACATATACAAGGTGCATAATATAAAGCTATGCAAGAATTCATGTGCATCATATACTTGTAATCGTGTCAAAAATGCATCTCAACATATGCAATACATTTAAACATATATCCTGACTAGTCTAAAATACTCTCTAGAAGTGGATACGGTCAAATGGATACTGATAGAACACAGTATCCCAAGCATATAGAGACATGAGTCTCAAACATGTACTTTTCATATAGAGACCGAAGTCTCGCATTAAATCCATATAGACCCATATAGGATCAAAACAAGGATCCAAACGGACCCACGTATAACGTTTTATCATATAGCAGCTGCACACACACTCTGACCTAAGTAAGCGCTTACTTATCCACTACTAAGACTTATTCAGGCTAAAAACCACAACTCAAGAATTCATGTATCAATATAATATTAAGAAAAATTAAATACGAATTTATAATCCATGTATACTTGTATATTGATCAAATTCAGATACATATGAATATATAAATATCACAAACAGGAGATAATAATAACATATAATTCACGTTGAAATAATCCATGTTCATATAAATTACAAATATTTAAATCATGTATATTAATTACTAATCATGAACATAAATATCATAATTAATCAATTATTAAATTAAAGAACAGATTTGAACTTGATCTAGATTCAAACAGTGGAAAACCCCATGTACAGAAGCTTAAAACTTTTGCTTTTAGAAAATCCTTTAAACAGAAGTTAAAATTATGCCTTTAGGAAAACAAGGCAGCAGGAGGAAGGCCAGTCACGAGTCACCCAGGCAATGGTGTCTCGTGACACTGGCTTCACGCGAGTGCCAGGCAAAACAAGGGCAGTCACGAGCCGTGACCTACCATCATGCCTCGTGACGCCAAGAGGAGAGGGGAGGTCACGAGTTACCTGGGCAGTGGTGACTCGTGACACGCAGGAAAGAGGAAGGTCACGTGGCGTGACTCTCAGTCATGCCTCGTGACTTCCTAGGGAAGGGGATCACGGTGTGATGCCCCATCACGTCCCGTGACCTTCTTCAGGGAAGAGGCCACGGCGTGATGCTCCATCACGTCTCGTGATCTTCTTCACACACTCCATCTTCTCCAAACTAATTTTCTGAAATTACAGAAAAACGTGAAAAACCAGAAGATCAAGAAAGCAGAGTACTTCTTAAATTCAAAACCCCAGCTTACCCAAAACCATTTTTCAGGCAATAAATTTTTTTAAACAAATCCTTTCAAGTCTCCAGGGCACATTTACAGAAAGATTAATACAAATTAATCACATTCTCAAACAATCAAATAACATTCACAGAGGGTCACAAACCCAGAATCTTTCCTTTTAATGCACATGTATACGGACTTCCATTTAACATGCAAAGCAACAGGACTTTAACACTACCAATCATACATATAAATTCTATTACTTATGCATTTTGATAAAACAAACACATACATAAATAACATTCATATTAGAACAGCATCCAGGACTCGAAAATGAGAGAAGAATCCAATATTAAGAAAAGACCGACACTCCCAGACCTGTTACTGAAGTCCAAAAACGTCCACTGCAACTCTCAATCCACAACTTTATCTTTTCCTTTATCCTTCTTCTTCTCTTCAACAGATTACATGAACCAACAAACAAAACCCAATATCAATCCAGAGAAAAACAGTAATGCAAATCCTTTCTTAAGGAGCAGATGGAGAACCACAGGAAAAACTGACAGCCACTTACCTTCTGAAGCTTCTATCACATCCAAACCCTAGCTCCACAATAGAAGAACACACATGCAGATGGAAAAGAAAGAACATAAACACAAGAGAAGAGGAGTGGTTTACGTGAGAGAGAGCAAGAGAGAAAACCTCAGGTCTTTTGTTTCCAGCCAACTAAAAATTCCTCAGACCTCTCTTTTCCCTCACCCACGTGCACACACTCACCTCTCCACTTGGCACACATGCACGGTTCCCTTAATCCCAATTACAAACAGCTCCTCACAAACTTCTCACAGGTCCTTAACAAATTCTTTTTACTCACTACAATAAAATCAATAAATAATACTTTTAATTCCTTGCAATTTAATCCACATTCCTCATGCAAATTACCCACTTGCCCTTAATTGTCCAATTAAAGTTGCTAATCCCAATTAGGCCACTTTTGGGGTGTGACAACTCTCCCCTCCTTAAGAAAATTTCGTCCACGAAATTTCCTCGCTTATCATATACATCTCAAATATCAAAACCGAAACGAAACAAAACTTAACATATCAACACTTACCCAAAGGACCTGCAGCATCAATCGCATCAGCTCCAATCAAAGCATATGCTCTATGCCGGTTATGATCTTCTGTAGCACCAGGTCGTTGCACCGTCTCAGATGGTGCTACAGGAGCTCTACTTCCATCACGATTGCTTCGAGTGACATTGGATCTTCTACTCTCTTGTTGATTCTGGTCCTCTTGTCGATTAGGGCAACTTGCAAACTGATGCTCCATACTCCCACACTTAAAACATGCCCCGGTGATCTTGCGACATGTACCCCAATGGTACCTATGACAATGCTCACACTCAGGTGCTCGATTTCCCTTGCTAGCATGCGGTGCTACACTTCCTACTTCTGAAGGTACTTGTACAGTCCCTCTATTTCCTTATTCAATTGGAGCACCCTTAGCCTTCTTAGTACTCGCAACTCCCCCATCCGGTGCTCTCCTCTTCTGTGCCATCTTCTGCTTTACCACCTCAGATTCTTCTAACTTCATTGCCGCTGCTACAAACTGATAATACCCCACTGGTTGCAAGACAATCATAGCAGACAAAGGACCTCTGAACACCTCACGAAGTCCCTCTAGAAAGTGTCTACATCTGAACTCACCAGTCAACAAATGTTCGGGCACATACTTACTCAACCGATTGAACCTTGTCATATTCACTCACAGTCATTCCCCGCTGCTTCAAACTGATGAACTCTCTCCACTTAGCTTCTTGGTATGCCTTCGTCACATACTTTTGTTCAAACTCTTGCTTAAAGTATTCCCAAGTCAATTCAGCTGGTCGTTGCGGATTCCTCATCACAAGCTCCCACCAATCATATGCTGATCCTTAGAGCAACGATACTGCACATGAAGCTCTCTGATCTGCGGGACATCTAATCTCTTGCAGAATCCTACCTACCCTCTTCAGCCAAAACTCAGCCGCATCTGATTCATCTAAGGCAGTCCCATGAAAATCTTATGCTCCTCTTTTTCTTAACAATTCAATTGGTGCCTTAGGAGCAGTCAACCTATCAACCATTTGCAACAAACCTTGCACTAATGTTGGATCCATACCAACTCCTCTATTTGCACCCACAGCTGGTGCAGGTTCCCGCTCATGCCTATCCTGTCCCACTGGATCACCTCCTCTGATCGGACTATCTCTACGACCCACATAGACACTGTCCATTATGTCGCCCATATACTCACTTGGATCCGACTCCATACAAACACTACAAAACACAAGACATCTGCATTAGGCCACGACACAGAACTGACTCTCATGCATAGACTCGACTCTACACTCAAACAATCACAACATAACCCAGAACCACCAAACCTGGGCTCTGATACCAAGCTGTAACACCCCGCCATCCCCGTTGGAAGGATACCGGAGCGCCACGCGAACAAACACATATAAACGGATCCAAAACATATTAATAATTAAAATAAAAGATGAGATGTAAAGAAACTTTTAATTATGTACCAGTAAATCCTTTAACATGTATCATATTTATACGTTTTTTTACAAAAAGAGGCTCGTAAGCAAATACATATACAAAAATAATTGTTCCTTTACAAAATATTCATTTTGCTATTAACAAGCCGTGTACAAAAATAACTTCATCCAAAAAGACTTCTAGTGGCCGACCTGCAGATATCTGACTCCGGACCGAACTCGCCACCTGCACGGGAAAAGAGCCCGTGCTAAGCGATAACGCTTAGTGGGGAGGAACAAAACAAACGAACAATATGTATATACAATATTTATAACAAAACAATAATCTAATGATTCAAAATCAAATGCATCAAAATTACATGTAAACATATCTCCAAATTCCTTACTTGACATGCATAAATATACATTACAAGCAATTAAGTACTTGATTCATAATTCTCATCATTCCAAGTATACATATACAAGGTGCATAATATAAAGCTATGCAAGAATTCATGTGCATCATATACTTGTAATCGTGTCAAAAATGCATCTCAACATATGCAATACATTTAAACATATAGCCTGACTAGTCTAAAATACTCTCTAGAAGTGGATACGGTCAAATGGATACTGATAGAACACAGTATCCCAAGCATATAGAGACATGAGTCTCAAACATGTACTTTTCATATAGAGACCGAAGTCTCGCATTAAATCCATATAGACCCATATAGGATCGAAACAAGGATCCAAACGGACCCACGTATAACGTTTTATCATATAGCAGCTGCACACACACTCTGACCTAAGTAAGCGCTTACTTATCCACTACTAAGACTTATTCAGGCTAAAAACCACAACTCAAGAATTCATGTATCAATATAATATTAAGAAAAATTAAATACGAATTTATAATCCATGTATACTTGTATATTGATCAAATTCAGATACATATGAATATATAAATATCACAAACAGGAGATAATAATAACATATAATTCACGTTGAAATAATCCATGTTCATATAAATTACAAATATTTAAATCATGTATATTAATTACTAATCATGAACATAAATATCATAATTAATCAATTATTAAATTAAAGAACAGATTTGAACTTGATCTAGATTCAAACAGTGGAAAACCCCATGTACAGAAGCTTAAAACTTTTGCTTTTAGAAAATCCTTTAAACTAAAGTTAAAATTATGCCTTTAGGAAAACAGGGCAGCAGGAGGAACGCCAGTCACGAGTCACCCAGGCAATGGTGTCTCGTGACACTGGCTTCACGCGAGTGCCAGGTAAAACAAGGGCAGTCACGAGCCGTGACCTACCGTCACGCCTCGTGACGCCAAGAGGAGAGGGGAGGTCACGAGTTACCTGGGCAGTGGTGACTCGTGACACGCAGGAAAGAGGAAGGTCATGTGGCGTGACTCTCAGTCACGCCTCGTGACTTCCTAGGGAAGGGGATCACGGCGTGATGCCCCATCACGTCCCGTGACCTTCTTCAGGGAAGAGGCCACGGCGTGATGCTCCATCACGTCTCGTGATCTTCTTCACACACTCCATCTTCTCCAAACTAATTTTCTGAAATTCCAGAAAAACGTGAAAAACCAAAAGATCAAGAAAATAGAGTACTTCTTAAATTCAAAGCCCCAGCTTACCCAAAACCATTTTTCAGGCAATAAATTTTTTTAAACAAATCCTTTCAAGTCTCCAGGGCACATTTACAGAAAGATTAATACAAATTAATCACATTCTCAAACAATCAAATAACATTCACAGAGGGTCACAAACCCAGGATCTTTCCTTTTAACGCACATGTATACGGACTTCCATTTAACATGCAAAGCAACAGGACTTTAACACTACCAATCATACATATAAATTCTATTACTTATGCATTTTGATAAAACAAACACATACATAAATAACATTCATATTAGAACAGCATCCAGGACTCGAAAATGAGAGAAGAATCCAATATTAAGAAAAGACCAACACTCCCAGACCTGTTACTGAAGTCCAAAAACGTACACTGCAACTCTCAATCCACAACTTTATCTTTTCCTTTATCCTTCTTCTTCTCTTCAACAGATTACATGAACCAACAAACAAAACCCAATATCAATCCAGAGAAAAATAGTAATGCAAATCCTTTCTTAAGGAGAGATGGAGAACCATAGGAAAACTGACAGCCACTTACCTTCTGAAGCTTCTATCACATCCAAACCCTAGCTCCACAATAGAAGAACACACATGCAGATGGAAAAGAAAGAACAGAAACACAAGAGAAGAGGAGTGGTTTACGTGAGAGAGAGCAAGAGAGAAAACCTCAGGTCTTTTGTTTCCAGCCAACTAAAAATTCCTCAGACCTCTCTTTTCCCTCACCCACGTGCACACACTCACCTCTCCACTTGGCACACATGCACGGTTCCCTTAATCCCAATTACAAACAGCTCATCACAAACTTCTCACAGGTCCTTAACAAATTCTTTTTACTCACTACAATAAAATCAATAAATAATACTTTTAATTCCTTGCAATTTAATCCACATTCCTCATGCAAATTACCCACTTACCCTTAATTGTCCAATTAAAGTTGCTAATCCCAATTAGGCCACTTTTGGGGTGTGACAGTTTGTATATATATTCTCATAATTATTTAGTCTGTTATCCTCCTCCTCTGTTCATCTCTATTTTCCTGGTTTTTGAAGTCATAAGTTTTGTCTTGCTTGATTTGTGGTTGCCGATCGGATTTTAGCTTTGCTTTTGCTTGAATCTTGCTCGTCTGGTCGGATTTCGCGTCTCCCGGTCGGGATTGCCGTTATTTTTCCTTCGCCCGATCGGACGTCGTCGATCTCCCCTATTCTTGATCGGACCGCACGGCTCATGAAATTCATTCACGAGTCGTGAGTGGCGTTCACGACTCGTGAAGTTCGTTCACGAGTCGTGAATGTTTGTCCCTCTTCCCATCTTCACATTTCTTTCTTTTTACATTGTATTTCCATTTGCATTTCCAACACTTTGGACCACTTTTTGTCTTTTATGTCTACTCATTCTCACGTGATTTGCTTTTTATTAACTTTAACTCTCATTCTTTAATTCCATTCTTTAATTCACGTGATCCTTTAATTAATTCATTTTAGTTTTCATCTTTTGTGGTGTCTCTGTCCTCTTTTAATTAGTTATTTTACTTTATTTTATTTTTCTATTATGGTTTATCTAATCTAATCATTTTTAATATTTCATATTAATATATTTTCAAAGGTTATTATCATTATTATTTTATCAATATATCTTTTAGTATTATTATTATTATTATTATCATTCATCAAGATTTAATTATTATTGTTATATCATTGCTATATTATTTATCAAGATTCAATTATTTTTATTGACTTACTTAAATAGTTTGTTTATTAGTTCTTTATTCAATTGTATGTTCACATATTATTCACTTAATTTACTTTACTAACACTTTACTTCATTTATTTGTTTTATGGCTTAAATGCTTGTATGATTGCGCAAGTTACACGCATGCTCAGATTAAGAAATCGAAGATCTTTCAAATTTTGGGGTTTACATTTTCATTATATTTTCTGTATATTGTCTTATTTTTTATTTATTTGGTATGTAAAATATATTTTAGTTATCCGCATCATAGAAAATCACGTTTTTTAGATAATTAATAATTTGAGATTTTTTATTAATGAAATGGACCACTGTCCTATTTTAACCAATAAAATTACACTTTCAAATGGAGAACTAGTTTTCATAAAATGGGATCACTCATTCTGGTTTTCTCAATCAATATCCTAAAAATAGTTCCCCAATTTTTCTAATAAATAAAAAAGGAACCAATGTTCCTAAAATTTAATGAATAACCCGATTTATGTATGTTGCATATTAATTCCCTTTATGTGTTTATTCATTTGTTTATTTTATTTATTTACTTAGTTATTTGGGGGATTTTAATTCCCATTTTTATTTTTGTAATTTATTTATTGCTTTATTTATCGATTTCCTATGTGAATGAATGCGCTTTAATTTAATGCATAATCGCGTGAGATGAGACCAATAGAGGTTAGAGACCTTTCCCAGTTTCTTGTAAACTGGGTGCCGATTCCAAAATACCTCAAAGGTGCCTAAAGGCGTTGTGGGTCTAGATGATCCTTTCCAATGTTCTATTGGAAAGGAGGCATCCAAAATGACTCATGATGCCTAAGATTATAAAATACGCGAACGATTCCCTCAAATCCTAAAAGTGGGTTCAATGAGGGCCTTACTGGTTCCAGTGCGCGTCACAGGCCGTCCACACTTTTATTGTGTGTTTCCCCACTAAGCGTTATCATTTAGCATGGTATTTTATCCATACAGGCGCGGAAGGCATTTTTGCTTTGGGAGAGTCGCCGCTTGTCACACCCCATTTGCCCCCTAGTAGAATGAGCCATATTTGTGCATGTGCATTGTATGAGTTTCGGCATGTGTTAAGGGCATTTTGGGTAGAAATGCATGTTTTAAGAGTTTTGTTAGCATATGGATGCATGTGTGGTGTTAGGGTGTGAATTAATTGGGTTACACTTGGGTGTGTTTACTCATATGTTTGTAGAGTGTGTTTTGGGGCTGTGCTTGTGTGTGTGTGCTCACACACATGTAGGGTGTTATTAGTTGGGAGAGTTTCGGGTGTATGTGATGCATGATTGTAGTGTGTGTGTGTGGTTGATTTCCACCACTAGGAAGTGGACACATGGTTAGGTTAGGAAAATGAAAAGTAGAAGAAGAGAGAGAATTGGGAAATCAGAATTTTTCATTCCTCATTCCCGTTCCCCCTCTTCTCTTTGCCTTTCTTTCCCTTTGCTTTCCATTTGTGTGCTCTAAGCTTGGATTCAAGCTCTTGGTGGTGGTAATTGATCACATCTTGCATTTATTTGGTAAGTTTCTGCATTTTTCCACCTTGTTCTTCTTTTTCTTCTTTCTTGCTTTTTCTGGTTTTGGGTTAAAGTTAGGATTTTGAGTTTGTGTGCTTTGATGGTTTGAGGTTTAGTTGAGCCTCCCCGTGAGCCAAAGGGCAAGGAGAAGGCACCAGGAAGAGGAACTAAGTGAATAGAAGCTAAGGATTTCAAGGTTTGGGAAATTTCCTGTTTTTGTATGTAAATATGTTCATGTATGTATTCTTGGTGATTTCTGGAAATTGGGTTGTGATATGTTCTTGATTTAACATGTGTGTTATGGGTTTTGATTCTTATTGTTTATAAAACCTTGAATGTGAGATTGATGGAGATGTGGTATGAATAGTAATGAGATTGATTATATAAATAGATGTTGTTCCTTAAATTCATGAGTAGGATTTATCTATGGCATGATTTAATGATGTTTGATTGGTTTATTATGATGGTTTGAGTAAGGATATTTTGGTTGAAGTGAAAGTTTTGGGATTTGGTTTGATTGAGGTGGAAATCGGCTCTTGGGTATCGCATCTGGGCATGGGTCACGGTGACAACCATTTTGGTTATGACCGTGAGGTACCAAAACTTTTGCTTCTGTTCTGGGTTTTGGATACGTCACGGTGATAAGCATTTTGGTTGTGACGGCGAGGTACCCAAACTTTTGCTTCTGTTCTGGGTTTTGGATACATCACGGTGACAACCAATTTGGTAGTGACCGTGAGGTACCCAAACTTTTGCTTCTGTTCTGGGTTTTGGATACGTCACGGTGACAACCATTTTGGTTATGACCGTGAGGTACCCAAACTTTTGCTTCTGTCTGGTTTCTTTGGTATGTCACGGTGACAACCATTTTGGTTGTGACCGTGAGGTACCCTAGACTTGCATTCTGCCGAGATCCTTGGTATGTCACGGTGACAACCAATTTGATTGCCACCGTGACCTACCCTATTTTTGCAATAAAATCTCTTCTGTTTCACATAATTTAGGGATGTTAAATTATGGATTTTTGCACACATTATCACTTAATATGAGCTGTATACTATTAAGACGGATGATAATTGCATGTACTGATTAATCAAAGTATGTGAATTCTTTGCTTGTTATAATTAAACTGTGGATGTTAACTATATGATCTTAACTTGCAAGAGTCAGTTTAGTGGATAGTTAGGCATGTCTAATAGAGTCTTTAGCTGCAACCTCAGTTTAGTTTGGACCCCGATCAGGTCCCCGTTTGGTTCCTCGCAAACCCCTTAATGTGTTTGGATCTTGGTTAAGGTCCCTTAATAAAATGTTTTGTAAATGACAAAGTAAAACGGTTTACGATTCGTACCCATAAGGTACTATCTATAATCAGCTCGTACCCGTAAAGTACTGTCTGTTCACTCGTTATCCACTACCTTGAGTCAGCAGGTGCTTAATTATTTTGAACTATTTTGATGATTATGAGAATGTATTGTCCGAATGTGTACAATGATGAGGTAATATGAATGCGGTTATGTATATTAAATGTACGATTCTATGTGTTCGCATGTTCCTATTGTATCTAATGATTATTTCTGATTATGCCATTTGTATGTGTTATGCTTGATGATCATTGTGAATGGCCGTCCATTTCTTGTGTGTGTGTTCCCCACTAAGCGTTTATTGCTTAGCACGGTGTGTTTACCCGTGGAGGTGCGGAAGGAGTTTTGCCTTGGGAGAGTCGTCGCAGCTAGGCCAACATAGCTGGGTTTTAGTGTAGGGCTTAATATTTGTAGCTTGATGATTCATTTTGTATAGAACTCTCTTATGTCAGTTTTGTAATAGTTTTCGCATATGTTTAAGTATATTTTTGTTATGTAATTATCCTTTTTACTTTCGGGTTGATCAAACAGTAATGTAATGTTCCCGTTATATTAATGCATGATCAGCTTCTTTTATGAAAGGTTTTGTAAAGTTTTTAATTACCCTATATTTCAGTATATATATGTTTATGTATGAATGTATGTTTATCCTGTTTCTGCGTGGTGGCACCTTTACCTATACGGCATCTCACTCCTTTTTGGATGGGATCGCCTACGTATGAGTAGGGGGTGTTATAAGTTGTGGTATCAGAGTCCGATTTAGGCGTTTCTGGGTGTTGTTAGCGTGATGCTGTGTATAGATGTGTCTATGTCTAGGGCTGTGTTGGCTGATGTGATTCTCTTTGTTTGCTTAGATGGCTTCTAATTCTGCTCGTGGATCGCTTGAGGAGTCCGCAGAAAGTGTGAACCCTCGAGCTAGGGATCCTTCTGTTACTGTTTCAGCTCAAGCTGCTAGGGTCTAGCCCGAGGCCGCTGCCATGCCTTTTGAAGCCATATTCAGGCTGTCACAAGACATGGCGAGGGTCTTGGAGAGAGTGGTTGCCCCCAGGCCTCCCATGGAGAACTTGAGAAAAGTTGGGGCCGAAGACTTTTATGGAACTGGGTTGGATGAATCTGAGTTGGCAGAGAGGTGGTTAGATAAGGTGAAGAGGGCTTTGAGAGAAGTTAGGTGTCCTCTGGAGTTGCAAGCAGAGTGTGCCATGGCCTTGCTTCAAGGGTCGGCGTATGAATGGTGAGAACTAGTGTGCAGACAACCTCAGATGCCTGATCCTGTGTCATGGGAATTCTTTGTTGAGGAATTTATGAAGAAGTATGTAACTCAGACTTACAAGGATGCGAGATGGGCGCAGTTTCTGAGTTTGAAGCAAAGGGCTATGTCGGTTTCGGATTATGAAAAAGAGTTTAATCGGTTGTCCCGATATACTCTGCGTGGGGTCATGACAGATTATTCTCGATGTAAGCATTTTGAGGCTGGCTTGAATGAGTCCTTCAGAGTAGCTTCGATCTCCTTGATGAGCATGCCAGGGGTGAGCTACTATCAGATTGCAGATGCTGCCATGAGGGCTGACAGGTCAGAATCGGTGCTGAGAGAGAGAGCTCAGAGGAGGAGTCAGTCTCGGGGTGGTTCTTCTTCTTCGTCTTCGGGTAAGAGAGCAAGGGATCCGCAAGATCAATTATCATCTGGTTCAGCCTCGAGGGGTAGAAGGCAGGGTTCAGCAGCTGAGTCTGGTTCTGGCAGGGGTGGTAGATCTGAGCCTATGCCTATTTTTTCGCACTGCAGTAAGGCTCACCGGGGTGAGTGTAGGTGGCTCACTGGTGGGTGTTTTAGATGTGGGAGCATCGAGCATCATTTGGCTAACTGTCCACAGATGAGTGAGGAGTCGGGTCCACAGAGAGGGGCTAGTGGTGTTGGATCTAATGCTACTCAGGCTGCCCGTAGTAGGGGCCGAGGTCGAGGCGGTCGACCTAGAGATGGAGCTATTTCGGAGACAGTTGAACGTCCTCCACCAGTCGCAGCCAGAGCTTATGCGGTGAGAGCTAGAGAGGAGCAGGATGCCCCTGATGTGATTGCTGGTAAGTTCCTACTCCATGACACTAAATTGTATGCTCTAATAGACCCTGGTTCCACACACTTATATTTGTGCACGGATAAGATTATTGATAAGCTGCATGTGATAGATCAGTTAGACTATCAGATTTGTGTGACCAATCCATTAGGGCATAGTGTCAATGTGAGTAGAGTTTATAGGAATTATCCCCTGTTGGTTGAGGGAATTGAGTTTCCTGCGGACTTGTTAGAGTTGCCTTTCAAAGAGTTTGACCTGATTTTAGGTATGGACTGGTTGGGTAAGCATCGGGCTGTGGTTGATTGCCATAGGAAGACCTTTGTGCTCCGGGATAGGAACACATTTCCAGTGTTTGTAAGAGGTTTGGGTGCTAGTTCTGTGAATAATGTGATCTCAGCGATGCAAGCCAAGAGATTTATTAGGAAGGGTTGTGAGGCCTGCTTAGCTGTGGTTTTGGATTCCAAGAGGGATCAAGTAAGGATTGAGGATATCCCTGTGGTGCGGGAGTTTAGTGATGTTTTTCCGAGTGATTTGCCTGGGTTACCTCCGGAGAGAGAAGTGGAGTTAGCCATAGAGATTATGCCGGGTACCGTACCTGTATCGAAAACACCTTATCGGATGGCTCCTGTAGAGTTGAGAGAACTTAAAACTCAACTACAAGAGCTTTGGATAAGGGGTTTATTCGACCCAGCATATCTGCTTGGGGAGCTCCAGTTTTGTTTGTTAAGAAAAAGGATGGATCATTGAGGATGTGCATCGACTACAGACAGATCAATAAGGTTACAGTGAAGAATAAGTATCCGTCGCCTAGAGTCGAGGATTTGTTTGATCAGTTTCGGGGTGCAGGTGTGTTTTCCAAGATAGATCTTCGGTCGGGGTATTATCAGCTTCGGGTTAAGGATGAGGATGTGGTTAAGACTGCATTCCGGACTCGGTATGGCCACTATGAGTTCCTTGTGATGCCGTTTGGTTTGACTAATGCTCCAGCGGCATTCATGAATTTGATGAACAGAGTGTTTAGGCCATACTTGGATCGGTTTGTGGTGGTGTTTATAGATGATATCTTGGTGTATTCCAAGGATGAGACCGAGCACGAGGAGCATCTTCGGTTAGTGTTGCAAGTGTTGAGAGATCATCGGCTCTTTGCTAAGCTTAGCAAGTGTGATTTTTGGCTTCGGGAAGTGTCATTTTTAGGTCATATAGTTTCAGCTAAGGGTATGCAAGTGGATCCAGCCAAGATTGAGGCAATAGTGGATTGGAAAGCGCCTAGGAATGTTCAGGAAGTGCGGAGTTTTCTGGGTTTGGCGGGTTATTACCGTCGGTTTGGTAAGGGTTTCTCAGTAATTGCTGCTCCGATGACCAGGTTGTTGAGGAAAGGAGTTAAGTTTGAGTGGTCAGACAGATGTCAGGCTTATTTTGAACAGTTGAAAAAGTTGCTAGTTCAAGCTCCTATACTGACTCAACCCATCTCGGGTAAGGAGTTTGTTATGTATAGTGATGCTTCGGGTGTTGGTCTAGGTTGTGTTCTGATGCAAGAAGGTAAGGTGGTGGCATACGCTTCTTGGCAGTTGAAACCGCATGAAAGGAACTATCCGACTCATGATCTAGAGTTGGCGACTGTGATCTTTGCTTTGAAGATTTGGCGCCATTATCTGTATGGGGAGAGATGTAGGGTATTTACGGATCACAAAAGTTTAAAGTATCTCCTCACGTAGAAGGAGTTGAATATGAGACAGCGTCGATGGCTGGAGTTTTTTAAGGATTATAACTGCATTGTGGATTACCATCCGGGTAAGGCCAATGTAGTCGCAGATGCTTTGAGCCGAAAGTCAGTTTTTGCTTTATTTCTGGGGCGGTTTAGATGGAGGTTTGGTTCAGATGGAGCCTTGTTGGCTCAGTTGAGAGTGAAGCCTACCTTGAGACAGAGGTTTGTTGATGCTCAGGGGAATGATGAGAAGCTTCAGCGGATTGTGCAAGAAGTTAGTTTGGGCAAACGGTCAGAGTTTTCGGTTCAAGATGGGGTTCTTCTATTTAGAAACCGTTTGTGTGTACCGAATATTGAAGAGTTAAGAAGACAGCTTTTGGGTGAGGCGCAGAGTACAGTTTTCACTATGCATCCTGTGAGTGAGAAGATGTACAGGGATATGAAGCAGTTCTATTAGTGGTCCGGTATGAAAAGAGACATAGTGGATTTTGTGTCCAAGTGCCTAACATGTCAGCAGGTAAAGGCTGAGCACTAAGTTCTTTCGGGATTACTCACACCTTTATCTGTTCCCGAATGGAAGTGGGATGACATCGCCATGGATTTTGTTTCTGGGTTGCCTTTGACTCAAAAAATGCATGACTCAGTATGGGTGATAGTGGATCGGCTTACGAAGTCAGCTCACTTCTTGCCAGTGAGAGTGGATTATTCGATGGACAGGTTGGCCAGTATCTATGTGGATGAGATAGTTCGGTTGCATGGAGTGCCGTTGTCCGTGGCTTCAGATAGGGACCCAAGGTTCACATCTAAGTTTTGGAAAGAGTTGTAGAAGGCTTTGGGTAACAAGTTGAACTTCAGTACAACATTCCACCCTCAGACATATGGTCAGTCCGAACGGGTTATACAGATTTTGGAAGATATGTTGAGAGCTTGTGCCTTGGATTTTCCGGGTAGTTGGGACAGATATGTGTCGCTTATGGAATTTGCCTACAATAACAGTTATCAGTCGAGCATCGGTATGTCACCGTATGAGGCTTTGTATGGTCGGTAGTGCAGGACTCCGATTTGTTGGACCGAGTTGTCCGAGCGATCAGTGATTGGGCCAGAATTGGTTAGGGATACAGAGGAAAAGATTAGAGTTGTACAGCGAAATTTGAAGGCAGCTAAGGATCGACAAAAGTCTTATGCCAATCTGAAGAGGAAGGATGTGCAGTTTGAAGTTGGGGATAAAGTCTTCCTTAAAGTGTCGCCTTGGAGAAAGTTACTTCGGTTTGGAAAGAAGGGGAAGCTTAGTCCTCGCTTCATTGGTCCATATGAGGTTTTGGCTAGAGTTGGTCCAATGGCTTATAGATTAGCTTTGGCAATGAAGTTATCGAAGTTGCATGATGTGTTTCATGTTTCGATGCTTCGTCGGTACCGGTCGGATCCGTCCCATGTTTTGTCGGTGCAAGAGGTAAGAGTTCAGCCTGATTTTTCATAATGAAGAGCCAAGGGCTATTTTAGCCCGGGAAGTGAGATAGCTGAGAAGCAAGCAAATTCCTTTGGTAAAGGTGTTATGGAGTCATCACGGGGTTGAGGAAGCAACTTGGGAGCCATAAGAGTCGATGAGAATCCAGTACCCGCATTTGTTCAGATCATGTGAGAATTTCGTGGACGAAATTCTTGTTAGTAGGGGAGAGTTATCACACCTCGTTTGCCCCCTAGTAGAATGAACCATGTTTGTGCATGTGCATTGTATGAGTTTCGGCATGTGTTAAGGGCATTTTGGGTAGAAATGTATGTTTTAAGAGTTTTGTTAGCATATGGGTGCATGTGTAATGTTAGGGTGTGAATTAGTTGGGTTACACTTGGGTGTGTTTACTCATATGTTTGTAGAGTGTGTTTTGGGGCTGTGCTTGTGTGTGTATGCTCACACACATGTACGGTGTTATTAGTTGGGAGAGTTTTGGGTGTATGTGATGCATGATTCACTACAAGAAAATTAGGAAATAGCAACGGAATTTGCTAATTTTCTGTTGCTAATCAAAATTAGCAACGGAAAAATCCGTTGCAATTTTGGCTGATGCTAAATTTAGCAACGGAATTGACTTCTATTGCTAAATTTAGCAACGGAAAAAATTTTTCGTTGCTAAAAATAGCAACGGAATTTGTTTTCCGTTGCTGAAAATAGCAACGGAATCAGCATTCCGTTGCTATTTTCCGTATTTTATTAAAATAAATATAATTCACATAGCAACGAAAAAGCATTTCCGTTGCTATTTTTAGCAACGGAACTTCTTTTCCGTTGCTATTTTCAACAGTATAAGAATTATATTTTTAAATAAATATAGTGCAATTAGCAACGGAATAATAATTTCGTTGCTAAAAATAGCAACGGGATAACAATATTTAGCAACATAATTGTTATCCCGTTGCTATTTTTAGCAACGGAATTGATATTTCGTTGCTATTTACAATAGTGAAAAAAATATTTTTTAAATTAATATAATTCAAATCCTATATATATTAATAATGTATGCTTATCGATAATATAATCCCATATAAAAATTATAATACACAATAATTAAAATCCTGAAAATATATTATAATATTATAAAATAAAAATCCGAAAAAACATTACAAAAGTAAATTCAGTATAACATCACTGTAAAGTAAAAACTAGTGAAACAATAGCCTAATTAGGAATATACATTTCCTATTCTAAATATTTCCTATTCTATACATATCCTATAATGTAACAGTTTTAACCAAATATCTTCTTTAAAACATGAGTAGAACAGGTTATTTGCGTTTCGCCTTTATTTTGATGAAGTAATTGCAGAGAGCTGGGCCTGCTACATTCCAAGCAAAGCCACACTTTGCAGCATCATGGCTCGTAGCATAGTCATAACAGACCTCATATATAGCACAAGCCTCTTCGAATATGTCATCCCTACACCTCCTTCTATCCTCAAAACTTGGAGCCCACGTACAATATCTACAGCAGCATTGAGAGTTACAATATTTACTTGTCTTATATGACTTTTAACAATAACAAATATTTAACATTCAATTAATCAATCACAACTTTTCATATGAATTTATTTTGTGAACCAAACCATGTGAAAACCACGTGCTCTCACTTTGGCATTTTCTGTCTATATATGAAGATTTCCACTTTAGATTCTCAATCATTATACATCTAAATAATCGACAAATTTGTGAATAATAATTAGGAGAACCTAAACTCCTTTTGGTCTTGTCCAATAGGAATCTATTCATCATTACCTGCATCAAGTCAATGAAATCAAATTCTTAACGAACTCCGATTTATCAAGCTAATAGTATATGATTGTTTATACATATTAATCATCATTTTATTTTTTTTAACGAATTTTATATTTTTGGTAATATATTATTTACTTGATTCATAAAATTTACTTAGATTATATCTAAATCTAGATAAGAAGAACTTAATTAATAATAACCGATTTAAATCAAATTAGAGCGATAAGATTAATAGGAGGAATAAGAAAGGTGAACAAATCATGGTTATTATTTCTACAATAAAAAAAAAATCATAAAGGTAATTTAAGGGCTGCATTCATACTCAATTATAGCAAAATAGACAAGTCAAGATATCTCCATAAGAAAGAGGAAGATATTCCACACAGAAATAAAGATTGATTATTTTTAAATATCAACTTTCCTACTGTTGAGTCCATAAAAAGCTTACTTTTCACCAATCTGTAATTAAGTTAATGTTCACTGATAAAATTAACCAAAGGCATAGACTATACTATACAATTTTAATTGACACTAACATGAATAAAATTTCAAATGTAATTGTAGAATTGAAAAACTGGCGAAAATTCTAAATTTAAAAAAAATAATAATATAAAAAAGTTAGGCATTTTTTTTAGTTAACATTATTTCAAAACAAGTCTGGGGGGCCTGTCGGAGTTAAAATGTTAATGAATCATTTAATCTACAACACAACCCAGACTAAGTCCAAAAATTCCAATTTTTAAGATATGATTGCCCAAAAGTTATTGCATAGCTTAAAAGAATTCAAAATCTATTATTCTTTGAACATAACCTATGTAGTAAAACTGAATTTTTGACAGATGAAATGCAACAGCAAAAACTTTGATAAAAGCTCAATTGTTGTAAGCCTCAATAAATCAATTATGTAATAAGAAAAATATGGAAAACAAATTAGCAATAAGTAGCATCTTTAACACATTGTTATGTACAAAATAAGTTGCAAAACCAAATCAAGAAAGAAAAAATTGCAAAACCAACCTTTTCTCCATGAAAACAGGACCCTTCTATGGAGCCTTCACAATCTCATCTGCAGTTCCCATCATCATCAATTTTTGACCCTGAAATTGTAATTGAAAAATAATGCAATTAAGTGCTTTAACATCAAATATATTCGATATGCAGTGTCAAGTGGCATGAAGAGATAAATAAGTAATAAGATCATTTAAATTGAAATTTAATTTGAGTATAACATTTAGCAATTCTTTGGTGACCATTTCATACCTTAATAACCTTGTAACTTAAAATGATAAGCACATTCTGTACTAAAGGTCATCACTACTTTATCGAGTCAAATACTTTTAAATGTCAAAACTCAAGGAATATAAATCATGTTTCAACATTAATTGAATTATGGTCAAATAAAGCCTCAACATCAATTTCCACTCATTAAAAATGAGATTTACACCAATTTCAAGGATTATCAATACTAGGGAACCTATGCATAATAACAAGAATTCAACATCCGAATTGTTCTTACAACGAGAATATCATCTAGTTACAGGCAGAGATCAACTTGGTCTCCTTCACAAATGTTATTCCCTTATGAGTCTATTTTCTATAGAATTTGAAATGAGCTCAATCAAAAATTCAGAACAGGTGTTATGCCCAAAACTCTACAAGCTGTTTCTAAATTTCAGTTTAGAAACAGATTTGATTTAATCCAACTAATTAATCAATTAATATAGCAAATTTCTCAATCAATTCAGTAAACTATAACAACACACACACTTTAATTATAAAATCACACATTAAAAATTTAAATTCATGCAAAAATCACTTGTAAAAATAAGTTTGGTAGTTACTTACTACATTTTGCATACTTTTGGCCCCCTTCACCGTCGCTGGAGCCTCATCGGAGTGTCGCTGGAGGTCCACCGGAGGGACTGAGATCACAGGAAGGGAGCTCAAAGTGTCGGGGTTGCTTTTTCGGTGGTCACGCGCTGTAAACGCCCTTCGTTTTGCCGGAATCGACGTCAGCAGCTTCGGTTCTTCCCAACGCCGATCTCCTCATCGCCGGTGAGTGAGGACCGTCTATGAGCACCGAGAGTTTTGTCTGCCCACCGTAAGTCCCGTCGCGCCGCTCGTGTCACCTCGCGTCGTCGGAGCTCGCCGAAAAACGTAGAGGAAGCTTCAGTTTTCCTCCGCTCTCCTGGACTGACGCCGTCGTGACGAGGGGGACGAGAAGACGCCATGGGAACGGCGCTGCTGCATGTGTCGGTCCTATCGCTACCCCGATCGCCGTCGATGGTCGCCGGTGGTGCCTTCCGTCGCTCTCCCTCTCCCTCTTTCGGTTTCTCGTTTTTACTTTCCCATTTCCCCCTTTTTGCCTCTCTTTCTATTTCTTTTTTCTTTCCTTCAATCCCACTAAGTGTAGCCTATTTGAGGTCCCAATTAAAATGAAAATAATAAAAAAGAATTAGGAAAATATTTTCCGTTGCTATTTTAGAACCCGATTTTTTCATTCTATATATTTAAAAATTAATAGCAACGAAATATAATTTCCGTTGCTAAATAGCAACGGAATATATTTTCCGTTGCTATTAATTTCTAAATATATAGAATGAAAAAATCAGGTTCTAAAATAGCAACGGAAAATCTATTCCGTTGCTATTTAGCAACGGAAAATACATTCCGTTGCTAAATAGCAATGGAAATTACATTCCGTTGCTAAATAGCAACGGAATAGATTTTCCATTGCTATTTTAGAACCCGATTTTTTCATTCTATATATTTAGAAATTAGCAACGGAATGTAATTTTCGTTGCTATTTAGCAACGGAATATATTTTCCGTTGCTATTTTAGAACCCGATTTTTTCATTCTATATATTTAGAAATTAATAGCAACGGAATGTAATTTTCGTTGTTATTTAGCAACGGAATGTATTTTCCGTTGCTAAATAGCAACGGAATAGATTTTCCGTTGCTATTTTAGAACTCGATTTTTTTATTCTATATATTTAGAAATTAATAGCAACGGAATCTAAATTTCGTTGCTAAATAGCAAAGGAATAAATTTTCCGTTGCTAAATTTGCAACGGAAACATATTTCCATTGCTATTATTCGCTCCAAATTTCTCCCGCATTTTGTTCGCGCGATATTTAGCAACGGTATTTACATTCCGTTGCTAATAACCGTTGCTATTTATACACTCCAAACTTTCCCTCCTCTTTTAGCGACCAAAAATATCGAAAAAAATTTCCGTTGCTATATGTGTGAAATGTAACCGAAAATAGCAACGGAAATGGAATTCCGTTCCTATTTTTCCGTTGCTATTTAACAAAATTCTTGTAGTGATTGTAGTGTGTGTGTGTGGTTGATTTCCACCAGTAGGAAGTGGACATATGGTTAGGTTAGGAAAATGAAAAGTAGAAGAAGAGAGAGAATTGGGAAATCAGAATTTTTCATTCCTCATTCCCGTTCCCCCTCTTCTCATTGCCTTTCTTTTCCTTTGCTTTCAATTTGTCTACTCTAAGCTTGGATTCAAGCTCTTGGTGGTGGTAATTGATCACATCTTGCATTTATTTGGTAAGTTTCTGCATTTTTCCACCTTGTTCTTCTTCTTCTTCTTTCTTGCTTTTTCTGGTTTTGGGTTAAAGTTAGGATTTTGAGTTTGTGTGCTTTGATGGTTTGAGGTTTAGTTGAGCCTCCCCGTGAGCCAAAGGGCAAGGAGAAGGCACCAGGAAGCGAAACTAAGTGAATAGGAGCTAAGGATTTCAAGGTTTGGGAAACTTCCTGTTTTTGTATGTAAATATGTTCATGTGTGTGTTCTTGGTGATTTCTGGAAATTGGGTTGTGATATGTTCTTGATTTAACTTGTGTGATATGGATTTTGATTCTTATTGTTTATAAAACCTTGAATGTGAGATTGATGGAGATGTGGTATGAATAGTGATGAGATTGATTATGTAAATAGATGTTGTTCCTTGAATTCATGAGTAGGATTTATTTATGGCATGATTTAATGATGTTTGATTGGTTTATTATGATGGTTTGAGTAAGGATATTTTGGTTGATGTGAAAGTTTTGGGATTTTGGTTTGAATGAAGTGGAAATCGGCTCTTGGGTATCGCATCTGGGCATGGGTCACGGTGAAAACCATTTTGGTAGTGATCGTGAGTTGCCCAGATTTTGCTTCTGTTCTGGGTTTTGGATAAGTCACGGTGACAACCATTTTGGTTGTGACCGTGAGGTACCCAAACTTTTGCTTCTGTTCTGGGTTTTGGATACGTCACGGTGACAACCATTTTGGTTGTGACCGTGAGGTACCCAAACTTTTGCTTCTGCACTGGGTTTTGGATACGTCACGATGACAACCACTTTGGTTGTGACCATGAGGTACCCAAATATTTGCTTCTATTCTGGGTTTTGGATACGTCACGGTGATAATAATTTTGGTTGTGACCGTAAGGTACCCAAACTTTTGCTTCTGTCTGGTTTCTTTGGTACGTCACGGTGACAACCATTTTGGTTGTGACCGTGAGGTACCCCAGACTTGCATTCTGTCGAGATCCTTGGTATGTCACGGTGACAACAAATTTAATTGCCACCGTGACCTACCCTGTTTTTGCAATAAAATCTCTTCTATTTCACATAATTTAGGGATGTTAAATTATGGGTTTTTGCACACATTATCATTTAATATGAGCTGTATACTATTAAGACGGGTGATAATTGCATGTACTGATTAATCAAAGTATGTGAATTCTTTGCTTGTTATAATTAAACTGTGGATGTTAACTATATGATCTTAGCCTGCAAGAGTCAGTTTAGTGGATAGTTAGGCATGCCTAATAGAGTCTTTAGCTGCAGCCTCAGTTCAGTTTGGACCCCGATCAGGTCCCCGTTTGGTTCCTCGCGAACCCCTTAATGTGTTTGGATCTTTTTTTAGGTCCCTTAATAAAATATTTTGTAAATGACAAAGTAAAACGGTTTACGATTCGTACCCGCAAGGTACTGTCTCTAATCAGCTCGTACCCGTAAAGTATTGTTTGTTCACTCGTTATCCACTACCTTGAGTCAGCAGGTGCTTAATTATTTTGAATTATTTTGATGATTATGAGAATGTATTATCCGAATGTGTACAATGATGAGGTAATATGAATGCGGTTATGTATATTAAATGTACGATTCTATGTGTTTGCATGTTCCTAATGTATCTAATGAGTATTTCTGATTATGCCATTTGTATGTGTTATGCTTGATGACCATTGTGAATGGCCTTCCATTTCTTGTGTGTGTGTTCCCCACTAAGCGTTTATCGCTTAGCACGGTGTGTTTACCCGTGGAGGTGCGGAAGGAGTTTTGCCTTGGGAGAGTCGTCGCAGCCAGGCCAACACAGCTGGGTTTTAGTGTAGGGCTTAATATTTGTAGCTTGATGATTCATTTTTTATAGAACTCTCTTATGTCAGTTTTGTAATAGCTTCCGCATATGTTTAAGTATATTTTTGTTATGTAATTATCCTTTGTACTTTCGGGTTGATCAAACAGTAATGTAATGTTCCCGTTATATTAATGCATGATCAGCTTCTTTTATGAAAGGTTTTGTAAAGTTTTTAAATACCCTGTATTTCGGTATATATATGTTTATGTATGAATGTATGTTAATCCTATTTCTGCGTGGTGGCACCTTTACCTATATGGCATCTCACTCCTTTTCGGATGGGATCGCCTACGTATGAGTAGGGGGTGTTACACCGCCAGTCAAGCCAACACAGAGGGATTAGTGTTAGGGCTTATTTTTGTAGTCTGTTGATATTCTTTTGTAATAGAACTCTTATTATATTAACCTTTTTGTAAAGCTTCCGCTTGTATATTTTGGATATGTAATTATTTTGTTTTGGCATCTGATCAAAACATTATTTTAATGAATGTTATTATATGAATGCATGATCATGACGATGTTTCTCAAAAGTTTTAATTTTTATTATATTGTCGTTTGGTTATGATGTATAAATGTATGCTTTGTATCAGTCTATTTGGTGTGACACCCCTCTTCCTACGGCATCTCACTCCGAGTCGAATGGGTTCACCTACGTATGGGTAGGGGGTGTTACAAGTTTTGGTATCAGAGCCTAGGTTTAGGCATTTCTGGGTGATGTTGTGTATAGATGCATATATATGTGTAGGGTTGTATTTGCTGATGCAATTGTCCTTGCTTGTTTTAGATGGATTCCGATTCAGTTCGAGGCTCTCTTGAGGGATAAGCCAAAAGCGTGAATCCTCAAGCTGTTGATCCTTTAATTTCTATGTCAGCTCAAGATCCTAGGGTCCGGCCCGAGGCCACAGCCATGCCCTTCGAGGCGATGCTTAAGATATCTCAGGACATGGCTCGACTCTTGGAGAGGGTGACTGCCCCTAAGGCCCCGATTGAGAGTATGAGAAGAGCTGGGGCAGAAGATTTCTATGGGACTGGTTTGGATGAGTCGGAATGTGCTGAGAAGTGGTTAGACAAGGTAAAGCGTACTCTAAGGGAGGTCCGATGTCCTCCTAATCAGCGAGTGGAGTGTGCATTGATATTGCTTCAAGGGTCTGCTTTTGACTGGTGGGAGTTGGTCTGTAGGCATCCCTAGTTGCCTGACCCGGTATCATGGGAGTTCTTTGAGAGAGAGTTCACAAATAAGTATGTGACTCAGACCTACAGGGATGCGAAGTGGGCACAGTTCTTGAGTTTAAAGCAGCGAGCCATGGCAGTATCTGAATTTGAGAAAGAGTTTAATCGTTTGGTGAAGTATGCACCAGAAGGTATTTTGACAGAGGAGTTCAGGTGTAGGCATTTTGAGACCGGGTTGAATGAGTCACTGAGGGTGATGCTAATTTCTTTGATGAGTACTCCAGGAGTTGGGTGCTACCAGATTGTGCAGGTTGAGAGGTCCAAGTCGATTTTGAGAGAGAGGGCTCAGAGGAGGAATCCCTCTCGTGGAGGTTCATCTTCTTCATCCTCGGGTAAGAAGTCAAGGAATCTATAGGATGAGTCATCTTCAGGCCAGACTTTTAGAGGCCAAAGATAGGGTTCAGCTATTGTGACTGGTTCTAGTAGAGGTAATTCGGGTGGAAGGACCGAGTTGTTGCTCGAGTGCTCACACTGTGGTAAGCAGCACCGGGGTGAGTGTAGGTGGCTCACAGGGGGATGTTTCCGTTGTGGGATCACCGAGCATTTCTTAGAAAATTGTTCGAGGGGGCATGATGTTTCTGGTGACCAGAGAGAGCCCAATAGGGTTGGTTCGAATGCTTCGCAAGCCAGCCGTGGTAGAGGCCGACGTAGAGGTCTAGGCGATCGACCTAGAGAGGGAGCTGCATCAGAGTCAGTTGAGCGTCCCTTGGCAGTGCCAGCTAGAGCCTATGCAGTGAGAGCTCAGGAGGAGCAGGATGCTCCAGATGTGATTGCCGGTAAGTTTCTAATCCATGACACTGAATTATATGCTCTGATTGACCCTGGTTCCACACACTCATATTTGTGCGCAGATAAGTTATTTGATAAGTTGCATGTTGTAGATCAGTTGGATTATGAGATTTGTGTGACCAGTCCTTTAGGACATAGTGTCAATGTGAGTAGAGTGTATAGGAATTGTCCCCTGTTGGTTGAGGGAGTTGAGTTTCCAGCAGATTTGATTGAGTTGCCGTTCAGAGGGTTTGATCTAATTTTGGGTATGGACTGGTTGGGTAAGCATCGGGCAGTGGTTGACTGTCATAGGAAGACGGTTGTTCTTCGAGATAGAAATCAGTCTCCTGTGGTTATCAAAGGCTTGGGTTCTAGTTCTTTGAGTAATGTGATCTCCGCTATGCAAGCGAAGAGGTTTATTAGGAAGGGATGTGAGGCTTTTCTAGCAGTGATATTGGATTCTAAGCGGGACCAAGTTAGAATTGAGGAGATAGAAATCAGTCTCCTGTGGTTGTCAAAGGCTTGGCCTCGTCTCGGCTCGCGCAGTGTTGAGGAGATGTAGCACTCTCTGACTACAAACTCGATGTGAAGAGCAGTGTTTCTCTAACCGCAGCTTCTGCTTCTGCTGGCCTCATCTCAGCTCGCGCAATGTTGAGGAGATGTAGCACTCTCTGACTACAAACTCGATGTGAAGAGCAGTGTTTCTCTAACCACAGCTTCTGCTTCTGCTGGCCTCATCTCGGCTCGCACAGTGTTGAGGAGATATAGCACTCTCTGACTACAAACTCGATGTGAAGAGCAGTGTTTCTCTAACCACAGCTTTGATTGGTGAGAAGCGGTACTCTCTGACCACAGTCTCGAGGTGAAGAGTAGTATTCTCTAACTATAACTTCGATTGTTGAGAAGCAATACTCTCTGACCACAATCCCTGTTCGTTGTCATTCTCTTGCTAACCCCATCCGGTCAGTATAAATTCTGATCTGCTAGCCCCCATCTGGCTAGTGCGGTGCGTAGTACTCTCTTACTACCGCGTGAACTGTACGACAAGGTACTCTCTGACCGTAATATTGGTTTTGTGGAGGAGGAGACCTCGCTGGGTTCCCTTTCCAAGAAGACATGAATCTTAGGCGCTCATGTTCGGACTTTTGATCAATGCTTGTGTCCGGATCAATGTTTCTCTGTACCTGTGTGGCGACCTTCCTGCTGGATGGAGTTATGAGAATAGTTATTGCCGTGTTATAAGCAGGCTGTCTTTTGGTTGTGACTAGTGACGTTGTAGATGTGCTAACCTCTTGTGGGTAGTGCCGCTATCATGCTAAATGCTGTGAATTTTGGAGCTGTGCCTCTTTGGACGTTAGGACTAGTGTCGTAACTCGGCTTTTGTTGGTGTTCCCCGCCGATTTCTCCTGCAATATTGTATGCGTAGGGATATACAAGGAATCCTGTGTGTATGATATGGAATGCAAATGCTTGCAAAAAAAAAATATATATATATATATATATATATATATATCATGCTCTAGGTGGTCCGAGGTTTGCTGAGGTTATAGCTTGCCTGCTCTACCATGCCCCCGGAATCCTGAGGATTGTTGACAAGTTTTCTGAAAGAGACGTCCAGTGTACATCCTTTGCTCCCCTGGTCAATGATCATTTACCCGAGATTCTGATTCATGTTCTGTGTTGTGTGTTATCTGATTGAAAGAGGCTCATCTGAAATAATGCCACCTTATCGCTCTAGGCATTGAACGTCATTGTTTTAAAGGTAGTGCGTCCCTTGTGATTTTCACACTAGCTTTTCTTAGCAGGAGGTGCGTCCTTTCGGATTTTCACACAACCCTTACTTTTGCCTGAAGTAAACCCTACTTACTCCAGTGGCTTTTGCTCTCTCTTTTTTTTTTAGATCTGGCTGCAAGAGAAACTGAGGATGCTGTCTGAGCCACCTCCTCGGGTCATTCCATAGTACTCGTCGAGCCACTTTCTTCCGTGTCGACGGCTGTATGAGTGTGCCACTGTTGGTGAAGGCATTACCAGATTTGGTGAACTGTCAGATGACGATATCAGTTTCACGTTTGCCTGGCTCCCACTGTCTCATGTGGTCATTGATGGGCCATTGGGGTATGTTCCCCTCTGTGGGCTCCGTCAAGCCACTTTCTGCATCATTTCTCGATGTGCACGTCAGCTTGGGATGACCCAGGATGTGGTGAGGGTTCCCTTATCTTTTCGGGGAGAAGCTCTTTCGGCTGCCTTCGCCTCTAAGTATCATGAGCTGTGGAGCAAACTACCAGTGAAGACTGTTATTCCGAGGTTCGGTGATCATTCCGTGGCTTCAACCAGCGAATATAAGAAATGGGTCCTTAGTCTTGCATCTGATAATAGGATACGAGGGCTCAAGCATCTGGTTGGCGAGAGCAGTGGCAGGACTTAGCTTAACTTACATATGTATTATTTTTTGGTGTTACAGTTCTTTTTAATGTAGAACTAGAAAATGACGAAAATAAAAAGAATAATATTTGTTCTATTTCACGAAATCGTGTACATTTCCATGTAATTTCAGCATGCATGATCAGTTTTGACATTAACTCGACCATGTACGCCCTATTAATACATGAAACCAAATTTTAACAGCATCAACTCCTGTTACCAATCGGCCCTCTCGGGTTTTCACGATTGGACATTTTCTCTCGTGCCTCTTATTTTTGCACAGGATGCCTTTTTTCGGTTTTCACCCTGTCGAGGCGCCCAATTTTAACACGGCCGCCTTTTTTCGGTTTTCAACCTGCAGGGCATTTTATTCTCTTCTTTTTATTTTGGTCTTTAGCCATGGAACCTTTTGAGCCTGTCGACATTGATCGGTTCTTTGAATTCATTTCCATCGCTATCCGACAAGATTGCAGCTCCTTTGGACAACAGCTTTTTAAGGATATACGACCCCTCCCAGGTTGGTCTGAATTTTCCTTTGATATCCGGTATACCTGGTCTTATCTACTTGAACACTAAGTCCCCTTCCTTCAGCGGATGCTTTCTCACCTTCTTCCCGAATGTCCTGGCCAACCTCTTCTAGTAGATCTGATTGTGATAATAAGCCTTCAGCCTACTCTCGTCCAGTAAGTTTAAGTGTTGTAGCCTTTGTCGTGCCCATTCAGCCATCCGAAATTTGGGCTTCCATAATAACCCTCAACGATCGGAGCTCTATCTCAACTGGCAATACTGCCTCCGTCCCGTATACCAGAGAATATGGCGTAGCACCCGTAGATGTCCTCACCGTTGTCCTATATCCTCACAGTGCGAAGGGTAGCTTCTCTGCCCAGTCTTTGTAAGTTTGGACCATCTTGGATAGGATCCTCTTCACATTTTTGTTGGCGGCCTCTACTGCCCCGTTAGCTTGTGATCGGTAGGGAGAGGATCTATGGTGCTTGATACCATATTTCTCAAGGAGCTTCCTGGTTTCCCCCATGAACTGTACCCCGTTGTTAGACACTATGTGGTGAGGGAGGCCATATCTGCAGATCAGATTTCTCTCTATGAACTTGGCCATATCCCTTGCGTCAATCTTTTTGAAGGATTCTGCCTCTACCCATTTGATAAAATAGTCAATTGCGACTATGATGTATCTGTGTCCGTTAGAAGCCGTAGGGCGAATCTCTCCAATGATATCTATCCCCCAAGCAGCGAAAGGCCAAGGCGATGTTAGGTTGTGTAGCTCTGATACTGGCAGGTGTCTCAAATCTGCGTACTGTTGGCATAACTGGCATTGCTTGACATATTTTGAGCAGTCATTGTCCATCGTAAGCCAATAGAAGCCTTGCCTCATGATCTTCTTTGCCAAAGTCAAACCGTTCATGTGAGCCCCACAGACGCCTGCATGGGTCTCCTCCATTACCTTGCGGGCTTCTTTTTCATTTAAGCACTTGAGCTGAATCCCGTCTGTCTGTCTTTTATACAATACTCCTTCCAAGGATATGAATTGAGTAGATAGCTTCCGGATCATTCTCTGGTCTTTCTCGGTAGCTTCCTATGGAAACCTAGCATTTTCCAAATAATTCATAATGTCAAAGTACCATGGTTTTCCATCCGCCACTTCTACTTCAATTACTGGCTTGATCTCAAAGCTAGGCTTCTCAGAACTCGAAATCAGCACTGGTTTCATGGCTATCCCTTCAGGATTATCCCACATCGACACTAGGGTTGCCAGCGCATCAGCTAGATAGTTCTCATCTCTTGGCACTAAGTGGAAAGTGCAGGTTTCAAACTGCCCACATATCTCTTTCAAATATTCAACATAGGGTACCAGCCGCTCTTCTTTTACAGCCCACTCACCTCGGATCTGGTTAATCACCAAGGATGAGTCACCAAAGACTTCTATGTTCCTTGCCCCCAAAGCAGCTAAAGCTTCTAACCCGAAAGTGCATGCTTCATATTCGGCTTCATTGTTGGTTGCTTTGTACCTCAACTTCTTGGTTAGAGTGAGTTTCTCATCATCTGGGGTTGTCAAAATAATTCCCACTCTTGCCCCCTTGTTATTCATTGCCCCGTCGAAGTGTAACTGCCATCCCTGGATAGAAATCGCGACTATGCTCTCATCAGGAAAGGTGAACTCGGGGGTGTCCCCTTAAATAGGATGCTCAGCAAGAAATTCGGCTACGGCTCGCCCTTTAATGGTTTTGTGAGTGATGTATTCAACATCAAACTCCTATAGCAAAAGCAGCCACCTCCCCATCTTACAAAGCAAAGACGGCGCTTCTTGCAAATATCTCAATGGATTCTGCTTAGCCACTGCCTGAACTTTGTACGAATGGAAATAATGCCTCAGCTTCTTTGATGCCCGAATCACTGCGAGGCAGATCTTCTCTACTTCAGCATATTTTATCTAATAAGCCAGGAACTTCTTGTTGAGGTAATAAACTGTGAATTCTACTCCAAATTCATCCTCCTGAGCCATCATGGCACCCACAGAACTTTCCTTTCACTGCCAGATACAGGATAAGCGGCTTAACTGGTTGCGGCGGCCTTAACACTTGCGGGTTCAACAGATATTCCCTGATGCTGTCAAAGGCTTTCTGGCAGTTTTCATTCCAGACCACAAGCTGATTCTTCCTGAGCAGCTTCAAAACGGGCTCGCATATCGAAGTGAGCTTGGCAATGAATCAGCTGACATACTGCAACTTGCCCAGGAAGCTCCTTACATCCCTCTCTTTTTGCGGCACGGGCATCTCTCTGATGGCCTTTACCTTGTCCGGGTCAATTTCTATTCCCCTCTGGCTAACGACATGTCCCAACAGTTTCCCTGAAGTTACTCCGAAGATACACTTCTTGGGGTTAAGTCGCAGACTGTACTTATCAATCCTGGTGAAGAACTTCTCTAAAGCTTCAAAATGGCCCTCTCGGGTGGCTGATTTGACCATCATATCGTCGACATACACCTCCACCTCCTTGTGGATCAGGTCGCTTAGGATCTTGGTTGCCATCCTCTAGTATGTGGCCCCTGCATTTTTCAGGCCAAAAGACATAACTCGATAGGAGTAGGTCCCCCACTCTGTGATGAAAGCGGTCTTAACCCGGTCAACTATCTTGTTTAGGATCTGGTTGTAGCCCACATAACCATCCCCAAAGCTGTACATCGCGCAGTTGGCGGCACTGTCTATCAACACATCAATGTGGGGTAGTGGCAAATCATCTTTAGGGTAGTGTAGACACCGGGTCCTGAGTAGCCAAGATCAGGATTACCCAATGATAAAATTAAGTGTGCCGATCTATAGGCAAAAAGAATGAAGTTGGAAGTGACGATTTCCTTGTCGATTTGTTGTTTTAAAATTAAATAAAAATGTATTTCAAAAATATTTCAAAAATATTTTTAAAATTTATTTTGTGATGAAAAAAGTGAGTTTTTAAATAGTAATATTTTTTTAAAAAAAAATTCCGTACAAGGGATGGGCTGGCCGTCGGTCGCGCCTTCGCGCGGGCAGGCCGTCGGTCGCGCCTTCAGGCGGGCAGGCCGTCGGTCGCTTTGCGCCCCTGTTCGTCCGTTTTGCCTATTTTGGCCTTTTTGGCCATAAATTCTTCATTTTAAATGCTTTTAACTCATTTTTTTTTGCAAAATTTAATTCAAAAAGCCTTCTATCTTTCAACCCAATAAATTGAGTGTTTTTTTTTTGTAATTATGGGAATTAAATTAATTTAATTTTTTAATTAAAAAATCTGAATTTTAAGGGGAATAAAA
Organism: Excoecaria cochinchinensis; assembly: GCA_947683425.1. Lineage (NCBI taxonomy): Eukaryota > Viridiplantae > Streptophyta > Magnoliopsida > Malpighiales > Euphorbiaceae > Excoecaria > Excoecaria cochinchinensis. The sequence goes on along the minus strand of CANTUQ010000146.1, from coordinate 8,385,702 downwards.
AGAGTTTTTTAGGGAGAATTGGGGGGGATTTTCTTTAGAAAATATTTTTTTTCTTCTTTCTTCTTTTAAGAACAAATTCTCTCAATTTCTAAAAAATTTTCTAGCAATTCTTAAGGCAAAAAATAACTATTTTCGTTCTTGAGAATTTTCTTATTTTCAATCAAATAATTTTCTACTTTGAGACAAACAAATTAATTGTTTGTTTTTTAGTAAAATTCATCTTTCAATATTTTATTTTTCTAATCATATTCATCAAATCAAGACAAGGAATTGGATCATCTACCTTCATCTTTTCAGGATAAATTTGAGGGTAATTATTCTTGGCCTAATTTCTTAAATTAATTTTAATTTCATTCTTTTATTTTTATTTAATTAGTTAACATGTAAATTCTTTTAGTTCTATTATTTTCTTATGCTTTTGATTTTATTTAATTAATAATCATGTAAATTCTTTTAGATCTATTATTTAATTATTCATATTTCTTATTCTTTATTTAATTGTTCTTGCATGTTTATGTGATTGTTCATCTTCTTTATTTAATTGAATTGTTCATATTTTTATTATTATTATTATTATTATTATTATTATTATTATTATTACCATGTGCTTATGTGATTGTTCATATTATTATTGTTATTATTATTATCATGCCTTAAAATATGTCATATTGTTTTTATTTCCTATTGTTCTTGCATGCTTATGTGATTGTTCATCTTCTTTGATATTATTATTATTATTATTATTATTATTATTATTTATTATTGTTATTATTATTATTATTATTATTATTATTTTTATTATTGTTATTATTATTATTATTATTATTATTATTATTATATTTGATTATTCATATTCTTGTCATTATGTTTGTTCATATATTATTATTATCATTAGTATTATTATTATTATAATTTACTATTATTATTACCATCATTATTTTATCATTATTATTATTACTTGCACATTTAATTGGATTGTTCATATTCTTTGATATTATTATCATCATCATTATTATTTGTTATTATTATTGTGATTAGTGTTATCATTATTAATATTTGTCATTACTATCGTCATTATTATTTTTATTAGTTTTGTTTATTTTTATAATTTGTTATTGTTGTCATCATCATTGTTATTTTTATGTTTTCATACATGTTGAATTTGATTATCATTATTATTTTCATGTTTGATGCATGTTAAATTTTATTGTTTTTATTTATGCATGTTAAATTGTTAAAGTGTTAAGTTTTTTTATTATGCTATCTAATTAGTTTGTCATGCATGAAATATCTTATTTTAATTCATTTTTTACATGTTACATGTTTAATTCATTTTTTATTACTAACATCACTTTCATTTGTGCTTTTATTTTATTATTTATTTTTATGTGTGAGTCTTTTCCATACCAAGTGGGAGCCCATGAAGATTTGAAGATCCATTTGGGAGTTGTTTATTATTTTTGTTGCTTTTTATTATTTTGGTTTAATTGATTATTATGTAGTTTGTAATAATAAATTTATTTTCATGCACGTTAATTAAGAAAATCACAAAAATATTTCTATTAAACTAAATTGGATTTTATTTAATAAAAATGGGACCAATGTCCTAGATTTTTCATCTAAAGTAAATTATCACTTTAAAATTGTTTTCTTAAATTATACATGAGAGGACCAACGTTCTCATTTTTAATAAATAGCCCGATTTATGTATGATTTGCATTTTATTTACAAATAGGGGTTGTATTCCGCCCCTAATTTTATTGTAATTTATTTTGCTTTCATTTACTTTATTTATCGCTTTTATTATATGATTGATATGCATTTAATTAAATTGCATTAAAATTGAATGAGAAAAGGCATGAAATACTAAATTCAAAACTCGATTATAAACTTAACCAATGTATGAATAAATGGGGAGTCCTGAAGTTTCTCTGGTCTTTGGGCTCAAAGAGACGAGAGGTTTACCCTCCAAAACACCTCTTATGTTACGAAACTTGGCGTTAATCCTAGGCTCCTTATGGCGAGAGGTTTACCTTCCAAGACCCCTCTGGCTGGCCCAAAATGGATACTAAGCGCAGTCTTAGGCTCTCCGAGGCGAGAGAAACTTTCCCAATGTTCTATTGGGTGGCGACTACATGAAACCTCCTTATTGCCCAACACAGACGCACTTGCGATTTATTACAAGCTGTTAACGGACCCTCAAGTGCCCGATCGCCCTCAAGCGGGCGGTCATAGGGGCGGCCGAGTGGACATCCGGTGCGCGTCACAGTGGCGACTCCGCTGGGGACTTTGAGACTTCCCTTCGAAAGTACCTTGGTTAAAATTTACAATTGAGTTTTAATTTAAAAATTTCATCTCTTTTCGAAATTGCATTACATCCATGTTAGAGCCTTAGATTATGCTAGTTTGGTCCCTATTTTAACCCCGGTGTGTTCTCGAAGCACAACCCTATTTTCACTCAATTTAGGGAAGTGTTAAGGATAATCACCAGCCCAAGCCTTGTGCCTTATGGTATATCAAATGGTGACCCAACCGGTTGTTATGCTCGTGATGAGTTAGACCTGTTGGCAGGGACTATGCTTGGGTAGCCCTAAAGTATGACTACCTTTTGACCAAAGCTCATGTATTGGCAATAGATACTTCCACTTGGTGAAATGTACCATAATCCCGTGCTTGCTACATAGGCCATCATATATTGAACAAAATCAGTTAAATTAAATGGTCTTTCATTAAAGGCTTTCATGCCCCGGTGGGCCCATCTTGATTTAATTGAGGTGTTTAAATACATAATGGCCAAACACCCATATGTATGTACATTAGATAAGAGATGTTATGCTGCCGGTTTTCCACCGTGCACCACACGTATCCAATGGGTTCCTTGATAACCCTTGGATAAGGCCCACCTAGAAAAAAAAAAAGACTATGACCTCATGTGCGGGAGTGATAAGGTTGTAGAGATCTATCTGTTTGCATGTGGTTGTGGATGCTGCACAGCATGTTCATGTATCGCGTGTCATTCATATGTGTTAATAAAAAAAAAATATATGCATTTCATTTTTGTGTGTGTATATCCTTTTGTTTGCATATTATCCTTCACATTTTTTCCATGGATCGCATCGTATTATTGTAAGCTATTGATCTTTCACTCATCGAGGACCATCTGCACCAACACGATCATACATTACATGCCATTCATGCATCATTCTAACCCCTTGGTTTTTTCAGCCACTATAGACCATTTACCTGGGAGGTTTTGGGGTCCCCGCCGTTGCTTGAGGGTCAAATAAAGTTCAAATTGATTGGCAGAGATCTAGTATCTTTATCAGAGTATACACAGGCATTAGAAATGGCTGATCCATCACAACAAATTAAAGAGGTTCGTGCCCTAATGGCCCAAGAGATAGATGAGAGATTTGAAGAGCTAGAGGAAAAGTTGTTGGCCGTGATTAAGGAGAGGATGGATGCCATGGCACTTATTCTTCAAGCCCAATTCATGATGACTTCTATTAGCCAGGTTAACTCGACCCCGACTCAGAAGGCTCATGCAATGACGGCAGTAATATTCCCGTATACTCCCGAGCCTAGGCACAAGGCCCCATTCGACTCACCAATCAAGCTACTAGGAAGAGCAAAGGGACTAGAGCCTTTACAGTCAATGGGCCTCCTCAGTTCCTCGAACACGGAAAGGAAGCTAACTGATCTTGAAGAAGAGTTTGTGAAGTCCAAGCTTGCAACTACCCGGGCACCTCTCAATAAGACTATTGCTGGCCCCGCAAGCCCAGGAGTTGGTTACTATGATAATAGCAGTGATACCCAAAGGGCAAGAAAAGTATCAGCAATTAAAGCGGATCAGAGGCACTACTCTAGTTTGGGCAGATCCTTGTCTTGGGTACTTAATAGATTGATGAAGGAAGGTAAGCTACAGCCACTACCTGCTATGCCTGCCAGAAACCAAGGACAACCCAATCACAAAGCCGATCAGTATTGTGCCTTTCACCAGTACACTAGGCATATAACGGACAATTGTGTAAGGCTAAGGCATGAGATTCAAGATTTGATTGATAATAAACAGATTACTAATCCAGAGCGCCGCAAGAAATAGGGGAGGAAACCTTCTAGTATATATGCTTTTCATATTTGAACTCTTTTCAGGCTTGATGTATGTAGTGCTGTTTACATTATATTAATGGCTTTTTGTTTATGTTCTCCTGATTTCATTATGCATGATCACAATCACAAGTCATTTACATTTGATATTAACTTAATGAATACTCCTTCATGTAATCTCGAGATCTTGTAGCATCTGATATAACTCCTGAAGAGAGGAAAATCTTGAGAGTTGAAAATAAAAATAGAAAGTTGTGGAAAGGAAAAGCTAGATGCAATTAGGGGATTGGATGAAAACTCACTAAGAGCACTAGAACCTTTCTGATTACCCGTCAAAGCAACTCCTGGATAAGGCTGGATCTAGAAAATGATTTAGGCACTATTTCTTTGTATAGCTCTCTAAATGACCATTTCCTACCCTCATTTCAAAATCACTTGCTAGCCCGTTGAGCCTTTATTTTGGTATGCTAAATGCGTACCGATTTTATTGTTACACACATTAAAATTACCTTTCGCCTAAAATAATTTTGGCTTCCCCTTAGAAGAATGGCCGCTCTAGTAAGGATGGATGTACATTACGATATCCGCTTGAGCTATCCAAAAATTGCCCTAGGGAAAGTGGGTTTATACTTCTGAAAGAGATTTTTAATCATTGATGATCTTTGAGGCTTGACCATTGGCAATCCTTTGGACCATCAAAAATTTGCCCTGATGAAAATGGATCTACATTTCGAGAAAGGAATTTCAACCATTGATAATTTTTAGGTTACCAAAAGTCACCCTGATAAGGATTGGTCTACCCTTTGGAAAACGAATTTGCGATCATCGATAATTTTTGGGTTACACTTCAGGAAAGGGGTTTTAAATCACCAATAAATCTTTTGGGTAATTAGAGACGTAAATTTGTGAAGAAAAAAAGGAAGAAAAAAGAGGAAGAAAAAAAAAATAGAAGGAAAATAGTAAGGCCCAAGATAATACCCCTTGATGAGTTTAGTAGCTATCTTTCTTAGCTTAATTGTTACGTTGAGTTTGATAAGTCAGAGCATTACCGAGTCCAAATTCGAGAACTTCTGGACAGCATGAAATTAGTTTGAAAATGATTCCATCATCCAAATGACGTTGCGGCCTTTTTTCTCTAGAAACCTAATCCTCCTTTGATAGCCATCTACCTAAGCCTAACGTTACAACCAAAGTAAGACCTTTTGATTCTTAGTTCAGTCTTATCCAATTAGCGGAGATGACCTTTTAATAAGGTTTGGAACATAGGAAGAGGCATATGGTATTTCTTAAGCTTCAGGCAGGGAGCCACGAATGCATTTATGCATTGGAGTTGAGTCTCGTCCCCAACGTGCTTAAAAAGAAAAAGAAAAAGAGTATTCGGGCAAAAATTAAGAGCAGAGAGAAAATTTTCAACCATGAAAATCTGAGAGAGCTGGTTGATAACAGGAGTTTGATGATTTCAAGATCCATCTCAAGATTAGATAGTGTCTTGTATTTTTTAGATTAATGCCAAATGATGATCATGTGTGATGAAATTAGACTGGAACATATGCATATATACAATAATATTTTAATGTAAGCAAAGCACTTTTTCTTGCATACTCAAAATGGTTTAAGTTCCAGTATAAAAAGAAGCACATTGTTTCTCTTCGCATATGTGCAATTTACTATAAGTGGTCCTCATTGCCATTTTCATCTTGATCCTTCAGCAGGCTTGCCCCGACATCGGTTTCGAGCTATTTGTCAGCCAAAATCCGTATGACCATTATTCAAGAACCGAAAAGGATTTTAGCCCTAAAAAAAAAAGAGGCCGTTAGAGATGAAAACCGTAACTGGCTCTCTAAGCAAAAGTTAGGCCAAAGGGCAGGGTGAAAACCTGGAGACAGGCAGTCTGTCCTTCAAAAATAAATAAATAAAAGCCGCTGAATTGGGTTGGGTCCATTCCAGGCAAAAATTAGGCATAGGTTATGTGAAAATCCCTAAAGGGACGCATTTCCCATGAAGAAAAGCTAGTGTGAAAATCCACAAGGGACGCACTACCTTTGAAAACAATGACTTCCGATGCCTGGAGCAATAAGGCAGTATATTTCGGATGATCTTCCTTCCAGCCAGATAAGACATAATTCAGGACATGAGTCAGAATCCCGGGCATTTGCTCATTGACCGGGGGGCGAAGATGCACACCTGACGGTTCTCTTCGAAGAGTTTACGGGTTAGGGTCCCTAAGCAAAGATGCCATTTCTAGTTCCTCAGGGGGCTTGGTGGAGCAGCCAAGCCATATCCTCAATGGACCTTTAACCACTCAGCATGGTGGAGCAGCCAAGCCATATCCTCAACGGACCTTTAACCACTCAATATGGTGGAGCGGCCAAACCATATCCTCAACGGACCCTTAACCATTCAGGACATGGTTTATTCATTTTTGCATGCATTTCATACTATTTTTTTTGACAAATATCTGCATATGGTCATTTACACTTGCATGCACAATCTATTGTATATATTCCTGTGCACACAACTTTGCAGGAAAGTCCAAATGAAGGCCACACACATAAAGCTAGTCAAGGATGGCAACGTTAGCACTCGCCCTTGTTGGGCAATCAGGTCAAGATAGAATCTACCCCGGCAAATCTTCGGGGCTTCTAAAGGGGCAATTCTCCGAGGTCTCTTAAGAGACAGATCTGTTTTTTTTTCTCTTGCATTTTTGGTAGTTTGTAGCAGACTCGGTGCAGTCCTCTAAGAGGGCATCTCTTGCATTTTTGGTAGTCTGTAGCAGACTCGATGCAGGCCTCTAAGAGGGCATCTCTTGCATTTTTGGTAGTCTGTAGCATACTCGGTGCAGTCCTCTGAGAGGGCATCTCTTGCATTTTTGGTAGTCTGTAGCAGACTCGGTGCAGTCCTCTAAGAGGGCATCTCTTGCGCTTTTGGTAGTCTGTAGCAGACTCGGTGCAGTCCTCTAAGAGGGCATCTCTTGCATTTTTGGTAGTCTGTAGCAGACTCGGTGCAGTCCTCTAAGAGGGCATCTCTTGCATTTTTTAGTCCGTAGCAGACTCAGTGCAGTCCTCTAAGAGGGCATCTCTTGCGCTTTTGGTAGTCTGTAGTAGAGTCGGTGCAGTTCTCTAAGAGGGCATCTCTTGCGCTTTTGGTAGTTTGTAGCAGACTCGGTGCAGTCCTCTAAGAGGGCATCTCTTGCACTTTTAGCAGTCTGTAGCAGACTCGGTGCAGTCCTCTAAGAGGGAATCTCTTGCATTTTTGGTAGTCTGTAGCAGACTCGGTGCAGTCCTCTAAGAGGGCATCTCTTGTACTTTTAGTAGTCTGTAGCAGACTCGGTACAGTTCTCTTTTTTGCACTTTTTGTAGTCTGTAGCAGACTCGGTGCAATCCTCCTTTTGCATTTTTTGTAGCTTGTAGCAGGCTCGGCGCATCGTCATCTACGGATGGCTGCTGCACTTTTGGTAGCCTGTAACAGACTCGGTGCAGTCCTCTTTTTGCGCTTTTTGTAGCCTGTAACAGACTCGGTGCAGTCCTCTTTTTGCGCTTTTTGTAGTCTGTAACAGACTCGGTGCAATCCTCCCTTTGCGTTTTTTGTAGCCTGTAGCAGGCTCGACGCATTGTCATCTACGGATGGCAGCTGCACTTTTGGTAGTCTGTAACAGACTCGGTGCAGTCCTCCTTTGCACTTTACATAGTCTGTAGCAGACTCGGTGCTATCCTCCTTTTGTGTTTTTTGTAGCCTGTAGCAGGCTCGGCGCATCGTCATCTACGGATGGCATTTGCACTTTTAGTAGTCTGTAACAGACTCGGTACAATCCTCTTCTTGCATTTTTTTAGTCTGTAGCAGACCCAGCGCATCACCGTCTTAGGATGGTCCCTATCACTTTTGTAGTCTTGTCAGCAACTCAGTGCAACTCAAGAGGATGAATCACAGCACTGTTCCCGAGGGAGCAGCTGGAAAGAGGCAGCCTCAGGTACGCGCTTCTTTCCCTTTCCTGAATTTTGGCTCACCTAGGCACCCACACACTAGCTTCCCCAAAATTGGGAGCAACTGTAGACAACGGGTCCCGAGTAGCCAAGATCCGGATTACCCAATGATGAAATTAAGTGTGCAGATCTATAGGCAAAAAGAATGAAGTTGGAAGTGACGATTTCCTTGTCGATTTGTTGTTTTAAAATAAAATAAAAATGTATTTCAAAAATATTTCAAAAATATTTTTAAAATTTATTTTGTGATGAAAAAAGTGAGTTTTTAAATTATAATATTTAAAAAAAAAAAATTCCGCGCGAGGGACGGGCTGGCGATCGGTCGCGCCTTCGCGCGGGCAGGCCGTCGGTCGCTTCGCGCCCCTGTTCGTCCGTTTTGCCTATTTTGGCCTTTTTGGCCATAAATTCTTCATTTTAAATGCTTTTTAACTCTTTTTTTTTTTTTGCAAAATTTAATTCAAAAAGCCTTCTATCTTCCAACCCAATAAATTCAGTGGTTTTTTGTAATTATGGGAATTAAATTAATTTAATTTCTTAATTAAAAAATCTGAATTTTAAGGGGAATAAAAAGAGTTTTTTAGGGAGAATTGGGGGGGATTTTCTTTAGAAAATATTTTTCTTCTTCTTTCTTCCTTTAAGAACAAATTCTCTCAATTTCTAAAAATTTTCCAGCAATTCTTAGGGCAAAAAATAACTATTTTTGTTCTTGAGAATTTTCTTATTTTCAATCAAATAATTTTCTACTTTGAGACAAACAAATTAATTGTTTGTTCTTGAGTAAAATTCATTTTTCAATATTTTATTTTTCTAATCATATTCATCAAATCAAGACAAGGAATTGGATCATCTACCTTCATCTTTTCAAGATAAATTTGAGGGTAATTATTCTTGGCCTAATTTCTTAAATTAATTTTAATTTCATTCTTTTGTTTTTATTTAATTAGTTAACATGTAAATTCTTTTAGTTCTATTATTTTCTTCTTATTTTCTTATTCTTTTGATTTTATTTAATTAATCATCATGTAAATTCTTTTAGATCTATTATTTAATTGTTCATATTTCTTATTCTTTATTTAATTGTTCTTGAATGTTTATGTGATTGTTCATCTTCTTTATTTAATTGAATTGTTCATATTTTATTATTATTATTATTATTATTATTATTATTATTATTATTATTATTATTATTATTATTATTACCATGTGCTTATGTGATTGTTCATATTATTATTGTTATTATTATTATCATGCCTTAAAATATGTCATATTGTTTTTATTTCCTATTGTTCTTGCATGCTTATGTGATTGTTCATCTTCTTTGATGTTATTATTATTATTATTATTTTTTTTTATTATTGTTATTATTATTATTATTATTATTATTATTATTATTATTATTATTCTTATCATTATGTTTGTTCATATATTATTATTATCATTAGTATTATTATTATTATTATTTACTATTATTATTACCATCATTATTTTATCATTATTATTATTACTTGCACATTTAATTGGATTGTTCATATTCTTTGATATTATTATCATCATCATTATTATTTGTTATTATTATTGTGATTAGTGTTATCATTATTATTATTTGTCATTACTATCGTCATTATTATTTTTATTAGTTTTGTTTATTTTTATAATTTGTTATTGTTGTCATCATCATTGTTATTTTTATGTTTTCATACATGTTGAATTTGATTATCATTATTATTTTCATGTTTGATGCATGTTAAATTTTATTGTTTTTATTTATGCATGTTAAATTGTTAAAGTGTTAAGTTTTTTTATTATGCTATCTAATTAGTTTGTCATGCATGAAATATCTTATTTTAATTCATTTTTTACATGTTACATATTTAATTCATTTTTTATTACTAACATCACTTTCATTTGTGCTTTTATTTTATTATTTATTTTTATGTGTGAGTCTTTTCCATACCAAGTGGGAGCCCATGAAGATTTGAAGATCCATTTGGGAGTTGTTTATTATTTTTGTTGCTTTTTATTATTTTGGTTTAATTGATTATTATGTAGTTTGTAATAATAAATTTATTTTCATGCACGTTAATTAAGAAAATCACAAAAATATTTCTATTAAACTAAATTGGATTTTATTTAATAAAAATGGGACCAATGTCCTAGATTTTTCATCTAAAGTAAATTATCACTTTAAAATTGTTTTCTTAAATTATACATGAGAGGACCAACGTTCTCATTTTTAATAAATAGCCCGATTTATGTATGATTTGCATTTTATTTACAAATGGGGGTTGTATTCCGCCCCTAGTTTTATTGTAATATATTTTGCTTCCATTTACTTTATTTATCGCTTTTATTATATGATTGATATGCATTTAATTAAATTGCATTAAAATTGAATGAGAAAAGGCATGAAATACTAAATTCAAAACTCGATTATAAACTTAACCAAGGTATGAATAAATGGGGAGTCCTGAACTTTCTCTGGTCTTTGGGCTCAAAGAGGCCAGAGGTTTACCCTCCAAAACACCTCTTATGTTACGAAACTTGGCGTTAATCCTAGGCTCCTTAGGGCGAGAGGTTTACCTTCCAAGACCCCTCTGGCTGGCCCAAAATGGATACTAAGCGCAGTCTTAAGCTCTCCGAGGCGAGAGAAACTTTTCCAATGTTCTATTGGGTGGCGACTCCATGAAACCTCCTTGTTGCCCAACATAGACGCACTTGCGATTTATTGCAAGCTGTTAACGGACCCTCAAGTGCCCGATCGCCCTCAAGCGGGCGGTCATAGGGGCGGCCGAGTGGACATCCGGCGCGCGTCACAGGTAGGCCTTGTTCAGATCTCGATAATCTACACATACCCTGACCTTCCCATTTTTCTTCGTTACAGGGACTACGTTTGCCAACCATGTAGGATACTGCACTTCAACGAGGAACTTGGCCTCAATCTGTTGCCAAATCTCCTCCTTGACCTTGTCTGCCCATTCTGGCCTGAGCCTTCTCAACTTCTGTTTTACAGGCTTATGGTCTGGATAAGTCGGGATAGCATGTTCTGCTACGTTCTGATCGATCCCTGGCATGTCTTCATAGGTTTAGGTAAAGACTTTTTCATATTTTCTTATTATTCTTGTAACACCCCCATACCCCCGGTAAAGAATATCGGGGCGCCACGCAGCTATATACGTATACATATACATATACCGTAGCGAAAACATTAATATTAAAAGATAGGAATAATTTGGGCCAAACAAAAAGAGCTCTTATAAAATATATATAAACTGTACATAATACAAAAGATTTATACTTGTTACATATTCATTTTCGGTACACATATATATAACAGTTAACTTTTACATGTCAATACTATACTTCCTATGTACATAATGATGTTACTCAAAATGTAAGAAACTCTATTACTATCTTATACAAAAAGATGTAACAAAAGCTCCTAGTGGCCTTGACCTGCAGATGCACGCTCTCACTGTTTCGAACCTGTATCTACACGGAAATAAACATCCGTGCTAAACGATAACGCTTAGTAGGGATGAAAATAATGCAAAGGACTTCTTTACGAAGTCAAACATATATCACACATTTCATATGACAAAATCAAATGTCACACGCATAATCTTGTCACACATATACAAATCATTTATTCAAATACACAAGAGCCATGTGCTCCCATTCATGCAATACTTCTCATGTGCTATAACATTTAATCAGAACAATCTTCTAAATCGTTTCATGTTCACTATACCATATTAGTAAGCCTAAATTCCTTTCATGGTGGATACGGGTAACTCTGGATACTGTTCATAGTACTTTGCATATGGAGAATTAACTCAAAACTCTATGAAATACACAAGGTATTCTGAACTCTGGGCACAATTAAGGCTAACTCTAGCAGCTGCACTCTAACCCTTTATAAGCATGCTTATCTATCCACTATAACGGTAATCAAGCTCAAAAGACAACAACTCAATTATACTCTATTTTGATACCAAGCATGGATTATAATTCAAGTGCAATCATCAAATTCAAGGATAATTAACTCATGTTCCATAGAAAAACATATAACCTTTAATTCCACTCATAACTCTTATATTATACTATCATTTACATATAATGTCGATTGGGAACATTCATATACTCATTTGATAGGGTTAAATATGAGTTGGACATGCTATAGGAACTTACCCTGAAGTTCGGGTGCATTTTGGGAAGAAAAACCCTCAAAATATGCATATCAGGGGATGGTCACGGTGGTAATGGATTGGTTGCCACCGTGAGGTCCAAAAATGACCACTCTTCTCAGTATTTTCATAGGTCATGGTGGTAATCATTTTGGTTGCCACCGTGACATATCAAAATGTTGCAAAACAGAATCAAAATTTCGGGTCTGGTTCACACCATGATTTTGTACAGCCTATTTAAAAGTCTATACCTCATTTTTAGGCAAAACTATCTTCTTAACATTTGTTCCCTAGGATTTTAAATTTCAAATGGGACAATTTGCAGGTCAATTGGACATCAATAACATCATATATACTCTAAATAATCTGAACTGGTCAAATGAACCGGCCAAGGTAGAGATGCCCCTGTTTTTGCCCATTTTCAAGGTCTTAGAGCAAGATTTTGCTCAAGGTTATTTCTGAGACTTTTATAGGTATAGAAGTCGTGGTTCTATTGGCTTAAGAATCACTAAATTTGGAGGTCTATAACTATACTTATGACAAAAAAATTACACAGAGGTCAGATAACAAATAAGCAGAATTTATCAAATCAAACTCTATCATTTACACACACACTCTCTTGATCAATTCACATACTTATAAGCACATACACACATATCATAAGTAGCACAAGCAATCAAAATGATATTCACACACGATCCCTACCTCTAGGAGTTGATAACGGCCCTCTACTCAGTTCCGAGCTTCTCCTTTCCCTTGTCCAGTCTTTTATCCACAGCTTTCATGCACCATCAACCAAGAGAACACTTAATCCAATATTCTTGACTTTAAATCAAAAACAGAAATATTCAAAGAAAAAGAAGGTCAGATCGAAGAGTAAATCCAACTTACCTTCTAAAAAGATATAATCAAGTCTTATGATGCTCTCTATAAGCCACTTCAAATGGTTCTACCCAAGAAACCAAACAAATGAAGAAGAAAAGGGACAAGAGAGAGGGCAAAGCAAGGTGAACGGCTGACCAAAAAAAAAATGAAAAAAAAAAGAACAAGAGGGCCAAAACTAACGTAAAAGAAGAAGAAAGAAGCAAATGGTCCATGTAAATCCAAAATTAACTATGCTAATAAATGCCATCTACAAATTAAATACATGCTTATCCTCTTTTTAATTCTAATCTCTTTTTAATTTTATGTAATAATATCCAACTCTTGCCACATGTCACATCCCTACAAAGCCATGTGTCACTTTCCTACAAGCCACATGTCAAAATTCCAATTTAATTACCCTATAACCGGAGGGGTTCTGTCGCACCCGCGATGCTTGTCGCGACAGGACTCTCACACTCAACATCTAATCTCTTTTCTGAACAAAATTCTGTAATTCTTTTAGGGCTACTTCGGGGTGTTACAATTCTCTCAAATTTTTCCCTCTCATCAGGAGTTATATTTGATGCTATTAGAATTTCCTTCGGATTTTCCGAGGTTCCAAGATTAAAAGGCGTTGTATCAGTGGAATCAATATCAAAAATTGATGGAATATGATCATGTTCATGCATGTTGAAATTATTGGAAACATCGCACAAGTAAGAGAAATCATTTGCCTTGTTAATAATATTATAATTGTCATTTACATCATAAAAAAGTTCTGGAATAAAAAGACAATCTAAGCTAGAGTCTTCTTCTGCCTCCCTAGAGGTTGATGCTACTGCAGCTTGCTCATTGGCTTCTTGATTCAGCAGAGGCCCTTCAGTTATGTCTGAGGAAATCTTCAAATTCCAAATTTCCAATTCTGGCTTTACCATCTTTTCTTTCCCCTTCTGCCTAGCAATCAACATCCGTTTTGTGACTACCTCTTCGGGCTCCCTCTGTCCCAAGCAATGCACTGAGTCATGACCTCTTCATCCCAGAAGCTCTCAGCGATCTTGATAACCCCGACATCCCAATCAAATACATCATTGAAGATCTCAAATCTGGGGACAATCCTCCCATTCACCCACTGTGGCTCATCTTCACCAGTGTAAGCGCATACTGAGGATGCGGGCACAAAGCTTTCTGAAATGTGAGGGATCTTTTCTGCTGTCTTCTTCTTGCCAAAACCGCCTCTGTACCCCAGACCCTTCCCGTTCTTCTGACCTCGAGTGGTGATCGCAGTCTACAACCCCTGAGAGTTTCTACCCAAACCAGCCCCAGGGAGATAGTGCATCTTTTTCATCATGTTAACCACTGCTGGTTTGTCCACTGGCCCGTGCTCTTCTCCTATCATTGACACGTGGAAGCCACTAAATGGCTGATTAGCAATCTCAAGAGCCGACACCTGATTCTCCCTGGCTGCTTTAATAGTCACCACCTCCCCTTCACGTGGGAACTTTATCATTTGATGCAACGTGGATGGTACTCCTCCTAGCCTGTGAAACCAAGGCCTCCCGAGCAGGGCTGAGAAATTAGCTGGAATGGGCAGAACCACAAACTCTACTTCTACCTCAATGGGTCCCATTTTGACCAGGGTCTTGAATGTTCCCGAGGCTTGTCTTCTTGAATTATCGTAGGCTATAATCGTCAAATTTGATTCACTGAGCATGTCCTCACTCAATCCAAAAGCCTGAAGAGCTATCAGAGGACAAACATTGATAGAAGATCCATCATCTACCATAACGCAAGCGGTGTGCTTGTCGTTATTCTGTGCTTTGATATACAGGGGTCGGTTATGATCGCGGCCTTCGATTGGCAGGTCGGCATCGGAAAAAACCAATCTCTCCCCCGATCCTCCTTTAACTAGAGCTAAAAGCTCTGATGGGGAAATTGTGGTGGCAATAGTAGACTCAGTCAAAGCCTCTACCACTTTCTGCCTGTGAGAAGGGGACTATCTTAAGAGATCCCAGATGGATATCTGAGCCGTGGTCTTTTTCAACTGCTTAACAATTTGGTTCTCCTCTAGCTCCTTTTCTGTCGATGGCTGCGCTGGTTCTGGTACCCTTGTAATCTCAGGGACCACTCTCCCACTTCTTGTCACAGCCCCTACCTCTTCTTCCTCATCTGATCTCCACAGATCTGAATTCGTCTCTCCTTCCTCTTCGGCCTCTTCACCGCTCTCACTGCTCGACTAACAATCAATGGTCGCTACAACTGCTCTTCCTTCTCTATCCTCAGAACAAACAATAGCAATACTCTCGCTCCCATATAAGTCCTGCAGTACGTACCACTCTGGCAAGCTGGGTCCGATCATTAAAATCGGTGGCAGCACGGCACTGTAGTTAGGCTTCTTCTTAGATTCCCTCTTCTCAGGGTTGGGGTCAATGATTTATTTGCTGTCAATCAAATCCTGGATTGAGCTCCTCAGCGCCTTACAATTGTCTATTAGATGGCCTGTGTGCTGATGAAATGCACAATATTTATTGTCCTTGTGACCTGGCATCCCTTACATTTTAGCTGGACTAGGAGCCAAAGGTCGCAACTTTCCTTCCTTCATTAAGCGCCTCAAAACCCAAGATAAGGGTTTCCCTAAGTTCAAAAACTTCCTCGGGGTAGTTGCGTCAGTAGCAGACACCTCAACCATTCTTCTGGTGCTACCACTGGGACCAGTTGGCCTACTGGTTCCCTGACCGGTGTTAGCCCTTTTTGCAAAACTATCATCGCTAGCTTTCCGGGCCAAGAATTCTCCCTCCGCCTCAATGGCTATGTCTTTTAGAGACTCCCAATCCTTCAGCCCTTTCATCTTCAGAACATCCTTCAAATACGGGCTTGCATTATTGATAAATAGGCGGATCTGGTCTTGGGTGTCTGGCTTTCTTCGCATTTCCATTACCCTGTTTCGCCAGCGGGTGAGATAGTCGTGAAAAGATTCCCCGACCTTCTGCTGGAGCAATTCAAGGTCCTTAAGAGTCACCTCCATTCTGGTGTTGCAATCATATTGCCTCAAGAACTCCTCCGCGAGTAGATCCCAATCTTCCTTAGTTCGACGATCGAGGCTATGATACCAGTCGATGGCAGGGCCAGTCAGACTCAAACAAAAGTATTCCACCTTCTGCCTCTTAGACAAAGTGGTCCCTTTCATGATTAGAGAGTACTGCTTCACATTGGCAGTCGGGTCAGAGGTACCGTCAAATTTTGGCACATCAGGCATCTTGAAATTATAAGGAATCGGATCTTCTCCCTCCAATTCTTTTTCCTCCGGGTTCATACCCTAACCTTTACTCAGCATTCGGGCCCATGGCTTCAAACCTCTCTTCCATCTTCTTCAGAATGAACTCATCAGTTTGGGGTGCCTTCCCTCTCTCAGATGCAATACTCATTTTGCCGTCTTCGTCATCCCTGTCATCATCTATCCTCAGCACTGGTCTTCTCCTCTGACCTCCCGAAGCTACTGACCTCAGCTCCACTGGTGGAGATCGAATAGGCTCTTCTTGTCTCTCAGCTCTTTCCTCTTCTCGCTCATCTTGTCTCATGGGAGGAGGAGGTGGTGGTGGATTCTGCGGAGCATTCTGTTGTGCCAAAGCAGTTAGCATGTTCATCATTCTGTCCTCAAACTCTTTAAACCGTCGGCCCACTTCTTCTACAATCATGGCCCTGGTAGCGTCATTTCCCCTAGGTGAGTTTGCCATCTCAGATACGGTACAGCTGACTTCCGGTAAGATCTCTAGAAGGCCTTCTCTATCTAGCAGTTCAGATGCAGGAACTCGGATCAATCGTCCGGTAGGCGCTCTAGTCCACCTAGGCAGATCTATGATGGCTGCAGGGGCAAGGCGTTAGATGTGATGCATGGAATGTAGATGCAATGCATGATCGTGATATGCAACACTCACAAAACACAAGCAAGCAGGTAGGTCCTTCCACCCTTATTTCTCCCACACACGTGGTTGCGCGGTCTCTTTCCTAGGCGAGATTAGCCCAAGGGTCAGCGGGGGACCCAATGGACGAGCATGGTGCACGGCGAAAAACCGACAGTATGACACTCCTATGCTAATGAACAAGCGAATGGATAATGATCATCATGTATTTAGACATTCCAAAAATTTCAACATAGCCCTGCCGGGGCATGAAAGCCTTTGGCTAGGTTACCAAGCGAGACATCTGGACTCACCCAATACATAAGGATCCATACAGCAAGCATGGAATTACGGTTCATATCACCTATAGAAAGTAGCTACGGCCATTACATGAGCTTTAGACAAGGGAGATGTTACTTTAGGGCTACCCAAGCATGATCCCAGCCGACGGGTTTAGCTCATCATGAACATAATGACCGATCGGGTCATCATTTGATATACTATTAGGTACGAAGCTTGGGCTGGTGATTATGCTTAACACTTCCCCACATTGAGTGAACGTAGGGTTGTGCTTCAGCAATGCACCGAGGCTAAGAAGGGACCAATCTAGCATATTCTAAAGCTCTAATGGGATGTAATGCAATTTTGAAAGAAAGCGAATTTATGAATTAAACTTTAATCATAAATATTAAGCGAGGTATTTTCAAATCGAAGTCTCGAACCATGATCCCTAGTGGAGTCGCCACTGTGATGCGCGTCGGATCCCCGCGGCCGCCCCTCTGACCGCCCGCTTGAGGGCGATTGGGCAATTGAGGATCCGTTGGCAACTTGTAAAGACATTCACAAGTGCGTCTATTTTTGGCAACAAGGAGGTTTCATGGAGTCGCCACCCAATAGAACATTGGGAAAGTTTCTCTCGCCTCGGAGAGCCTAAGACTGCGCTTAGTATCCATTTTGGGCCAACCAAAGGGGTCTTGGAGGGTAAACCTCTCGCCCTAAGGAGCCTAGGATTAACATCAAAGTCTCGTGACACAAGAAGTGTCTTGGAGGTCATAGTTCCAATGAGTGATCGGATAGACCTCTCACCTCTTTGAGCCCAAAGACTAGAGCTGGGTTCAGGACTTTTCATCTATTTCTACCTCGATTATTTTACGATCAAGTTTTAAATTTCATTAATTCGCTCTCTCTGCACACGATGCAATTGAATCAAAGCGCATTTAGTCATATTTGGAAAGCGGTAAATGAACGAGTAAATAATGAAAGCGATAAATTACAATAACACAAGGAGCGGAATACAACTCCCTTTTATAAATATGCGATACATACACAAATCAGGGCATTGCTTATTTTGAGGACTTATGTCCTCGCATGCATCATTATTAAAATGGATATTTCTATTGTGAGGATTTTATTGGATAAAAATAGGACATTGGGTCCTTCATTTTATGAAGAATTCAGTTTATTAAGTATAAAACATTTGGCCGATTTTTACATTAGCAAGAAATACAATAATTTTGTCATATACAGGAGAAGCAATAAATAAATACATGAAATACAAAAGAGAGGAGGATAGGGAACTAAACCAGGCGGACTTTCCATACATGGGAGAACTCCCTCAGGCTCCAGCCAGTCCAAGAAACAGAAACATATTCTCACAAAACATGCCAAAAGGATGTTAAAATACAGAAGAAAAATTATAAATAACATAAAAATTTGAGTGAACAAAAAGGAAGAAAGAAAAAGATTTGAAAATATGGGACAGAACCCACCGACGGGTTGTGCTGAATGACCGACGGGCGTCGATCAAGGTGACCAATACGGCCCGTCGCTCACTCGAAGGCAGCCGTCTGTGTGGGTGACCGACGGGTTATGCTTAAAGGTGATAGATGGGCGTCGATCACAGCATATGACCCGTCAGTCACCTCTGTCCCAGAAAAAACAGAAGCTTTTCAAAAGCAAAAAGATAAGTTTTACACAAATTCAAAAAGAATTGCAATAAGAAATAAAAAAAAAGGACAAGAGCAGAGATAATATCGAAAATGAAGGTAAAAAAAGGGACAGAAAAGGGTCCGGAATATTTACCCTTAGAATAACCTTTTGGTTGGATTCTTTGTTGTTGTCTGGCTTCCCGCATGCTCCACGAGAAGGTCCGAACAAAAGATCAAATGTTGAAAATAGAGTGTGTCTTTAACAGTTCGACGAAAATTGAGTTTTGGAAATCAAAAAACCCGTAAAAATCAACTAGATCCTCTTTCTTTTGAAGATTTGATTCTTGAATTAGTTAGATCTTTTTAGAAATATGTTTGTTGGAAGAGAGAGAAAATACGTTTGAATTTTGGCAGAGTTTCCCCTATTTTTGCAAAATTTTCCAACCCCTTTTTATGAGAAAAGTCAAAGCTTTTATAGGCCAGGGGTGACCGACGGGTGTCGGTTCAACCGACAGGCGTCGGAAGAATCCTACTGACTTAAGGATTCATCCGACGGCCCTGCCATTTTGACTGACGGGCGCCAGAAGAATCCTTCTGACACAAGGATTTATCCGACGGTCCTGCCACATGATCGACGGGCGTCGGAAGAATCCTTCTGACACAAGGATTCATCCGACGGTCCTGCCAGTCTACCGACGGGCCAGCCCCTAACCGACGGGCTGGCCGTCCGTCGAGGAAAACATACCTTTTGGACTTTAAAAACTCCCCGTTTTCTCCCCTTCTGCCTACGAAAGGTAAAAAGACCCGTTTCTCGTGGAGCATGGGACTAAAGCCTCCGAATCCAAACCATTTGTACAGGCTCGGATGCCGATTTCATCATAGGGTAATCTTTGATCCGGACCGCTCCGGGACACGGTGCTTACAACTTATTATTTGATTCACAAACTCTTCTTCATTTACTGCCTGCTAAGTCTTAATTCCAATCATATCTTTTCTCCTGCTTAATCACTCCGACCATCAATTCATACGATTTTAATCATCAGAATCCCTAGAAATACATAAATTCTTCTAGGGTACATTTCGAGGTGTTACAACAATAATGCTTCCGATGTTGGGCTTGGTTGTGTGTTGATGCAAGAGGGGAAAGTTGTGGCTTATGCTTCTGTCAGTTGAAGCCAAATGAGAGAAACTATCCGACGCATGATTTGGAGTTAGTGGCCGTTATCTTTGCTTTGAAGATTTGGCAACATTATCTGTATGGGGAGAAGTGTAGGATCTTCATGGATCATAAGAGCTTGAAATACCTCCTCACACAGAAAGAGTTGAACATGAGACAAGGACGATGGCTAGAGTTGTTCAAGGACTATGATTGTATAGTGGATTACCATCCTGGTAAGGCCAATGTGGTGGCAGATGCTTTGAGTTGGAAGTCAATTTTAGCTTTGTTCTTGAGGCGGTTTAGGTGGAGATTTGATTCAGATGGGGCTTTGGTTGCCTAGTTGAGAGAAGCCGACTTTGAGGCAATTGATAGTGGATGCTTAGAAGGAAGATGAGAGATTGTAGCGGATTGTGCAAGAGATTCGTTCTGGTAAACAGTCAGAGTTCTCGATTTTGGACGGGGTGCTTATGTATAAGAATCATTTATGTGTGCCCGAGCATGATGAATTAAGGAATAAGCTTTTGGGTGAGGCACACTCTGCTGTTTTCACTATGCATTCTGGTAGCGAGAAGATGTATCGGGATATAAAATAGTTCTATTGGTGGTCTGGTATAAAGTGAGATATTATGGATTATGTGGCAAAGTGCTTGACTTGTCAGCAGGTAAAGGCTGGGCATCAAGTTCCTTCGGGATTGCTCACACCTTTATCCATCCCCGAGTGGAAATGGGACGATATTTGCCATGGATTTTGTGTCTGGTTTGACGTTGACTCAGAGGAAGCATGACTTGGTTTGGGTGATAGTGGATCGGCTTATGAAATCAGCTCATTTTCTACCGGTTAGAGTGGATTTTCTGATGGATAAGTTGGCCAGTATGTATGTGGATGAAGTGGCAGATTGCATGGAGTGCTGTTATCTATAGTGTCAGATCGGGATCCAAGGTTCACATCTAAGTTCTGGAAAGAACTACAGAGAGCTTTGGGTACCAAGTTGAATTTCAATACGGCATTTCATCCTCAGACAGATGGTCAGTCAAAGCGGGTTATACAGATCTTAGAGGATATGTTGCGGGCTTGTGCATTGGATTTTCTGGGTAGGACAGATATGTGCAGCTTGTGGAGTTTGCCTACAACAACAGTTATCAGTCGAGCATCGGTATGTCACCGTATGAGGCTTTGTATGGTCGATAGTGTAGGACTCTAGTTTGTTGGATAGAGTTATCCGAGCGTTCGGTTATTGGGCCAGAGTTGGTCAGGGATACCGAGGAGAAGATCAGAGTTATGCAACGAAATCTGAAAGCGGCTAAAGATCGACAGAAATCCTATGCTAACCAGAAGAGGAAAGATGTTCAATTTGAGGTCGGGGACAAAGTCTTCCTTAAGGTTTCACCTTGGAGGAAAGTGCTTTATTTTGGCAAGAAAGGTAAGCTTAGTCCTCGATTTATTGGACTGTATAAGGTGTTAGCTAAGGTTGGTTCTGTAACGCCCCAAAATTTTATGTGTTTTTATTTAATAACTTGACACGCTAAAAATTTATCGAAGGTTAATTTTTGACGCATAAGAGTGGAATTTTTCCTTAAAGCTGCATGATTTATTTATTCAAATTAAATTTAGACAAATATATATATTACTATATAAGTATGTTTTCATATAATTGGAATAGAAAATATCAATCAAAGAATAAAAAGTAAATAGGCAAAATAAATAATTTTAACATGTGATAATATTTCTTTGTGTCTAGAATTATCTAGACAAGTAAGATTTAGATAGAATTAATGGAATTAGAGAGGGCTATATCGGAAAAGAGAAGAAACGGGAAAACGGGGGGAAAAAGAAACAGAGAAGAGAAGACGGAGAGAGAGAGAGAGAGAGCGAGAGAGAGAGAGAGAGAAATGGCGGAGCATGGCGGGAGGGGCGAGTGGCTGGCAACGATCGACGGCGAGCAGTTGGCTTCTCGCAACGCCGATCACGGTGCCGTCATTCCAGGAGAACGGGAGGAAGAACGGTGAGCTTCTTTGGCATTTTTTGATCGGCTCTGGCGATGAATGACTACACGAGCAGCACCATGGGAATCCTGGTGGGCAGACGAACATCACGGTAGCCGTGGATCTCCCTCAATCGCCAGCGACGAGCAGATCGGAGGAGAAGAGAACTGAAGCTTTCGACGGCGATTCCGGCTAAACGGCACCACGGATGGGCATGTGATCACTGGAAAAGGAACCTCGACGCGTCAATCTTCCTCCCGGTGGTTTCGGTGCCCCCGGTGGAACTCCGATGAGACTCCGGCGACGGTGAAGAGACCAAAATCTGTGAAAAATTTGGTATGTGACTTCCAAATTTACTTTTCTAGCATGATTTTTAATAAACTAAATTATTTAGGGAAGTTTACAATCTGTGATTGTGTGCGTTTAGTGTGATAGTCTATTGGTGTGCATGTTTTATGATGAAAGAAAACAGACGGTTGCTTCTATATGAAGTGCAGGTCTTTTTATTTAGCATTAATATCTCCTGTTAGTTCTTCATTCCAGAATTTGCGTTTGTTGTTTTTAATGCTTTAATTGCTGATGATCTGCTTTTGACTTATTGCAAATTCCAGTCTATAGACTTTTGATTTCTATTGTGGGAAGCAGTATGCCAAAGATGATTATTAATTCAACAGAATCAAAGAGTAATTGAGTAGAGAAGAAAATAATTATAAGAGGTAGAAGTTATGTAAGATAGTGATTTTAGTGAATTTATGCTTGAAATGAAAGATAAATAAGAATAGTCATTGATGATAGTTGGAGGACTTGGTATGTTCAAATGGATATTAGATACCTAACTTGTTTATCTTAAGTGGCATTCACATTATTCATATAAGTGTATATGAACCAAGCTAGAAAATGAAATAAAATTAAGTATATGTATATATTAAACTAGGATGGAATTTATCATGAAGAAAATGAATTAAAGTATGTGAATAAGATTTAATAAGAACGTATACAGAAAAAGGGGACTGAATTGTAGCAGTTCTTCAAATAGCTGTTAGTATGGTGGTTATTTTGGGTTCGTAAGCTGGCAATTCACCTTGCAGATCACCCACATGTCTTGTAAAAATATAATGGCATAGAATAAGTTATATTTATTGTTGTAATTTATAAAAAAATAATAAAAAGACAAGTGTATTGAAATATTGAGAGGGCGTTGTTACTTGTTATACTAGTAATACCATCAACATGATCATTTACTCATTCTAATTGACTATATATGATCTTATAAATAGAATGCTAATTATATAATATTCATAGATTTAATAGTTATATTTTATTGCATTGGGTAGGGGGTTGATCTTTGAATTTTAAATCGATGAGAAAAAATAGTATGTTTGAATTACATATGATTTTCTCTTAATAGATATTACCATCGTTTTAGCAGCTTTATTTTTCTTAAAAAGAACAGTATACTAGTTTAGATTTAAATAGGAGTTTTAGATTGGAATTTTTCCATCATTTATAAAGAATATATATGTATGTATGTATGTATAATAGGTATAATGCTAGCCGTATATAAGGAATAATTTATGAGGCAATTAGAACTAAAACTTTAGGATTAGAAGGAGTATTCGGATCTAATATAATATACTTGGCAATTAAGGGCAAATTGAACAGGCATATAGAAATTTATAAAATTAGAGAAATGAAGTGTAGTTAATAAATACTGAGTGTAGTTAAGTATACCTAAAGATAATTGTAATAATAAAATCAAATAAATTGTTAAGAAAATCAATGTGTCAATTTGTAAATAAAGGTAAATGGGTTATACTTATATATATAAGATATATTATAATTGTTAATGCATTTTAATTATATAAATATGATTATCGGCTTGCTGTGAAGCTAAATCAGTGGAATGTGGTAAGTAAATGAAGTTGTATGAGGGAATGATAATGAGTGAATGAAGTTGTATGAGGGAATGATAATGAGTGATATTGGGATTATTTCTAACATTATGGATCGAATTGTATATTGACATTACTGTATGTAATGGATGAAAATTTTGATTGATTGGAATAATGTTTTATGATTTTGCCCTTAGTGATCTGGTAATGAAGTCTAGTCCAGGATATAGTTGGCTAACCATAGGGACTCCATACTGCGATGCAAGTCATGGCTACTTGCTTTGCTTTGGTAGATTCGCGATGGTCTACCTCAGCGATTAAATGGTTAAAGTGTATTGTTCATTGCAAAAGTGATAAAGTGTTAAAGTGCAAAGTGAAGTGAATTGTAAATATGCAAGTGATTCTTGGAGATCACTCTAGATTGTATTGGTCTCGTGTATCCGGTTCGAAGATTTCTACCGGATTAATACTAGGGGCAAAATAATAAATTAAAAGTGAATTGGTAAATGTGAAAATAAATGTGTGAATCAAAGAATTAAATGATGAATAATTAGAGTAGGGTAAATTAGTGAATTTAAATAATAAATTTTGTAATCCATATTAAATGTATAACCTAAAAAGTTAGATGATAAGTAAGGAAGTAAATATGGATTATGAAACTATTAAATGACTTGATGACAGAAATAAAGTTGAATGATAAATCAGTAAAACTAAGAAAGAGATAATTAAATAAATGGTATTAGTAAATTATCCTATGAAATTAGTGATTTGATAAAGTAGCTTTATGTATATATATGATCTTCATACTCACCGATGTGTACTACATATATATATATATATTGTCGGGTATTATTGTATTAGATGAAAGTTAGAATAATTGTTAATGTAGGAATGAAATACTAGTTATGTTATGAGCATATTGATTGTTTAACAATCCATGGAATTATAGTGATGCATGATAAGCATGTTATGCACTT
Organism: Excoecaria cochinchinensis; assembly: GCA_947683425.1. NCBI lineage: Eukaryota > Viridiplantae > Streptophyta > Magnoliopsida > Malpighiales > Euphorbiaceae > Excoecaria > Excoecaria cochinchinensis. Next base: position 8,360,732 of record CANTUQ010000146.1, on the reverse strand, counting down.
TAACAAAATGCTAGGAAATTCAATTATTGATTTGGGAACTTGAATATAAATGTTTAAGAAATTTCAGCTATTTAGAAGAATATTGGATGTGTTGCATAAATATTTTTTTATTTCACAAAGGATTCATAATTGAATTTGGAGCTGAATAAATAAATTATGGTTAAATGATAATTGGTATATTAATTGTAAATTGTTACGTTATATATGAGAAAAGAAGGTAATTTGCGACATCTATATAGAAACATTATAATGTATTTATATTTATATTGTATGTGTTTACTTAATAATTTATGCCTTGGATAAGTAAATCTGGTAGTCACCACTAAGCGTAAAGCTTAGCGCGTGGTTTATCCTCGTGTAGGTGTAAGATAGAAATCAAGTGAGTACCAACACGGTTTCAAAGGAGTAATGTTGGATGAAAAGCATGACAAGAAGGTGATAAAAATGAAATTTCTGGGAATCAAAAATTTGAATCTTGTTTCTTATTGGCATGTACACTACATAGATAATTAGGATACTACTGTATAGAGGAGTTTGTACTAAATAATTATTTATAGTTGATAGTTGATGTATTATCATAATATTCTTGTATTTTGTATTATTGATGTAAGTAATGAGTGGATGATATTTGTGATTTATTAAATGGGTGTGTGAATGGACCTAAGTTGGAGGATGGGCAAACTTGTGTTGGAGTTTGAATTAGAGTGGGTTGAATGAATATATGATTATTTGAAGTGTAAGGACTTTCTGTTTACAGGGGGATAGGCAATATTATAGAGGAAATTCTACCGAAATTTTGGGAGAATTAAGTGGCATATTTTTGAATTTGAGTGAATGAGTAGAAATTAAATAATTATATGACAGTTGGGCATAATGAAGAAAAATAAAAAATTTACCTGGATTTCGAAATAATCTTAAGAGTTGTTTTAAGACAATCAAGTATTCGTGTAGTAACACTAGAATCGTAGTGTGCGTATAGTTTAAGAGTGTTACATTTTAGTGGTATTAGAGCAAAGGTTTAGGCATTTTCGGGTATAGAAAAATAGAATTTGGATCGGAGGTGAATGAGTGGTGATGCTTTAGGTACTTGCCAGTTATCCTTGATAGCGAGGCAATCATTGAATATTCTCTGTATGGGATGGGTAAATATGCATTGTCATCATATGAAATGCGCATTCGCATAGCACTGCATACATGAAACATCATACATTCATTGCATTATCATCGTGTGATCCTTCATAATAGACATCAGGTTACATGTATATGCCCCAATTGAAAGGAAACTGACATGATATGTATAGTAAGTGTATAGTAGAGAGATAAATGTGCCTATATAAGGATAGTAGTAGATTGAGGGTAATAAGGAGTCAAGTAAGGATTAAGGATAGTAAGTAATAGGACGTGTGTGCAAATGATTTTTGAGAAGAGTGTACATGCTAAAGATGGAAAATGAAGAAATGGTATGATTTTAGAAATGGATATGTTATTGGCTTAAGTATGATACAACTTGGGACTGATTAGCACGTAAAGTTAAGAAGAAGAAAATGCAGTTCTAACACTTAAAACACTTCTTAAATGTTCGACAAGATCATCTGTTAGCTCTTCTGGCTCCAAGTAAATTGATCATTTTGTTAGAATGGGGTTTGATGTGGAAACGATGTCCAAAGTAATTCAGGAAATCGGGGAAGAAGATACAGATTCAATTTTAGAGACTCTCCTCCCATACTCAGTGATTGAAAAATCACACAAAGAGGAGCTGCATGTTGATTCCGATTACTAGTCTTTAGATTATGATGGGAGCTGTCTCAATGATTTTTCTGACACAAAGAGTTTTGTAAGTGAGGGAAATTGTTAAATCTGAGTCTGATGATGAGGGGAGCATTTTGCTGTTTCTGGTGAAGATGGGGTACTCTGAGGACGAGGCATTAATAGCTCTAGAGAGATGTGGATCACATGTCCCAACTGCAGAGCTTACAGATTTCATATGTGCTGCTCAAATGGCGAAGGTAGCTGATGCTTCCTTTCCAGAAGAGAAGTTTCTTTTCAGAACACAGATGTTTTGTTTTATCTTTCTCCTATTCAATAGCTCAGGATCAAGCAGTCTGATGTTGATTATCCTAAACAAAAAGGAGGAGTTTTTATGAATATGATAGGTGGAAAAGGAAAAAGCAAATGAGGTTCGAAAGAAGCTGCTGCCTGGAGATGATGAAATGCTACGCCTCATTTGATTTACAATCTCCACTGATCCAGAGGTTGTAACTTATAGAACACTTCCAGAAGCTGCTTTTGGGTCACCCGACTTCTAATATGAGAATGTAGCACCTGCTCCTAAAGGAGTTTGGAACACTATATCTTGATTCTTATTGAAGTGGAGTTAGAAGTTATTGATTTTAAATGTTTTCTTGTGCTGCAAGGAAAAAGGGAGAATTATGCATTTGGTCACTTTGTTTAACGGCATTTTCCTTCCTTACTGTCTCCACAATGGCACATGAAGCATTATCATGGACAAAGAGATAATAGCTTTTATAAGATGAAAGAATACAAAGTAAATTGTTTGCAAACTTGCAAGACTAAAAGGATGAAATGTACTTTATTGTACTAGTCCATAGAAATTTCAAGGACGAAATTTCTTTTAGGGGGGGGGGGAGAATTGTAATGGTCCAAAATTTTCTGTATTTTTATTTAATAACTTGACACACTAAAATTTATCGAAGGTTAGTTTTTGACGCATAAGAGTGGAATTTTTCCTTAAAGCTGCATGATTTATTTATTCAAATAAAATTTAGGGTTCGATTGGAACAATGAATTCAATTTGTAGAATTCATTTACAAATGAATTCCATATGGAATTCATTTGTAAATGAATTCCTATGTTTGGAATAAAATTATTAAAATATAGAATTGAAAATGAATTACTTATTTTTATACTTGAAATAAATGAATTTATTTCTATTTTATTTACTAAAATATCTTTTATACCAATTTTGAATAAATTTTGTATTAGACAATTTTGAATAAATGAATAAATTTTGTATTAGACAATTTCAATTTCGTCTTTTCTAAATTTTATATTAACAGTTTCAATTATTTAAATATTTCATGATCACTAACATAAATTACCAAGTTTTAAGTTTTATAGAACATAAACAATTCAGAAATCTGATTTCAGTAATAATATTATTAAAAAAAATTATACATACCGAATGAAATTAGTCAGTAAAAATTCAACGGCAACGAGTCAAAATCCGATGATGGTGGCTTTGGGTGACAGAAGAATAATGATAGGAGAGGGAGAAGAATAGTGATAGAAAAGAAAGAATAACAGATTATATTAACGTTATATAGGTAATTTATTTATAACAAATGATAAAAAGGATATTATAGTCTTTTTAATTTTGCCTCTTAAAAATAAGAAATTCATTTGCAAATTCCACCTATTTTGATGGGATTTGGTGAAGACATGATGAATTCCATGGAATTGAATTCTAATTCAATTCCTATTTTTTTTTGCATTCCAAGCATAAAAAATAGGAATTACAAATGAATTCCATAAAATTTTATGGAATTCATTTATTCCAAGCGGAGCCTTAGACAAATATATATATTAATATATAAGTATGTTTTCATGTAATTGGAATAGAAAATATCAATCAAATAATAAAAAGTAAATAGGCAAAATAAATAATTTTAACATGTGATAATATTTCTTTTTGTCTAGAATTATCTAAACAAGTAAGATTTAGCTAGAATTAGTGGAATTAGAGAGGGGTATATCAGAAAAGAGAAAAAACAGGAAAACGGGGGGAAAAAGAAACCGAGAAGAGAAGAGGGAGAGAGAGAGAGAGAGAGAGAGCAAGAGAGAGAGAGAGAGAAACGGCGGAGCACGACGGGAGGGGCGAGTGGTTGGTGACGATCGACGGCGAGCAGCTGGCTTCTCGTAATGCCGATCACGGTGCCGTCGTTCCAGGAGAACGGGAGGAAGAACCGCGAGCTTCTTTGGCGTTTTTCGATCAGCTCCGGCAACGAACGATGACACGAGCAGCACCATGGGAATCCTGGTGGGCAGACGAACATCATGGTAGCCGTGGATCTCCCTCAATCACCGGCGACGAGAAGATCGGAGGAGAAGAGAACCGAACCTTTCGACGGCGATTCCGACTAAACGGCGCCACGGATGGGTGCATGATCACCGGAAAAGGAACCTCGACGCATCAATCTTCCTCCCGGTGGTTTTGGTGCCCCCGGTGGAACTCTGATGAGACTCCGGCGACAGTGAAGAGACCAAAATCTGTGAAAAATTGGTATGTGACTTCAAAATTTACTTTTCTAACATGATTTTTAATAAACTAAATTATTTAGGGAAGTTTATGATCTGTGATTGTTTGCGTTTAGTGTGATAGTCTGTTGGTGTGCATGTTTATGATGAAAGAAAACAGATGGTTGCTTCTACATGAAGTGCAGGTCTTTTTATTTAGCATTAATATCTCCTATTAGTTCTTCATTCCAGAATTTGCGTTTGTTGTTTTTAATGCTTTAATTGCTGATGATATGCTTTTGACTTGTTGCAAATTCCAGTCTATAGACTTTTGATTTCTATTGTGGGATACAGTATGCCAAAGATGATTATTAATTGAACAGAATCAAAGAGTAATTGAGTAGAGAAGAAAATATTTATAAGAGGTAGAAGTTATGTAAGATAGTGATTTTAGTGAATTTATGCTTGAAGTGAAAGATAAATAAGAATAGTCATTGATGATAATTGGAGGACTTGGTATGTTCAAATGGATATTAGATACCTAACTTGTTTATCTTAAGTGGCATTCACATTATTCATATAAGTGTATATGAACCAAGCTAGAAAATGAAATGAAATTAAGTATATGTATATATTAAACTAGGATGGAATTTATCGTGAAGAAAATGAATTAAAGTAAGTGAATAAGATTTAATAAGAAAGTATACAGAAAAAGGGGACTTAATTGTAGTAGTTCTTCAAATAGCTATTAGTATGGTGGTTATTTTGGGTTCGTAAGCTGGCAATTCACCCTGCAGATCACCCTCTTGTCTTGTAAAAATATAATGGCATAGAATAAGTTATATTTATTGTTGTAATTTATAAAAAAAATAATAATAAGACAAGTGTATTGAAATATTGAGAGGGTGTTGTTACTTGTTATACTAGTAATACCATCAACATGATAATTTACTCAATCTAATTGACTATATGTGATCTTATAAATAGAATGCTAATTCTATAATATTCGTGGATTTAATAGATATATTTTACTGCATTGGGTAGGGGGCTGATCTTTGAATTTTAAATCGATGAGAAAAATAGTATGTTTGAATTACATATAATTTTCTCTTAATAGATATTACCATAGTTTTAGCAGCTTTATTTTTCTTAAAAAGAACAGTATACTAGTTTAGATTTAAATAGGAGCTTTAGATTGGAATTTTTCCATCATTTATAAAATATATATATATATATATATATATATATATATATATATATATATATATATATATGTATGGTATAATAGGTATAATGCTAGTCGTATATAAGGAATAATTTATGAGGCAATTAGAACAAAAACTTTAGGATTAGAAGGACTATTCGGATCTAATATAATATACTTGGCAATTAAGGGCAAATTGAACAGGCATATAGAAATTGATAAAATTAGAGGAACGAAGTGTAGTAAATAAATATTGAGTGTAGTTAAGTATACCTAAAGATAATGGTAATAATAAAATCAAATAAATTGTTAAGAAAATCAAAGTGTCAATTTGTAAATAAAGGTAAATGGGTTATACTTATATATATAAGATATATTATAATTGTTAATGCATTTTAATTATATAAATATGATTATCGGTTTGCTGTGAAGCTAAATCAGTGGAATATGGTAAGTAAATGAAGTTGTATAAGGGAATGATAATGAGTGATATTGGGATTATTTCTAACATTATGGATCGAACTGTATATTGACATTGCTGTATGTAATGGATGAAAATTTTGATTTATTGGAATAATGTTCTATGATTTTGCCCTTAGTGGTCTGGTAATGAAGTCTAGTCCAGGATATAGTTGGCTAGCCATAGGGACGTCCATACCGCGGTGCAAGTCATGGCGACCTGCTTTGCTTTGGTAGATTCGCGATGGTCTACCTCAGCGATTAAATGGTTAAAGTGTATTGTTCATTGCGAAAGTGATAAAGTGTTAAAGTGCAAAGTGAAGTGAATTATAAATATGCAAGTGATTCTTGGAGATCACTCTAGAGTGTATTGGTCCTGTGTATCCGGTTCGAAGATTTCTACCGGATTAATACTAGGGGCAAAATAATAAATTAAAAGTGAATTGGAAAATGTGAAAATAAATGTGTGAATCAAAGAATTAAATGATGAATAATTAGAGTAGGGTAAATTAGTGAATTTAAATAATAAATTTTGTAATCCATATTAAATGTATAACCTAAGAAGTTAGATGATAAGTAAGGAAGTAAATATGGATTATGAAACTATTAAATGACTTGATGACAGAAATAAAGTTGAATGATAAATCAGTAAAACTAAGAAAGAGATAATTAAATAAATGGTATTATTAAATTATCCTATGAAATTAGTGATTTGATAAAGTAGCTTTATGTATATATATGATCTTCATACTCACCGGTGTGTACTACATATATATATATATATTGTCGGGTATTATTGTATTAGATGAAAGTTAGAATAATTGTTAATGTAGGAATGAAATACTAGTTATGTTATGAGCATATTGACTGTTTAACAATCCATGGAATTATATTATAGTGATGCATGATAAGCATGTTATGCACTTTAACAAAATGCTAGGAAATTCAGTTATTGATTTGGGTTAGAAGAATATTGGATGTGTTGCATAAATATTGTTTTATTTCACAAAGCATTCATAATTAAAATTGGAGCTGAATAAATAAATTATGGTTAAATGTATATTAATTGTAAATTGTTACGTTATATATGAGAAAAGAAGGTAATTTGCGACCTCTATGTAAAAACGTTATAATGTATTTATATTTATATTGTATGTGTTTACTTAATAATTTAAGCATTGGATAAGTAAATTTGGTAGTCACCACTGAGCTTAAAGCTTAGCGCGTGGTTTACCCTTGCGCAGGTGTAAGATAGAAATCAAGTAAGTACCAGCACGATTTCAAAAGAGTAATGGTGGATGAAAAGCATGACAAGAAGGTGATAAAATTGAAATTTCTGGGAATCGAAAATTTGAATCTTGTTTCTTATTAGCATGTACACTACATAGATAATTAGGATACTATTGTATAGAAGAGTTTGTACTAAATAATTATTTATAGTTGATAGTTGATGTATTATCATAATATTCTTGTATTTTGTATTATTGATGTAAGTAATGAGTGGATGGTATTTGTGATTTATTATATGGGTGTGTGAATGGACCTAAATTGGAGGATGGGCAAACTTGTGTTGGAGTTTGAATTGGAGTGGGTTGAATGAATATATGTTTATTTGAAGTGTAAGGACTTTCTGTTTATAGGGGTATAGGCAATATTATAGAGGAAATTCTGCCGAAACTTCGGGAGAATTAAGTAGCATATTTTTGAATTTTATTGAATGAGTAGAAATTAAATAGTTATATGATAGTTGGGCATAATGAAGAAAAAAAAATTACCTGGATTTTGGAATAATCTTAAGAGTCGTTTTAAGACAATCAAGTATTCGTGTAGTAACACTAGAATCGTAGTGTGCGTATAGTTTAAGATTGTTACAGGTTTAGTAGCCTATAAGTTGGCTTTACTGATGGAGTTGGCAAAGTTGCACGATGTATTTCATGTTTCTATGCTCCGTCGGTATAGATCGGATCCGTCGCATGTGCTATCGGTTCAAGATGTGCAAGTGCAGCTAGATTATTCGTATGATGAAGAACCGAAGGCTGTTTTAGCTTGGGAAGTAAGATAGTTGAGGAATAAGCAAGTCCCTTTGGTCAAAGTGTCATGGCATCATCATGGGATAGAAGAAGCAACTTGGGAACCAGAGGCGACTATGAGGGCTCATTATCCACAGCTATTCAGTTCAGGTGAGAATTTTGAGGACGAAATTCTTGTTAGTTGGGGAGAGTTGTCCCACCCCATTTGCCCCCTAGAAGTTTGAGCCATGTTTGTGCATGTGCATTGAGTGTGTTTTGTCTTGTGATGAGGGTATTTTGGGCAAAATGCATGTTTTGAGGGTTTTGTTATTGTGTGAGTGCATATATGAGATTAGGGTGTGCATGTCTTGAGTTGCATTAGTGCGTGTTTGCTCACATGTTTGTAGGTTGTGAGTGAGTGAGTTGTGCTAGTGTGTAAGTGCATACATGGTAGTAATGTGTGCTTTTTAGAAGTTAGCCTTGTGTGTATTGTGGTGTTTGGGTGTAGGGTGTGAATTATTACGACCCACAAATCATAGGCTGCCATGTGGAAAGGAGGATAGTGGAGAATGTATTAGGGAGGAAAGAGAAAGAGAGAGCAGAAATTGAAATTGTTGCTCTCCCGTTTTTCCCTTCCTCTCTCTTTTATATCCTCTTCTTCTTCCTCTTTCTCTTGCTCACCTTGGTTTCCTCCTTTTTGGTTGGATTATTGGTGGATCTTTGTAATTTTAAGGAGTTTATTGGGTAAGTTGTTGCCTTTCCATCTTTTTCTTCTTCTTCTTCTTCTTTTCCCATTTCTGGTTTTGAGTTTGATCTAGGGTTTGTTGTTTGTGTGATTTATGGGTTTGGTTGTTAGTTGAGCCTCCTCGCGATCCTAAAGGCAAGGAGAAGGCGGGAGGAAGTGGCACCAAGTGATTGGAGCATAGGAGTTTCAAGTTTGGGAGTTATTGTGTTTAATGCATTTTATGGGTTTTGCATGTTTGGTTGAATTTCTAGAAAATCTGATGTTTCTTGATGTCTATAATGGTTTATATGTTATGGGTTTTGATTTAGATGATTCATGAAGCCTTGAATGTGAGTTATTGAACCCAATTATGCATTTGATTGAGTTGATGAGTGAATAGTACTGAGATTTTAATTTTGCAAATTGATGTTGTTATTGGCATGATTTAATTGGAATTCTTAGCATAAATGTTGCATTTTATGTTATTGATGATGTTTGGGCTACTGGATTTGAGGTAAATTGATGTTTGGGTTGAGTTGTAGTTGAGATTGAAGGTTTGGATGTTGTGGAAGTTAGTTTTCTGCAAATTTTTCCCGTGCAAGAGCTAGAAATCATGACTCTATCGCGAGTGCGACATTGTCGTGAGCTCGCGACAGAGCCCAGTGAAAGCAGCTCTCGCACGTGTCCGAGCTCTCTACCGAGCGGAGTAGCAGAGCCTCTATCGCAAGTGCAACGCGAGTCGCGAGCTATAGAGCGTTCTGCTGCTGAGCGAGCGTGCATCTGCCGAGCGGCGTGCCTACCTGCTGAGCCGAGCAGCAGAGCCTCTGTAGCGAGTGCGACATCCGTTGCGAGTGCAATAGAGCGCTCGACTGCCGATCTGATTTGGACGATTCTGTGTTGCGAGCAGGAGCGCTACGGGTCGGGCTGGCATCTCACTATCGCGAGCGCGACAGTGAGATGTGTACATTTCTCCGCGAGATCGCAAGGATTGCCGCGATCGCGACCTGGGGCAAGTTCGCCTCTGTCCCGAGCACGACACTTCCTGGTTTCAATTGAGTTTTCTTTTGCACTCTCGATGTTTAATTTCCGAATTTGTGACGCTTCTAGAATTATGCATGGATTTCTTTATGAATTATATGAATAAGATTTGATGGTTTATGCATGACCTGCAAGAGTCAGTCTAGTGGATAGTTAGGCATGCCTAATAGAGTCTTTTAGCTACAGCCCTCCATTCCGTTTGGACCCAGATCAGGTCCCCGTTTGGATCCTCGCGATCCCTAAAAAGTTTTGGATCTTGTTTAAGGTCCCCTCTGTAAAATGTTTTGAATGTGATCAAATAAAATGGTTTTCAATTCGTACACATAAGGTACCGTCACTGTTTGATTCATACCCATAAGGTACCATCACTGTTCGATTCGTACCCGTAAGGTACCGTCACTGTTTACTCGTTATCCACTATTTTGAGTCAGCAGGTGTTATGTTTTGCTTTGCTTATTTTGATATGATTTTATGAATGAGATATCCAAATGAGTATGATGACAAGTATGAGCCATCAGATTATATGTATATGAATGTGACTATGAACTTCCGAATGTTATATTTATATATATGAGACTCAAGCATTATTATATATGTGATATGATTATCAACATATGTCATAGTGTATGTGTTTTGCCTTGGCGACCATTGTGAATGGCCGTCCACTCTTTTGTTGTGTGTTTTCCCACTAAGCGTTATCGCTTAGCACGGTGTTTTATCCGTGCAGGTGCAGAAGGCGTTTTTACTTTGGGAGAGTCGCCGCCAGTCAAGCCAACACAGAGGGATTAGTGGTAGGGCTTATTTTTGTAGTCTGTTGACATTCTTTTATAATAGAACTCTCATTGTATCAACATTTTTGTAAAGCTTCAGCTTGTAAATTTTGGATATGTAATTATTTTGTTTTAGCATCTTATCAAAACATTATTGTAATGAATGTTGTTATATTAATGCATGATCATGACGATGTTTCTCAAAATTTTTAATTTCCGTTGTATTTCCATTTTGCTATGATGTATGAATGTATGCTTTGTATCGATCTGTTTGGTGTGACACCCCTGCTCCTATGGCATCTCACTCCGAGTCAGATGGGTTTGCCTACGTATGGGTAGGGGTGTTATATACATTACAAAAGTTGACTATCAACTCTAAACAACAACTACTACAGACTTGTTGACCAAACGGCTGCTGATTGTCCTTAGCGACATGACTAACTCCAAACCTGCATGGATACACACCCATGCTAAGCACAATAGTTTAGTGGGGAAAAACACGTAAAATGGATGACCACTCACAATGGTTGTCAGTCACAACACATAATAAATATCCAAAACAAATTCATAGGAATATAATTACATGTTCTAAACACACTTAAAGATCTCATTTAATAAATACATAAAATTGATCATAGATGAAATCTTTTAATCATAATCGTCCACATGGTCAAACAGAGTGACAATTTTAATCAATACATGCTTTTCATGTCTTATTATTCATACTTCTCATGTCACACATATCATTATCCATCCAGTAACCAATTGTCACAATAAAACAATTCCCACATATTAAAGAGTTATGAGTAAGAGGCAAAAAGTCTACCTTCATATCCCAGCATATTAATGCATGCCACATATATAGTTATTTTCATTCAATCACTTATTTCAAATCATTGCATTACTTTTGTGTCAATTACTCATTTTTACATTTTAAAGGAAATAACAAAATTGAAACTCATAGGCATTCAACTGTGCTATCACATATTCGCATGGTGATCCATACAAGATCTAAAAACACATAGGTGCATGAAGTACTAGTTCAATCAACATATAAATCAGATCGACAATATGTCCACATGCATATCAAAAGCTTAATCACATACTTTCTTGCAAATATTTGCATACACCTATCAGTTCTTAACTTATTGTTTCACTCATAAACTTTTATTCAATAATTGCCTACTAAGTCAAAAGGGTGGATAAGCGAGTATACGCATAGATACCCGAGGGTATCAACAATTCTTTCATAATGCATGGATACCTGAAGGTATCAAAATCATTTTTTTCTTTTTGTTTTCAAAAAACATTTTTGCATGGGATCTTAAACAAGATCCAAGACAGAAGGATCACGAGGATCCGATCGGGGACTTGATTAGGGTCCAAATCGCATGGCTGCAGCAAACTGAACTCCATAAGCATGTCTATCTATCCACGACTCGACTAATGCAGGCTAAACACATACTTATTTCCTTTAATGACGTACATGTTATATTTTAATACTTTTCAGAAGCACATACTCTTATTGTAGTCACATAATAGTCATACGCATAATTCATTTATAAACTAAAACAATGGCTCATATAAAATATAACAAACCATAACCTTTAATTACAATCATATCTTAGTTTTAATACATGCTTAAAAATTCATTTCAACTATAGCTTACATGGTATAGCATATCCTAGTTTACACAATATGTCATATGTAAATCACAAGTCAAAACCCATGTTACCTATGATGATGAGATATAGGAGAATCTGGGCCTAAGATGGATGGGAATTCCTTTTCAGCTTAATGGTATTAGAGCCTACCTAACCTCACTCATCTATCACGAGGTCGTGAGTTCGAGTCTTCAGGGGCACAGATGGGAAGAGAAAGTACCTGATAAGACGCCTAGCAAGATCAGAGTTTGCGGAGCGTGGTGGATGATGAGATATAGGAGAATCTAGGCCTAAGATGGATGGGAATTCCTTTTTAGCTTAAAGCTCAATCAACATACATTCATAGTATAGGAAAGAGTCGCGCTCGTCACCTTAGTCGTGACCGCAACAGAAAACTAGATGGCCTCTGTCGCGCTCATGACAAAGCCAAGCATCACAATCCTGTTAATTCTCAATTAAATACAACTTCACATAAAAACATATTTGTTCTTATAATGTCCATAAATAATAATTAAACATTACTTCCCCATATTCATGCATTAAATTCAAGAACTTCAATACAAGTATCTCAAACTATTCAAGTTATTAAGAATCATCCATTATTTAGACAGTCATACAAAAACCATTTGAGCTACAAAAGATTCATTTCAATTTCAGTTTATTACACACCTAAAACAATCATTTAATTCAATCTTAACATCACATACAAATTTTAAACTATAAATGAGCCTACTCGAGACTTGAATCATTATTGGCTCAATAAAATTTTATAAATCTACACATATGTGCCACATTCATTTTTAACAAACACCAAGGCATTAATAGAGTTTAGATGATACATTATCTTTCATGTCCGAATAAGTTACTATGCTTTGGTTCGGACTTGGAAAGGTGTTCCAAGCTTCCTATGTATCCCAAAGGATTGGGAATTCGAGCCCCGTAGTTCTACTGGTTCAAAATACAAATTATAGAATTTAACTTCAAACCTCCTAACATGCTATAGATTATGTCAGTATTGGACGAATTCGAAAGTGTTCGACTCATTAAACCTTTAAGTACCTTAGTCCATATTCTTGTTTATAACCTTAGTCACTTGTATTCCTAAGTGATAGCCATTTATTTACTCTTTTACAAGCTCTAAACATGAAATGAATATGTCTTAAAAAGTTCCAATGAAGTTCGGGTGTATTTCGGAATGAGAAACACAACAAAATACACATCCTAAAGAACGGTAAAGAAGGGCAAGGGTTCATACCAATCATGAGGCTCAAAATAAGAGGAAAACACTTCAACAATCAGGTTCTGTCGCACTTACGACAAGGGTTGTGCTCTCGATAGAAGCCTCCCCCAAGTGCCCTACGAAAAATGGACTAACAAGGCAGCTTTTCACCTCCAAATTTATACCGCATAAAACAACCTCTAAACCTCATTTTTTTTATCAAAAATGTCCTTTAATAAATTATCTCTAGGATGTTATCTTTCAAATGCAACAAATTTCAGATCAATTGGACATCAAAAACGTCAGATATGACCCAAACAATCTACACTGCTCTAGTTAACCCGCCTAAGTAAAGATGCCTCGGTTTTTACCATTTTCGAGGATCTTAGAGCCATAATTGGCTTCTTGTCCTTCAAAGACAATTTTATACATATGAACTATATTTCCAATGGAACTGGTTTCATACAATTTGGATATCTATATCTCGACTTATAGCTGAAACAATCACAAAAAGGTCCAGAGAAATCTGGGCAGAGTTTCCCCAGAAATTCAATCTCTCCAAAATTAAGCAAACCCACACAACCAAAATAAAACAAGCAACCCAATTTGACAAATAATTATTAAAATATCAAAATACCAAAATCATCAATCCACACACACACATATATATCAAAAGGTAGATTTCCCAAACCTGAACCTCCTATGGTCCAATTAGCTTATATAATTGCCTCAACCAGCTAACATACTCTTCCATACATATCCTCATCCAAATTCCTCCTCATCCAAAACTCAAACTTAAACCAAAACCAAAACTCAAAAATACAAAGAACCTCAACCCAAGCTAGAGAAAAGGAGAAAGAAGAGGAAAGAAATTGATTACTTACCTAACCAACCTTTTAATTGCTAACCCATCCAAGAATTACAACAGCAAGGGGGACAATTGAGACAAGCGAGAAAAAGAAGAAGAAGAAGAGGAGGAAGAAGAAGAGGGGACACGTGAGGGTGAGCAGAAAATCTGCCCCTCACCCACGTTCTCTCTCTTCTTAAATACCTCTCCCCTTTCAATCTTATCCCCGTGCCAAGTGTCACCTCCCTATTGGCCCAATAATAGATTTTTATGACAATTCCTCTATTTGGCCCATCAACTCTCCTTTAATCTTACATTAGCATAATAAATATATATAATTCTTACATTGGCCCGCAATTAAATCCTTATCCCTTTCAATTAAGTCCCAAATTAATACCTTACAATTTTAGAATTGGCCGCACTTGCCGAAACTTTTGCATTAATATCGAATTTGTCTTTTCGGCACACCTGACACCACAACTCACACACATTCAGCATATTACTGATCCATTCTCAAAATTTAGCCCTTATAGTTATCTATTCCATTCTATTAAATCCATATATGGAAAATGACCGAATTACCCTTTTTCTTAATTCTAATCATGTCTTTTCTCCTACTTAATCACTTTGACCATCAAATCATACAGTTTCGATCACCAAAATCCTTAAAAATATACAAATCTTTCTAGGGTACATTTCGGGGTGTTACAATATCTATCTTTAAGGATAATTTGAATTTTAAAAAGTTTTGAATTTTCTATCTTAGCTTTAGTTAGCTTATAAATAGTAGGCTGAGAATCAAGGTTCGGGGTTAGCAATTCTAAGATTAAGAGACGTAACATCCCTCAAATATTTTCCCTCTCTCTTATAAAGGGAACGAGACATCCCTCCTCAAATCGAAAAGAACCCTTTCAGAGGGATAGGCCTAGGCCAAAAATTGTCTTAGCACAAAAGCTCGAGCTAAAAAACCTTCGAACCCTATGGATATTATCCGATCTGGAAAAGCCCTCAAGAACATCAAAAATTGCCATCTCAGCTATCTACTCAGAAGAAGTGATAAAACAGAGAGAAAATCGAAAAGAGAAATTTGCTTTCCAAAATTATGTGGAACCTATCAGCCCTCGGCTAATAAGCTCCGGATTGGATGCTAATATAAAGGCTCTATGGATACTCCTCAAGAGAAACACTAGAGAAGGCCATAAAAGTCATTGTCTCTTCCATATGCTCAAAACTGATTGGTAGAAGTGAAAAAGACATGACGAAAAAAGCCTGCTCTCCTTAAGCCCTCAAGGATCAAGGATACACTCTGCTTAAGAAAGTTAGCCAAACCTCTTCTCATTTGAAGGTAAAACAAAAGGACTCATGCTCATCCCAAGCTAAGATGAAATGTCTAATGCTCCATGATAATAGCGAATCCATAGAGAAAAGGCCCCAAACACCCTAAGGGTGTAATTACACTCAAAGTAGGAAGAAATGGCCAAAGGCCAAGCTGGAGCATCAGCATGAATTGGGATAGCATCATCCGCAAAACACCACCCTATTAGTAGAGCGTGGCATTGCCTCCCAGTGGAGGATCAATAGAACTTTCGCATCAGCTCAAAGCTAAAACAACAACACATAAAAGGAGCTGATCGAGAAGAAAACTATCAAAGGAGAGTGAAATTAAGAAATATCCCAGACATCAGCCTTAAGCTCCTTACACACAGATCTCAACGGCAATTCAAAATACAAAGAGGAAAAATGATGAGCCAATCGGGGAAATTCACTTCAGAGAAACAAAAGAATCCCGAAAGATGGAATCATCTTGAAAGCCATATCATACAATTCGGATACCCCAAAATTGCAGAAATATTTACATGACTGAAAAGGTACTATAATATTCTATTATGATTTAAACAACGAATTCCTGCTAGAATGTGATTGATCGCTATGACTGATGACAACTTCCAACTAGAAAATGTCCACTTTAGAAGAAGTCAATTGACCCTTGAAAAATGGAACTATCTGAAACTGGTCTATCCCCATATCGATACGTGTTAGTAACACCTAAAGAATTCGACTAAATAGTGCCATGGCCGAGGAACTTACACCCCAAGATGAATGAGCGCCTACAGTAACCTCATATTTCGATCGAACTGATCGTTGAACATACGAGTTACAAGTTTCTTCTCAAGAAATTACAAAGCAATTGTCTGCATTTCTCGATGACTATTCTTAAAACTGTTATAAAATCAACTCGATATGCTCACTTGCTCGGATGAACTTAACATTATCCTAAGTTAACTCACAAAGTGACCATCGATCGGGCCATTTGCATCACAGCTCTTACAAAAAATTCTTGATTATAAACTCTAAAAATAAAGTATCACTATAATTGTCACACCTCGTTTGCCCCCTAGTAGAATGAGCCATGTTTATGCATGTACATTGTGTGAGTTTTGGCATGTGTTAAGGGTATTTTGGGTAGAAATGCATGTTTTAAGAGTTTTGCTAGCATGTGGGTGCATGTGGTGTTAGGGTGTGAATTAGTTGGGTTGCACTAGGGTGTGCTCATTAATATATTTGTAGGATGTGCTTGTGGGGCTGTGCTTGAGTGTGTGTGTTCACACATTTATAGGGTATGCATTAGTTGGGAGAGTTTTGTGTGTATGTGATGCATGTGTTTTGGATGGGAGTGGTCAAATCCCACCAATAGGGAAGTGACACTTGTCTAGGGTTAGGAAAAAGAAAAGAGAAGAGAAGGGGGACGGGGGCTGCCTCCATTTCTCGTTCTTCTTCCCCTCACTCTCTTCTTCATCCTTTTCTCTTCCTCTAAGAACCCTAGCTTGGAATCAAGGCTTAGTTGGCGGGGATTGATCATTCCTTAGCATTTTTAAAGGTAAATCAATTACTTTTGCTCTTCTTTTCTTCATCTAGATCATCATCTTCTTCATATTTTCTGGATTTGGGTTTTAATATAGATTTGCTTTATTGTGGGTTTTGTTGGGTTGTGTTTAGTTGAGCCTCCTCGTGAACCGAAGGGTAAAGAGGCGGGATCCAGTGGATCTAAGCATTAGGAGCAAAGGATTTCAAGGTTTGGAAAATTTATTATTTTTGGTATGTGAATGTGTTTATGCTTGTATTCTTGGTGATTTTCGAAAATTGGGATGTGTTATGCTCTTGATAAGGCATGTATATTATGGGTCTTTGTTTGGGTAAGGTAATTGTGCATGAGTATGGGAGTATTGTAGTGATTTTAAGGATTGATGTGGTTTTTGCTGCAAATTGTGGGTATTGGAATTAATGGGTATTGTGAGTTTGAATTGATGTTTGGTGTGAAATTAATTGTTGATAAATGTTATATTGTGCATATTAATGCTAATGGGTGGCTAGATTTGAGGTAAGAGATCATTTGGATGTGATTTGTGTGTGTTTTGGGAGAGGAAGAATTCTGCAGATTTTGAGAATCCCGACTCTGTCGTGATCGCGACAGAGATCGGTGATCTTGGCCTGCGCTGTCGCGAGCACGCGACCCTGTCGCGAGCTCGCGATAGAAAAAGTTGATGTGCTCTCTGTCGCGAGCACGACGTCATTGTGATCGCGACAGAGCATAATGCTGGCCTGTACTGTCGCGAGCACGCGATCTATCACGATCTCAGGATGGCGAAGAATTTAGACTCTCTGTCGCGATCACGATATAGTCGCGAGCGTGATAGAGTCCAGTTTTTCCCTCCTCCCCGCGATCGCAAATTCCGTCGTGCGCGTGCTGCGAAGAGACTATGGTCTCTGTCACGAGCGCGACAGTCTTGTTATGCTGAATGAGTTTCCTTACGCGTGTGCGTGTGGATTTGAACTCCAGTTTCTTTAGGTGACCTTAAGCTTTATAACTGTTAATTTATGAATTATATGAATGCGAATCCATTGGCATGAATATGTATATATGTAAGTTGGAATATTATGGAATGAGTTGAATGGATTATGCATGACCTGCTAGAGTCAGTTCAGTGGATAGTTAGGCATGCCTAATAGAGTCTTATAGCTGCAGCCTCAGTTTTGTTTGGACCCCGATCAGGTCTCGTTTGGATCCTCGCGAACCCTCTAATGTGTTTGGATCTTGTTTAAGGTCCCTTAATAAATGTTTTGTAAATGAAAAAGTAAATGGGTTTTTGATTCGTACCCGTAAGGTACTGTCTGTAATCGGCTCGTACCCGTAAGGTACTGTCTGTAATCGGCTCGTACCCGTAAAGTACTGTCCGTTCACTCGTTATCCACTACCTTGAGTCAGCAGGTGCCTAAATGCTTTGAACTATTTTGATTATGACGAGAATGAATTATCCGAATATGGTTACTGTTGTGATAATATGAAGACAGATATGTTATATCAAATGTATGTTCCTATATGTTCGAATATTCATACTCTTACATAATGTGTATTTCCGACTATGCCATCTGTATGTGTTTTGCTTGACGACCATTGTGAATGGCCATCCATTTGATTTGTGTGTTTCCCCACTAAGCGTTTATCGCTTAGAACGGTGCGTTTACCCGTGCAGGTGCGGAAGGAGTCGCCTTGGGAGAGTCGTCGCAGCCAGACCAACACAGCTGGGTTTTAGTGTAGGGCTTAATTTTTGTACTCCGATGATTCTTTTTGTATAGAACTCTCTGATATCAGTTTTGTAATAGCTTTCGCATATGTATATGCATAAGTATATTTTGATTATGTAATTATCTTTTGTAACCATTGGTTGATCATACAGTAATGTAATGTTTTCCGTTATATTAATGCACGATCAGCTTCTTTCGTGAGTGATATTGTAAAGTTTTAAATTACCTTATATTTCGACATGTATGTTTATGTATGAATGTATATGTTTATCCTGTATCTGCGTGGTAACACCTTTACCCATACGGCATCTCACTCCTCATCGGATGGGATCGCCTGCGTATAGGTAGGGGGTGTTACAAGTTGTGGTATTAGATCCCAGGTTTTGGCATTTCTGACTGATTGTTTATGTGATGTTATGTGTGGATACGTCTATGTCTAGGGCTGTGTTGGTTGATGTGGCTGTCATCTTGTTTGTTAGATGGATTCTGATTCTGCTCGTGGTGCGCTTGAGGAATCCGCTGAAAGTGTGAATCCTCCAGCTGTAGAACTGTCTGTTTCTATTTCTGTGTCGGCTCAACGTGCTAGGGTCCAACCCGAGGCCGCTGCCATGCCTTTTGAGGCAATGCTCAGATTGTATCAGGACATGGCTCGGGTTTTGGAAAGGGTGACTGCCCCTAAAGCTCCGATAGAGAGTTTAAGAAGAGCTGGTGTCGAGGATTTTTATAGGACCGGGCTAGATGTGTCAGAGTTAGCTGAGAAGTGGCTTGATAAAGTAAAGAGAGCTTTGAAGGAAGTCAGATGTCCTCATGATCAGCAAGCTGAATGTGCGGTGCCATTGCTTCAAGGGTCGGCTTATGAATGGTGGGAGTTGGTATGTAGGCAACCTCAGATGCCTGATCCGGTTACATGGGAATTCTTTGGGGAGGAGTTCACAAAGAAGTATGTAACTCAGGCATATAGGGATGCTAGATGGGCACAGTTTTTGAGTTTGAAGCAGAGGGTTATGTCAGTTGCAGATTATGAGAAGGGATTTAATCGGCTGTCTCGCTATGCTCTGCGTGGGGTTATGACAGATGATTTCAGATGCAAGCATTTCGAAGCGGGGTAAAACGAGTCTTTGAAGATTGCTTTGATTTCTTTGATGTGTATACCTGGGGTAAGTTATTATCAGATTACAGATGCTGCCATGAGGGCTGAAAGGTCAGAGTCGGTGCTAAAAGAGAGAGCTCAGAGGAGGAATCAGTCTCGGGGTGGTTCTTCTTCGTCTTCGGGTAAGAGAGCAAGGGATCTGCAAGATCAGTTATCATCTGGTTCAGCCACGAGGGGTAGAAGGCAGGGTTCAGCTGCTGAGTCTGGTTCTGGCAGGGGTGGTAGATCTGAGCCTATGCCTATTTGTTCGCATTGCAGCAAGGCTCACCGGGGTGAGTGTAGGTGGCTCACCGGTGGGTGTTTCAGATGTGGGAGCACCGAGAACTGTTTGGCTAATTGTCCATAGATGAGTGAGGATTCAGGTCCCCAGAGAGGAGCTAGTGGAGTTGGGTCTAATGCTACGCAGGCTATCCGTGGTAGGGGCCGAGGTAGAGGTCGAGGCGGTTGACCTAGAGATGGAGCTGCTTTGGAGACAGTTGAGCGTCCTCCACCTGTAGCAGCCAGAGCTTATGCTGTGAGAGCTAGAGAGGAGCAGGATGCCCTTGATGTGATTGCTGGTAAGTTCCTACTCTATGACACAGAATTGTATGCGCTAATAGACCCTGGCTCCACACACTCATATTTGTGCACTGATAAGATTATTGGTAAGTTGCACGTGCTAGATCAGTTAGACTATGAGATATGTGTGACCAATCCATTAGGGCATAGTGTCAATGTGAGTAGAGTTTTTAGGAGTTGTCCCCTGTTGGTTGAGGGAATTAAGTTTCCTGCGGACTTGATAGAGTTGCCTTTCAAAGAGTTTGATTTGATTTTGGGTATGGACTGGTTGGGTAAGCATCCGGCTGTGGTTGATTGCCATAGGAAGACTTTTGTGCTTCGGGATAGGAACAGATTTCCAGTGTTTATAAGAGGTTTGGGTGCTAGTTTGGTGAATAATGTGATCTCAGCGATGCAAGCCAAGAAGTTTATTAGGAAGGGTTGTGAGGCTTTCCTAGCTGTGGTTTTGGATTCCAAGAGGGATCAAGTAAGGATTGAGGATATCCCCGTTGTGCGGGAGTTTAGTGATGTTTTTCCGAGTGATCTGCCTGGGTTGCCTCCGGAGAGAGAAGTTGAGTTGTCCATAGAGATTATGCCGGGTACTGCACCTATATCGAAAGCACCTTATCGGATGGCTCCTGTAGAGTTGAGAGAACTTAAAACTCAACTACAAGAGCTATTGGATAAGGGGTTTATTCGACCCAGCATATCTCCTTGGGGAGCTCCGATTTTGTTTGTTAAGAAAAAGGATGGATCCTTGAGAATGTGTATCATCTACAGGCAGATCAACAAGGTTACAGTGAAGAATAAGTATTCGTTGCCTAGAGTCGAGGATTTGTTTGATTAGCTTCGGGGCACAGGTGTGTTTTTCAAGATAGATCTTCGGTCGAGGTATTATCAGCTTCGGGTTAAAGATGAAAATGTGGTTAAGACTGCATTCCGGACGCGGTATGGCCACTATGAGTTCCTTATTATGCCGTTTGGTTTGACTAATGCGCTAGCGGCATTCATGGATTTGATGAACAGAGTGTTTAGGCCATACTTAGACCGGTTTGTGGTAGTGTTTATATATGACATCTTGGTGTACTCCAAGGATGAGAATGAGCATGAAGAGCATCTTTGGTTAGTTTTGCAAGTTTTGTGACAGCATCGGCTGTTTGCTAAGCTTAGCAAGTGTGAGTTTTGGCTTCGGGAAGTGTCATTTTTGGGCCACATAGTTTCAGCTAAGGGTATCCAAGTGGATCCAGCTAAGGTTGAGGCGATAGTGGCTTGGAAAGCGCCTAGAAATGTTTAGGAAGTGCGGAGTTTTCTCGGTCTCGCGGGTAACTATTGTCGGTTTGTTAAAGGTTTCTTAGTGATTGCTGCTCCAATGACCAGGTTATTGAGGAAGGGAGTTAAGTTCGAGTGGTCAGACAGATGTCAGGCTTGTTTTGAGCAGTTGAAGAAGTTGCTAGTCGAAGCTCCTATACTGACTCAACCCATCTCGAGTAAGGAGTTTGTCATGTATAGCAATGCTTCGGGTGTTGGTCTAGGTTATGTTCTGATGCAAAAAGGTAGGGTTGTAGCTTACGCTTCTCGACAGTTGAAGCCGCATGAAAGGAATTATCCGACGCATGATCTAGAGTTGGCGGCCGTGATCTTTGCTTTGAAGATTTGGTACCATTATCTCTATGGGGAGAAGTGCAGGATCTTTACGGACCACAAGAGTTTAAAGTATTTCTTGACTTAGAAGGAATTGAATATGAGACAGCGTCAATGGCTTGAGTTGTTTAAGGATTACGACTGCATTGTGGATTACCATCCGGGGTAGTCGCGGATGCCTTGAGTTGAAAATCGATTTATGCTTTATTTCTGAGGCAGTTTAGATGGAGATTTGGTTCAGATGGAGCTTTGATGGCTCAGCTGAGAGTGAAGCCTATCTTGAGATAGAGGATAGTTGATGCTCAGAGGGTTGATGAGAAGCTTCAACGGATTGTGCAAGAGGTTAGTTTGGGCAAGCAGTTAGAGTTCTCGATTCAGGATGGGGTTCTTCTGTTCAGAAATCGTTTGTGTGTATCGGATAATGAAGAGTTAAGGAGACAGCTTTTGGGTGAAGCGTATAGTATAGTTTTCACTATGCATCCTGGTAGTGAGAAGATGTACCGGGATATGAAGCAGTTCTATTGGTGGTCCGGTATAAAAAGAGATATAGTGGATTTTGTGTCCAAGTGCCTGACGTGTCAGTAGATAAAGGCTGAGCATCAAGTTCCTTCGGGATTGCTCATGCCTCTATCCATTCCCGAGTGGAAGTGGGATGATATTGCTATGGATTTTGTTTTCGGGTTGCCCTTGACTCAGAAAAAGCATGATTCTGTTTGGGTTATTGTAGATTGACTCACAAAGTCCGCTCACTTTTTGTCGGTTAGGATGGATTACCAGATGGATAGATTGGCCAGTATTTATGTGGATGAGATAGTTTGGTTGCATGGAGTGCCATTGTCCATAGTTTCAGATCGGGACCCAAGGTTCACATCTAAGTTTTGGAAAGAGTTGCAGAGAGCTTTGGGTACCAAGTTGAATTTTAGTACAGCATTCAATCCTCAGACAGATGGTCAGTCTGATCGAGTTATACAGATTTTGGAGGATATGCTGCGAGCTTGTGTCTTGGATTTTTCGGGTAGTTGGGACAGGTATGTGTCGCTTATGGAGTTTGCCTACAATAACAGTTGTCAGTCGAACATCGGTATGGCACCGTGTGAGGCTTTGTATGGTCGGCAGTGTAGGACTCCGATTTATTGGACCGAGTTATCCGAGAGATTAATGATTGGGCCGGAATTGGTTAGGAATACAGAAGAGAAGATTAGAGTTGTGCACCAAAATTTGAAGGCAGCTAAGGATCAACAAAAGTCTTATGCCAATTTAAAAAGGAAAGATGTGCGGTTTGAAGTTGGGGACAAAGTCTTTCTTAAAGTGTCGCCTTGGTGAAAGGTGCTTCGGTTTGGAAAGAAAGGAAAACTTAGTCCTCGCTTCATTGGTCCGTATGAGGTTTTGGCCAGAGTTGGTCCAGTGGCTTATAGATTGGCTTTGCCAATGGAGTTATCGAAGTTGCATAACGTGTTTCACGTTTCGATGCTTCGTCGGTACCGGTCGGATCCGTCGCATGTTTTTTCAGTGCAAGAGGTAAAAGTTCAGCCTGATTTCTCTTATGATGAAGAACCAAGAGCTATTCTAGCCCGGGAAGTGAGACAGCTGAGAACCAAGCAGATTCCTCTAGTTAAAGTATTGTGGAATCACCATGGGGTTCAGGAAGCGACTTGGGAACCAGAAGAGTCGATGAGAGTTCAATACCCGCATTTGTTCAGATCAGGTGAGAATTTCAAGGATGAAATTCTTGTTAGTAGGGGAGAGGTTTCACACCTCGTTTGCCCCCTAGTAGAATGAGTCATGTTTGTACATGTGCATTGTGTGAGTTTTGGCATGTGTTAAGGGCATTTTGGGTAGAAATGCATGTTTTAAGAGTTTTGCTAGCATGTGGGTGCATGTGTGGTGTTAGGGTGTGAATTAGTTGGGTTGCACTAGGGTGTGCTCATTCATATGTTTGTAGGATGTGCTTGTGGGGCTGTGCTTGAGTGTATGTGTTCACACATTTTTAGGGTATGCATTAGTTGGGAGAGTCTTGTGTGTATGTGATGCATGTGTTTTGGGTGGGAGTGGTGAAATCCCACCAATAGGGAAGTGACACTTGTCTAGGGTTAGGAAAAAGAAAAAGAAAAAGAAAAGAAAAGAGAAGAGAAGGGGGATGGGGGCTACCTCTATTTCCCGTTCTTCTTCCCCTCACTCTCTTCTTCTTCCTTTTCTCTTCCTCTAAGAACCCTAGCTTGGAATCAAGGCTTAGTTGGTGGGGATTGATCATTCCTTAGCATTTTTAGAGGTAAATCAATTTCTTTTGCTCTTCTTTTCTTCATCTAGATCATCATCTTCTTCATATTTTCCGGATTTGGGTTTTAATCTAGATTTGCTTTATTGTGGGTTTTGTTGGGTTGTGTTTAGTTGAGCCTCCTCGTGAAACGAAGGGTAAAGAGAAGGCGGGATCCAGTGGATCTAAGCATTAGGAGCAAAGGATTTCAAGGTTTGGGAAATTTATTGTTTTTGGTATGTGAATGTGTTTATGCTTGTGTTCTTGGTGATTTCCGAAAATTGGGATGTGTTATGCTCTTGATAAGGCATGTATATTATGGGTCTTTGTTTGGGTAAGGTAATTGTGCATGAGTATGGGAGTATTGTAGTGATTTTGAGGATTGATGTGGTTTTTGCTGCAAATTGTGGGTATTGGAATTAATGGGTATTGTGAGTTTGAATTGATGTTTGGTGTGAAATTAATTGTTGATAAATGTTATATTGTGCATATTAATGCTAATGAGTGGCTGGATTTGAGGTAAGAGATCATTTGGATGTGATTTGTGTGTTGTGTGTGTGTTTTGGGAGAGGAAGAATTCTGCAAAATTCTGCAGATTTTTAGAATCCCGACTCTGTCGTGAGCGCGACAGAGATCGGTGATCTTGGCCTGCGCTGTCGCGAGCACGCAACCCTGTAGCGAGCTCGCGATAGCAAAAGTTGATGTGCTCTCTGTCACGAGCGCGACGTCATCGCGATCGCGACAGAGCGCAATGCTGGCCTGTACTGTCGCAAGCACGCGATCTGTCGCGATCTCGCAATGGTAAAAAATTTAGACTCTCTGTCGCTATCGCGATATAGTCGCGAGCACGACAGAGTCCAGTTTTTCCCTCCTCCCCGCGATCGCGAAGTTCGTCGCGCGCGCACTGCCAAGAGACTATGGTCTCTGTCACGAGTGCGACAGATGTCACGAGCACGACAGTCTTGTTATGCTGAATGAGTTTCCTTAGGCGTGTGCGTGTGGTTTTGAACTCCAGTTTCTTTGGGTGACCTTAAGCTTTATAACTGTTAACTTATGAATTATATGAATGCGAATCCATTGGCATGAATATGTATATATGAAAGTTGGAATATTATGGAATGAGTTGAATGGATTATGCATGACCTGCTAGAGTCAGTTCAGTGGATAGTTAGGCATGCCTAATAGAGTCTTATAACTGCAGCCTCAGTTTCGTTTGGACCCCGATCAGGTCCCGTTTGGTTCCTCGCGAACCCTCTAATGTGTTTGGATCTTGTTTAAGGTCCCTTAATAAATGTTTTGTAAATGAAAAAGTAAATGGGTTTTCGATTCGTACCCATAAAGTACTGTCCGTTCACTCGTTATCCACTACCTCGAGTCAGCAGGTGCCTAAATGCTTTGAACTGTTTTGATTATGATGAGAATGAATTATCCGAATATGGTTATTGTTGTGATAATATGAAGACATTTATGTTATATCAAATGTATGTTCCTATATGTTCGAATATTCATACTCTTGCCTAATGTGTATTTCCGACTATGCCCTCTGTATGTGTTTTGCTTGATGACCATTGTGAATGGCCGTCCATTTGATTTGTGTGTTTCTCAACTAAGCGTTTATCGCTTAGCACGGTGTGTTTACCCGTGCAGGTGCAGAAGGAGTCGCCTTGGGAGAGTCGTTGCAGCCAGACCAACACAGCTGGGTTTTAGTGTAGGGCTTAATTTTTGTACTCCGATGATTCTTTTTGTATAGAACTCTCTGATGTCAGTTTTGTAATAGCTTCTGCATATGTATATGTATAAGTATATTTTGATTATGTAATTATCTTTTGTAACCGTTGGTTGATCATATAGTAATGTAATGTTTTTCGTTATATTAATGTATGATCAGCTTCTTTCATGAGTGATATTGTAAAGTTTTAAATTACCCTATATTTTGGCATGTATGTTTATGTATGAATGTATATGTTTATCCTGTATCTGCGTGGTGACACCTTTACCCATACGGCATCTCACTCCTCATCGGATGGGATCGCCTGCGTATAGGTAGGGGGTGTTACAATAATGGGTGTGTGTGATGAAATGTCCCCTATTAATGTGCTTATTGCATTTACTGCAACAGCTAGGAATTCGAAATGACGAGCTCTAACATGGAGATTTGAAGTGATTGAGCAGCCAAAGACTCCCTATCACTACCTCTTCCCCTGATCTGATTGGATCTCTTTAGGGGGAACAAATGATAAAACTTAATATAACTAATTATTGGGCCTGAGCCTAAAGGCCAATACAGACCAAGAGCACAGCCAACTGGGAGGCCAAGGGCCATTGAGCCCGGCTTATGACAAGCAAATGCACATGAGATCCAAAGAGATAACTCATGCTGGATATCCGATCGGACTGACAAGGCATGCCCCCTACCAATCCACTGATGCAAGCCATAACCATTCCTCCTGCCTACTTCTCGTCACATTGCCGCTTATTTACTCTGACACCAGAGTAGACCACTTAAGTCGGTTCTCACACTCTCTAAAAATACCTCAGGTCACTGTGTACCCAGATAACACAATACTTGAATTCTGAGAGCTTCTCTCACGAAATTCTCTTTCTAACACTTCTGATTTAAGTTTTAGAGTGTTCACTTGTAGGGATAGGACAAGCTTTCTTGCAGGGACAGGACATTGCCAATCCGATCGACTCACACACCAAGCACCTCATACAATTTCTAGCATTCCAGGAATTATCAATGAACATGAAATAGAAATTGAAGAAAGTAATAAAGCATACAAAAATTCACATCCATGCTTCAAAGTGGTGCAGTTCTAGAATCCAATTTCTGCATTCTTATATTTTGAGCTTCACTTGGATCTATTTCTTTTACGCTGTGACATTTTGACTTTTTCATTTCTTACATATTTTTTTGAAAACAAAGCAAATGCATGTGAATTTCTACTTTTGTAGATTGTGAATTATGAACGCGAAAACAAGGCTTGGAGTGTTTTGGCTGTGAGTGAACAAATATTATACGGTATTGTACTTTTATCAAAGCCACGCGGGAATAATTGCAAAGCATGATTTCTTTTAAGTTGATTTTAGGAGTTTCTATCCTTTCATGAAAATATTTATTTTTTTTATTAATTTGACATTTTACTAAATAATTAAAAATAATATAATATTTTACAAAAGTTAAATGATAGAGTCTGAATATGTCCATAACTCCCGATATGGATCCGGATCCATATAAATGTGAAAATAATCCTGATATGAAAGAAATTTATATTAGAAAGAAAATTATACAAATATGAAACAGTTTCATATTAGATCCTTTAATTAAAGTTTTTTTCCTTAATTAAATTGATTTGAAAATGGTAACTTTTCTTTTCAAATTAATTTATTTTTCAATGCTTAATAAAAGGGGTAACTCCCTTATTTCTCAATTAATTTCCCATAATGTCTCCTTTCCTATTTTAGATAATGTGCCTCTATAAATAGGCCTTAGAAATTTTGTAAAAAGTGAACAGAAAAATTTCTCCATACCGGAGCTCTGCCGAATTTTTCTCTCGCTCTCTTGATTCTAAGTGGCATTTAAATCGTTGTTTAGTTATCGTTATCCCGCACATGGATAAAAACTAGACCAGTGACGCTAGATAGAGAGATACTTGTATTCACTTCTACTTGACATTTCGCGCTACAAGAGTTAGGTATCATATTTGATTATATTACCTCCATTTATATATTTGTATGTATTTTTCCCAACATTAAACAACATTACTAGGATTTGGATAAATTTTTCATATGTTCAAACTCTACTAGGATGTGGATAAATTTTTTTCTAGATTTTTTTATAACATTAATCCTTTTTAACTAGTTTTTATATGTACATACATTAGACATGATATATACAATTATTTATTCATCAAATAAAAATTATATTATAACTAAAATAAAATATATAGATAATTAATGATAAAACATTTAACTAAAAAATTGAAATATGATCAATTTATTTTCAAATGAAAAGGTGATTCAATGCCTAATATTTAATTAATATTAGAATGTAATTGCTTTAGCATTTTTAGAACTATACTTGTATAAATAGAATATAATCAATATGTTAATATAATTTATATATAGAACTATACTTAGGAAAAAAAATCAGTATCTACATTTAATTAATATAATCTATACCCAATTAGATAGCATTCAACCCATTATCATAAGTAAACAACAACTCGACATACCTTGTTAATTTCATATTTTGAAGTAGATGTTCTCTCTTCAAATCTAAATACATTAAAATAATAATAAAAAACAATCAACAAACTATACATAAATCACATAAGGCCAAAATGAGTACTATTCTTTTTCACTAATTATTAAATTAATAAATTCTAAAATATTTCTTTCATTAATGCATTAAATTAATAAATATAAAAAACCCACAAATAAACAAAAAAAAATAAGGATGGTAAAATTTTAGCTCTTTTTCACGCAATAAATTGCTATTTATAATTGGGCAATTAAAAGTTTTTAAGACTACCTCATATTGATCTATAAGGTTTATGTTAATGTTTAATGTTTATCTAAAATATTAATGGTTTATAATTAAGGATTATTGTGACGCGCGCCGGAACCTAGCAAAGGCCCTCTTGGAATTCGCTTTTAGGACTCGAGGGGTTGGTTCGCGTCTTTTTGATCTTGGCCATCATGAGTCATCTTTGATGCCTCCTTTCCAATAGAACATTGGAAGGGATCATCTACACTCACAACACCTTTAGCCACCTTTGAGGTATTTTGGAGTCGCCACCCAATTTACAAGAAATTGGGAAAGGTCTCTAACCTCTATTGGTCTAAACCAGAGAAGGTATTCAGAACTTTCCTTTTATTAATGACTTACGTCTATAAATGAGTTTTTAAGAAATCAAACTTCCATCTCTCATCTCACGCGATCATGCATTGAATTTAAAACGCATTTGCAAGCATATTGGAAAGCGATAAATAAAACAGTAAGTAAATAAATAAATTACGAACAAAAATTAAGACAGAACAATCCTCCAAAAATAAATTAAAAAATGGGACAGAACAATCCCCCCAAATCAAAAAAGTATAAATAAAACTTGCCACAAAATTAATTACAAGGGCCCAAAAAGAAAAGAATTAAAATGCATAAAAGTAATTAAAATGAATCATACATAAATCGGGTCATTTATTATTTTTAGGAACATTGGTTCCTTTTTTATTAACTTAAAAAATTAGAAAACTATTTTTTGGGTATTAATTGAGAAAACGGGGATGAGCGATCCCATTTTATTAAAATTAGTTTTCCATTTGAAAGTGAGATTTTATTGGTTAAAATAAGACATTGGTCCATTTTATTAAGAAAAATTCCGAGTTATTAATTATTATAAAAAACATGATCTTCTATAATGCGGATGAATATAAAATACATTTTACATACAACGCATAAAAAAATAATATAATAAAGAAAATATAACAAAAAAATACAAACCCTAAATTCGAAGGTTTTTGATCTCCCGGTTCTCCATCCCGTGTACAAATATAACTCGCATAAATAAACGAATTTTGAGGCAGTAAAACAAAAGAAAATAAAATGTTAGTAAAATAAATTAAATGAATAATATATGAACCAATAATTAAATGAAAATAAATAAATAAACTAATTAAATAAGCCAATAAAAAATTATTAAACCATGACAAATAATATAACAATAGCATTAATAATTATTAATAGAGTTGATAGAGTTGGGATACGCCCATGACTCTATAAAGGATTGAGTTCCTATCAAGATTAAATTGAGTTATTTAATCTAAATTAAATTACCAAATATTATCTCAGAAAGAGTCTGAGTTAAACTAGAGTTAGGTCTCTAGCCATTAGGACCTCTATAAATAGAGGTGAGGTCCTCATAATTTGGTAACGAGAAAACGTATACGCCGCAAGGCTGCTCGTTCCCACTCACAGTTTTCTGTCTTATTTTCAGGGGCATTTAGATTGTGATCTAACTGCTCTTACCCCGAGTGGGTAAAAGCCAGACCAGTGACCAAAACAAACGAGATCTTGGTAGACGCTTCCGCAACTAGTTTCTGCGCTACAAGAGGTAGGTACATTTATTTAATGTTACCTCCGCATGTTAAATTATATGTTATAATTTTACCCAACATTGGTATCAGAGCCGCGATTTTTGTGTCCTGGCATGTGGCTAAATAGATCTAAAAATTTTATGTGTAAAATTATTAGATCTGGGATGCATTAATCACAACAAAAATTTGTTTTTTTTTTTGTGTGAAAAATATATATGCGTGTATATTTCGGCTCGATTTCGTGTATGTGTACACCGAAACCCGAGGGGACGAACATGAGTGTTCTAAACGACTAACTAGAAGTCGGGATTTTTTATTTTTGACCTCACCATTGGATTCACAGACCCTGAAAACCCCCCACCGGCCGGAACCGGAGAGTCAGAAGCGGTCGGGAAGGCGGCGCGTGCACTACACGCGCCGCATACGTTCGGCGCGTGCGCGTGGGCGGTGGCCCACACGCGCGTGCCACGTGTCAGCAGTATTGCGTCACTGCTGACACGTGGCCCAATGGCTGAGCGCCACGTGGATGGCAGAGGCCATGCCACGTGGCACAACGTGGGGCGGACACGTGGCTGACCGAGGTCGTGCCACGTGTCATGATGACGTGTCATACAGCTGACACATGGCCCAACCAAGGAGTGACACGTGGACCAATGAGGCGGTGCCACGTGTCACGCCATGTGTTATGATGACGTGGCATCAATGACACGTGGCCCAATCAGGGGTCGCCACGTGTCAGACCGAGGTCTCCCACGTGGCAATGCTGACGTGTCATGCGTGACACGTGGACCAATGAGACACCGACACGTGGCACCAGCTGGACCAATAGCTTTCAGACACGTGGCGTGACTGGATGAAGACACGTGGCACGCTGTGGTTGTGACACGTGTCAGGTCGAGTGGGAGACCGCGCGTGGGGCGCGTGGAGGTGCGTGAGCGCGTCTCCCTCCCTCTGTTCGGCGCGTGTGGGCGCGTGCGGTGCCGTCCGACCACTTTTTCAGCTCCGTTTTTTGTCAAATAATTTTTAAAAATTATTTCTGATTTTTTGGTCATGTTTTCAAAATTTTTTAATGACCAGAAAATATATTGTGTAATTTTTGATAATTAAATGTGTTTAATTTCAAAATAAAATATTTAAACTTGTAGAAAAATTGTTTTCTGCATTTGATTAATTTTTTATAACATTTTGAAAAATTTTTGAGTTACTGTCCTTATTTATTGATTGAAATGCGTTTCAATTATGTGTATTTATACATGAGTGTATAAATTTTACCTGTAATATGTTACAG
Source organism: Excoecaria cochinchinensis (assembly GCA_947683425.1). Classification (NCBI taxonomy): domain Eukaryota; kingdom Viridiplantae; phylum Streptophyta; class Magnoliopsida; order Malpighiales; family Euphorbiaceae; genus Excoecaria; species Excoecaria cochinchinensis. Next base: position 8,328,994 of record CANTUQ010000146.1, on the reverse strand, counting down.
AAAAGTTAAATAAGGGTACTGGTACTTCCTTATGAAACGCATTGGTTATTTTAAGAATTGCAAGGGTGCAATCAATAAGTAACATGAAAAATGCGAAGGAAGTTTTGAGCTGATAACATTGATGCAACAGTGCATCATAAAAATACATATGTGAGAACAAATGCAAGAGTGCATTTGGACTGGTGGTCCGAGTATGAATATGAAATTTTGGTTCGAGTTACCAAAAGGGCAAGTGTTGAAAAATAACACTAAAATTATGTGATGGTGTTGAGAAATGGACAGAGCGTGCATTGTCCATGACTTCATCAATGGACTTATGAGTCACTTGATGAATTGATTAAATCGGTCAAAGATATAATCCTAATAACTAAAAAGATTTTATGAAATCTGGACTTCTAAAATAGTTGACATAAGTGTCAATTTGAGTTAGCGATTATTTTTGTTAAATAGGATTTATGTTTCCTATTAATATTTGACATGAGTGTCTTATTTTGGAATTATTGGATTTTAATTATTGGTTAAATAAATGTGTTTATTTACTTATTATGATGGCATTTAATGTTATAATAAATGAGTTTATTTTAATTGTTAATTGCCTTGCGATATTTTATGAGTAAAATAATTGCATGTTTATTAAGTAAAGGCTTAATAAAGATCCCCTCATAAGTTTGAGAACTTGATAATCCAATAATTCAGATTTATTATGCATGAAATCTTAACTTATAAGGTTGGACATTAGGACTTAGAGGGTAATTGGATACTATAAGTAGCCTTTTCGAATTTGAGCCTAATAGAAAATTTTACTAGGTTACTATTTCAGGTGCATAATAAATTGCATGTGTTGCCTTATCTCTTTTAAAATGTGCAATATTGATCCATTTGAGATCAGAGGATCTTAATGGATAATGCTTCCAAGTCAACTGTCGCCCTTAATATAGATATTAAGATGAATGTTGACAATTATAAAATCTGGAATACAAAGATCCAGTATGTGCTTAAAGAGCAAGAGGCTCTTAAATCTTCAAGTTCGGTTATGGCTGAACTTGAGGATGACACTATATCACAGTATAAGCAGGACCAGGATGCCTATGTGGCATCACATCACTAAGTAATTTCGCAAGTATCAAAATGCTATTGATCTGTGGATCATTTTGCAAGAGAAATTTAGAGATGTGACTCTGAATAAGCTCCGATCATTGATGATCAAATTTGATACATATCAGAAAATGTCTGATTATTCGATGCGAAAACATCTAAGAGAGATGGAAAGAAAAGTGAGCTTAGTGATCTTAGTCATAAGTGACTGATGAGCAGTAGGTCCAAACTGTTATCCGTTCTTTACCCAAGAGTTGGTAGCATGTGAGGATGCAACTAATTTACATGGATAGGCATATAGACATTTGAGGATGTTGCTTGTCATTTGAAGCTTAAAAGGGACCGGCTGACAATGATTAAGGTCAATGTCATAGTGCATATGGCACAGTCCTGTTCTAATAGAATGAGTTCTCATTAGAACAAGATAATAAGCTTCATTAATAGGGATAAAGAAAAGGCTTGAGAGCCTGAAAAGTAAAAGGAATAGAATCATGAAAGGTCCAAAGGCAAATGGGTGGTAAACAATTCAAGAGTGAAATGTTTCAATTGCCTAAAAGGATACTATGCAAAGAGACTGCATTGTGTCTTTAAAAATACACTATTTTGACTCAAGAGTGAGCAAAAATTTATGTATCTAGTTCTGAATTTTATCCTTTGTGGGTGGTAAATTTAGAACCAATTGACCATATAACAAGGGATTGAGATAACTTTGTTATGAAATTTAGATTCTGTTCTTTCTTTATTGAAGTTTGTTTTTCAATTTACATTTTGAGGATAACAGTGTATACTTATGCTTGAATGATTTTATTGTTATGGATGTGGACCATAACTATTTGAGTAAAACTAATTTTTCCTTTAATTGATTCTTATTCTTCACATAGTTATGAGAACAATGTGAAATTAAGGCATGCTATAATAAACCATATTGGACAAAACCGAATGAGTTGGTTAGTCAAATAAGGTTTAGTAGGCGATTTAAATAAGGTTGAATTACCTACATTTAAGCATTGCTTAAAGGAAAAACTAGTTAAAAAATCATTCGGATAAGGAACTAAAGCGAATTTCCATTGCAGTTAGTCTATTCTGACGAATGTGGTCAAATGAATGTGAGGGTAAGGCATGAGGCCTACTATTTCATCACATATGACTGTACTAGGTATGGTCATGTCTATTTGATTTCTCACAAGTCAGAAGTATTGTGTTGCTTCACGACTTATATGAGTATAGCTGAGAATCAATTAGATAAAAAGATCAAAACTTTAAGAACTGACAGAGGTCAGTAATATCTTACAGATAAACTTAAAGTTTCATGTGATGAAAGAGGATTGAATATCAGTTGTTCATTCCTTGAAATCCACAACAAAACGGTGTTGAGGAAAGGAGAAATAAGACTCTCCTACATATGGTTAGATCTATGATGGCAGAGACAAATTTGCTCATCTCCTATTGGGGAGATGCATTATTGACTACCACATATGTTCTGAACTATATGCCCTCCAAATCTGTCATTACCACAACTTATGAGTTGTGAAATGGTCGACAAGTTGACCTAAGCCATTTATAACTTTTGGGTTATAATGCTTACGTCCATGATACCTCAATTTGGTAAATATGAGACCAAGAGGCAGAAGAGTATCTATGTGAGATATTCTGAAGTATCAAGAGGATACATTTTCGTGGGTAAGTAAGAAAATGGCATAATAACAGAATTTGAATCACTAGACGTTATATTCTTAAGAGAATACATTTTCTAAGTTGGGCGAAGTGAATTGAGATTTCACTTTCTATTAATTTCAGGTAGAGGAACGATCAGGATCACTCCATCCGAGTGGGAGAGAGTTAGAGGAAGAAGGTTAAGACCTTTATCCTCCAAACGATTCGGATGTTCGAGACCTGATTCGAGTGGGAGCATTCTTAACTCCAGTGGGAGACAAAGAATGAAGTATTCCTGACTCCAGTGGGAGTATGGAACATGGTCCCAGTGGGAGCATTATGAATCACGATAAATATATGAGACATGTTTATCAAGATTCAGAACTGCAAAAATCTAAAAGGATAAGTGTTTCATGCCGACAAGCCTGAACGAAGCCCTTTTGGTTATCCCACAAGACTAGAAAGAGCATAAAACAGATTCAAAAAGCTCTTTCATGCCCATTTAAGAGAAAAATGGACTAAAGCAATGGAAAAGGAAATTGGCATCCATAGATCAAACCATGTTTGAGAACTAGTTGATCTACTGGAAGGACACAAATTGAGAATAAATGTATTCTCAAAGTAAAGTGAAAGGCTGAAAGAGGTATCGAAAGATATAAGGCTCGGCTAGTTGCTATGGGGTTCATACAATAGGAAGAGATTGACTATGAGTAGACTTTCTCATCTATTGTAAAATTTACGTGCATAAGGTTCATTCTAGCCACAGTGGCGAGTTTGAAAGTAGAGCTTCATCAAGTGGATGAAAAGACTGTTTTTCTCAATGGAGAAATGGATGAAACAATTTACAAGTTTCATCGAAAAATGCAGCAAACAAAAGGTTTGCTGATTGATGTGTTCAATCTATTGCCTTAAACAGTCTTCAACACAATAGTGCTTGAGACTTCATCATATAATCATGTCGAATGTGTTCAACATGATTGATGAAGATAATTGTGTTTATAGTAAAAGCTCTGAAAATGAATTCATCATTTTGGCATTGTATGTAGACGACATACTTAAAGCTGACAATGATAAATGGTACGTAAATAAAATCAAAGATTGGTTATCGTCCAACTTTGAGACAAAGAATATGAGTTGTGCATATTACATTCTTGAAGTTAAGATTTCAAGAGATCATTCAAGAAGATTGTTGTCTATTTCTTGAGAGAAATATATCAACAAAGACCTTGAGCGATTTAATATGCAATACTGTAAACTCATAAATTACCCCATTGCCAAGAATCAGTTTCTTAGCAAAGATGTGTGTCCTATGAAGTCAGAAAAATTGAACGTATGAGGAGCGTTCTATATATGACAGTGCCTTGGGTAGTCTTATGTATACAGTGTTGTATACAAGACATGATATATACTATGCAGTGAGCATGGTTAATAAATATCAATTTAACCCAGGCAAAGCACATTGGAAGCAATTAAAAGGATACTTATATACCTTAGAGGTACTGCAGCCTATTCTCTTTATTATTAAGAAATGATCTGCATTGAGAGAATACAGAGACGTTGATTGGGCAGGAGATGTGGATGAGAAGGCATCCACCTCAGGTTTAAATTCTTGTTTGGCAAGAGTGCCATCTCGAGGAGTAACAAGAATTAAATCCGTGTAGCCCTATCAATAGTGGAAGTTGAATTTGTCACTTCCTCAATTGCAGTATAGGAGACAGTTTGGCTGAAATGGTTTATGAGCCATTTAAAAGTAACTGTCTTAGAGGTATTAATGACAGTCTTTAGTGACAGTTAGTCGTTGATAGCTTATAGTGGAGCTAAGCGTATCGACATTAAGTATCAATACGCGAGAGATATTGTTGCACAAGGAGAGATGTGAACTTACAGTACGTTTCTACGCACGCAGATCCGTTGAGTAAACCTATGACGAGAGATGTGTTTTGAGAGACACATTAGATCTCGAGATTTGCGTAGAATTTAATTGGTACTGTTATACTTTATATAATCCCTTAACGTTATTATTTGCGAATAATTACTAAAGTTCATTGTTGGCAATACATGAGTGTGAATGTTTATGTGTAAACATTTACTGTTATTGATATGAGATTGAGTATGTCGGACAGAGAAGTAGCCCACTCACAAGGGTGTTTACCTTAGTTTTGTCAATGAGTTGGCAAAGACTAAGATGAGGCGATTTTTGAACATATAAGAATGCTCGAGAGCCTGTTCAAAATAAAAGTGCCGTCTTGTAGAAATTACAAGATGAGTCTTGTTAAGGTGCGAGATAAAGACATACATGAAGTTGTATGCTTTGGATTGAGATCCAAATAAGGATTGTGTGGAATCCGATGGTAAGTTATATGTAACTACCATGTTCTGTCTGAAAAGCCAGAAGTAGTCCTTAAGTAAGCGGACTAAAGTTGGGTGCTTCGGTGCATCGCAACCTTACGCTTCTGTATGGTGTTTAATATACACATTATCAAAATGTGAGACATGCGCTCCTTTAAGGGAAGGAAAGAACACCATAACACATGTTTTATACCGTGTGTGCTTATGTGACCACAGGGATGGGAATTTAATAATATTGCTGATCTCAACTTTCCCTATTGTGAGACCCTATATATATATTTATATTTCGACCCTTAGAACCCTTAACTTATCCCTGAAATATGGTTCAATGTGGCTAGCTTAATTAGTTTCCAAGAGGTCCGGGAAAAATTTAGGCCTGGCGGATCTAACTAGAAAAGTGAGTTGAATCATGATGGATGGCATACAGTAAGAGGGGAAGATAGCCTTCTGATCACTTTCATAAGGTTTCGTGGTTCACTGACCGGTCTATTATAGTTTCTATGAGTAGAAATATAATAGTGAACACGAAAATTGTTTTATGAGATCATGAGTTAAAACAGTGAATGTGAGAAGGCAATCTAGGGTTAGGCATACGTGAAGAAGAGGATCTTGTTTTCCGAGACGCTATATATCCCTAACAGGTGTATAGCACTAGTGCTCTCGAGGTATGCTGGTCACACAATCTATTTGCCAGTATAACTGAAAATTAAGACTGGAATGCGTTCCGTCATGTGCGAGTGGGAGATGATAGAGTTGGGATACGCCCATGACTCTATAAAGGATTGAGTTCCTATCAAGATTAAATTGAGTTATTTAATCTAAATTAAATTACCAAATATTATCTCAGAAAGAGTCTGAGTTAAACTAGAGTTAGGTCTCTAGCCATTAGGACCTCTATAAATAGAGGTGAGGTCCTCATAATTTGGTAACGAGAAAACGTATACGCCGCAAGGCTGCTCGTTCCCACTCACAGTTTTCTGTCTTATTTTCAGGGGCATTTAGATTGTGATCTAACTGCTCTTACCCCGAGTGGGTAAAAGCCAGACCAGTGACCAAAACAAACGAGATCTTGGTAGACGCTTCCGCAACTAGTTTCTGCGCTACAAGAGGTAGGTACATTTATTTAATGTTACCTCCGCATGTTAAATTATATGTTATAATTCTCCCAACAAGAGTAAAAACTAAAAGTAAACAAATAAATTATAAGTAAACAATTGACAATGCAATAAATATGATTTAATAATAATGATGATGATGATGATGATGATGATGATAATAATAATAATAATAATAATAATAATAATAATAATAATAATAATAAATATATTAATAAAATATTAATAATAATAATCTTTGAAAACATATTAACATAAAATAAAGATGATAATTAGGCTAAATAAAGATAACAATAATAGGGAAATGAAATAAAATAAGATAATAAATCAAAAGAGAACAAATTACCCACGTGAAAGGCAAAACTAAAGGACAAAATCACTGTAGATTGGCCCAAAGTAATGAAAATGCAATGTAAAGAAAAAGAAATGCAAATGGAAATGGGAAGGGAACAAAGCAATGCACGACTCGTGCATCCTTGCAGGAGTCGTGCAAGGAGAGCACGACTCGTGCAAGAGGTGCACGAGTCGTGAACACCTTTGACGACTCGGACAGAGAGCAGAGGAACGCGATGACAGACAGTGAGAAATAAATGTACAACTCCTACAGTAGGGACACGACTCGAACAGAAAATCACGACTCGAACAAAATGAAGAGACGATCAGAAGAACGTAAAAACAGGGACGAACAGAGTATCTTTAACAGATTAACAAATATGATAATATGCTATCAAAACATGCATTATAAAGCCACAAACATGTTTATTTAATCATAATAGCTACTTACGATTTATGTCTGATAACAAACAACAACAAACATGCAATATACAGATCAACGAAATCAAATGAGAAATAAACAGAGTATGTACAAATGAAGAACACTAAGTAAAGTAAAACGAAAAGAAGAAATAAAAAGAAAAAAAAGAGATAAAGAAAACGAGAGATGGCTATTCAGTATTTACCCTCAGATATAGACGTTAGATTGCAGATGATGAAGTTCTGGTTTCCTCTTTGCTTTTGTTTGAAAAGAGATAAAAAATAAAGATTGATAAAAACTTTCAATCGTTTTCTTCCTCTCAAAATCTTTCTCTCTGTGTTTGTTTTTCTCTGCGTTTTCCAAAAATCCTCCCCCCTCAGTTTCTTCACTTTTTCTTTTTATATCTCAGAGGAGATTAGGTGGTTTCTCACCCAATCAACCATAAACCCATGCTTTTTCAAACCAAATCCCCTGAAAATAGGGAAAAGAGATGTTAGGGGACAGTGGGGCGTGTGAGGCTGCCTCTCACCCGAGAGATAGGCATCACGCAGTGAGGCTCCATCTCACATGGGTGAGATAGGCCTCACCCCACAGGCCCCCAGGAAACGGCCCACTAAAAACTTTTTTTTTTTTCTAAAAATAAAAATAGATTTTCGAGGAAACCATCACTTTGATTTGTTTTTGGCCCGTGAACATACATCATTTTCATCATAGGGTAACTTCGGTCTGAGCTACCTCAGGACTCGGTGTCTACAGTTGCCCCCAGTTTTGGAGAACGTAGTGCTTGGGTGCCTAAGTGAGCCAAAACTCAAAGAAAGAATGAAGAGGCGCGTACCTGAGGCAGCTATCTTCTTGGACTGGATGATGCACCGAGTCTGCTCCAGACTTACAAAACGCGAGGGTTGCTCTTCTGAGCTGCACCGAGCCCATTCTAGGCTTACAAAGCGCGAGTGTGATGCGCGCCGAACCCCGTGGGCCGCCCGTACGACCGCCCGCTTTAGGGCGATCGGACAAGTGAGGTTCGTTGACAACTTGCGACGAATTGCTACTGCGTCTATTTTGGGCAACAAGGAGGTTTCATGGAGTCACCACCCAATAGAACATTGGAAAAGTTTCTCTCGCCTCGGAGAGCCTAAGACTGCGCTTATTATCCATTTTGGGCCAACCAAAGGGGTCTTGGAGGGTAAACCTCTCTCCCAAAGGAGCCTATGATTAACGTCTAAGTCTCGTGACACAAGAGGTGTCTTGGAGGTGTTAGTTCCAACGAGTGATCGGATAGAACTCTAGCCTCTTTGAGCCCAAAGACCAGAGGTAGGTTCGGGACTTATCATTTATTCGTATATTGATTAATTTTACAATTAAGTTTTGAATTTATTATTTCACCCTCTTTTCACACGATGCAATTAATTAAAAGGCGCAATCATTCACGTAAAAGGAGAAAACAAAAGCGAAACTAAAATGAAGCATTCAAAAGTAAATTACAATAAAATTAGGGGCGGAATACAACCCCCATTATAAATAAGATATAAAACAAGCATAAATCGGGATGTTCATTTAGACGGGAACATTTGTTCCCAAATACTCATTTTACAAAAAAGTATAGAATTCTCAAATCAAGTTAAACCTTTTGGCTCGAGATGAAAATGAGGACATTAGTCCAGTTTTATTAACCAATATTTTATTTGATAGAAAACATTTGTGTGGTGGTTCTTTTTAAGAGCGGTCGAATATCGTTTTATTATTACAGACCACAAATACATAAAATAAGATAAAATAGTAATTACATATTTTTCGAATAAATAAATAAATTCTAAATGAATGATTAAATGAATTAAATTAGAAGAATTAATGGATGCAAAATATGATGACAATTATAATAATCCAACGAAAATAAAAATGCTAACAATAATATCATACAATAATAATATTAATAATAAAACAAATAGTATTAACAACAATAATAATAATAATAATAATAATAATACTAATATTATAAAATAAATGAACATAACATAAATAATAAATAAATAAAAGAAAATAACAATATTAAATAATTAAAGACATAATCATAATAATAAATATAACGAACATAATAAAACCACAATAATGATTATAATAGTAATAATATACCAATAACAATAACAATAGACATGATAATCATAATTAACTTAAAATAAACATAAATTAAATAATACTAATAATTATAAAATTACTAATAAACAAAGCCAATAACAATAATAATAATAACAATGCTTATAATATAACAACAATCACAATAATAATTATAATTAATCATAACAAATAAAGAATAAAATAATAGCAATAAAAAAAATAATAATAACAATATATAAAAACAGAAAATAATAACAAATGAATAAATATAACAATTAATTAATAACACCCAAATAATAATAATAATAATAATAATAATAATAACAACAACAACAGAAATTAAATAGATAAAATAATGATAATAATAAAAGAAATTAAATAAATATATAATAATAATAATAATAATAATAATAATAATAATAATATTATTATTATTATTATTATTATTATTATTATTATATTAATAAACAAAAAATAAATAATAATAATAATAATAATAATAATAATAATAATAATAATAATAATAATAATATCATAAAATAGGGAAAGGGGACTTACCTCGCCGGAAGAGAGGTGGTCAACACCACCTATGCCGGAAGGGAGATCGGGACACCGGGAAGCCACCGGAGCTGGTCACTCGCCGGAAAGAGAGCTGCCATCGCCGAAAACCGTCTTGAAGCGTCCGGGTCTTCTTCTCTCACGCGCCGGCTTCCGGCGGCCAATGGAGGAACGGCGACCACCGATGGTTTCGTCCGGACCTCCTCTCCACTGTGGCGGGGCGCGTGCGGCGATCGGCGGCCGTGGCTGGCCGGCGAAGGCAACGTCTCCTTCCCCTCTCTTTTCTTCTTTCTCTTCTTCTTTCCGGCGCCGTTGGTCTCCGTTGGCCTCTGTTCTACCCTCTCTTCTTCTTTCTACTTTCCTCCTATTTCTCTTTGATTTTGGTTTTTCTTGGCCTTTGATCTCTCTTACCCTCTCTTTTATTTTCTTGTTCTTGCTCTCTTTTCCTTTCTATTTCTTTTTCTTCTTGGTCTTTGCTCAGCCGACCTCCCTCTCTTCTTTTTCTTTTCTTTTTCTTTTTTCTTGGTCTTTTTGCCTTGATCTGCCGAGAGAGCTCCCTTTTCTCCTACATTCCTTGTTTTTTTATACTCCAAAACTAGGGCAAATTAGGTGCACAATGGTAATTTCCTCCATTTTAATTTCTTAATTAATTTAACTTAATTCAAATAACACACATTAATTAATTTAAACATTACATATTAATTAAACATTACATATTAATTACATTACATATTTTACATCTTAATATAATTAATCTATTTAATATATCATATAATTTATCTAATTAATTAAACACTTTACATATTAACTAATTAATCTTTAATCTTTCATGCATTTTAATTATCTAATTAAACTTACAATATTAATAAATTAAATTAACCCAACATTAATAATTAATTTCTAATTTTACCTACCTAATCTATATTATATATATTTTTTTTTTCCGGAGGGAATTACTAAGGGCCCAAAATCACTTTTTGACATTAAACTCGACTCGGGACCCGGTGTCTACAGCGAGGTTATTCTTCTGAACTGCACCAAGCCCGCTCTAGGCTTACAAAGCGAGAGGGTTGCTCTCTAAGCTGCACCGAGCCCGTTCTAAGCTTACAAAGTGCGAGGTTGCTCTCTGAGCTGCACCGAGCCCGTTCTAGGCTTACAAAGTGCGAGGTTGTTCTTCTAAACTGCACCGAGCCCGTTCTAGGCTTACAAAGCGCGGGGGTTACTCTCTGAGCTGCACCGAGCCCGTTCTAGGCTTATAAAGTATGGGGTTGCTCTCTGAGCTGCACCGAGCCTGTTCTATACTTACAAAGTGCAAGGGTGTTCTTCCGAACTGCACCGAGCCCGTTCTAGGCTTACAAAGTCCGAGGGGGTTCCATCCTCAGATGGTGATGCGCCGAGTCTGCTCTAGACTTACAAAACGCGAACATAACATTAGATTGAAAGGATTTGGAAAAACTTAATGCTAGATAATGCTCCGAAGAGACTGAGAATGCCTTGAGAAAAGGACTTTAAGCTATGAAAAATTTAGAATGCCCAAAAGAGACTTGGAATGCCTTGAGAAAAGGGCTTAAGAATGCCTTGATAAAAGACTAAAGGATAATGCTCCGAAGAGACAGAGAATGCCTTTAGAAAAGGACTTTAAGCTATGAAAAACTTAGAATGCTCGAAAGAGACTTGGAATGCCTTGAGAAAAGGACTTAAGAATGCCTTGATAAAGTACTTAAGAATAATGCTCCGAAGAGACTGAAAATGCCTTTAACAAAGGACTTGAGAATGCCTTGATAAAGGACACTACAAGTTACCGCATGATTTCAACTTGCGGACGTTTCTTCTTGACTTCATTGTGACGAAGCTATAGCTTAGTTTGGCCTTTTCCTGCAAAATCATTAGCACAAAGGCATATACAAAATATTGTGTGTGCATAATGTGCGTGAAAAGTATACATAAAGCTATATACAAGAAAAATAAACAAATGATTAATGTACAAAATTTTGTGTACACAATTATATGCGTGAAGGATTGAATCCACGTGATATACAGGAGGATATGCAAAAGATCTATGCATGTGAGATGTAAAAATGGATAGACCACATCCTAGGTGGTCAAGGGATTTGTTGAGGGTATTGCTCGGCTGCTGACATTGTCCGATGCCCCCAAGGATCTAGCAAAGCATCGTCTTGCCTTTAGGGATTTTGACCCATAGTTTTTTCAAAGAGAACTTACCCGTGCCAATCTTTACCCCTTGGTCAATGAGCATTCTGCCCCCAAAACTTTAACTCTTGTCCTGCACCATACACCTAAAGGGAAGTTATTCGAAGTAATGCCGGCTTATAGCTACAGGCTTCAAAAGTCATTGTTTTAAAGGTAGTGCGTCCCTTGTGGATTTTCACACTAGCTTTTCTTAGCGAGAAATGCGTCCTTTCGGATTTTCACATAACCCTGTGCCTTATTTTTTCCCTAAAATGGACCCACCCCAATCTAGCGGCTTTTATTCATTTCATTTTTTTTGTAGGACAGACTGCCTGTTCCCAGGTTTTCACCCTACCCTTTGGCCTAACTTTTACTTAGAGTGCCAATTACGATTTTCATCTATAACGGCCTTTTTTTTTAAAGAGAAGCTGAAGTAGTCGTCAAAGATCTTTTAGGTATAATCGGCATGTGCTTACGTCTCAGATCATGATTACTTGAACTTGGTTCTTATCATGAAGATGCTATAGAAATGGCTTCACAGTTGATATCAGGATGAGTCAACTGAACCACTTGAGCAGCGAGAGTAGCAGAGGATAGATAGTAACCATGTGCTGATTTTATACCGAAACCAGATATCTTTGAGTATACAAGATGAACTGCTCTGGTCACATCGATAACATTGCATAAATGCATATTTTTCAATTTGTTTTCATAACACATGATCATTATTTGGTATTAATCTCAAAAATACAAAACCTCATCTAATCTTGGGATGGATCTTGAAAGCATCAAATTCCTGTTATCAATTGGCCCTTTCAAGCTTTCATGATTGAATATTTTCTCTCAGCTCTCAATGAATTTTTTTTTCTTTGAACGCGGATTCTAGATGCAACGTTAGGGATGAGACTTAACTCAAATGCATGAATGCACTCGTGGCTCCCCGTTTAAAGCTCAAGAAACACCATATGCCTCTTCTTACGTACCAAACCTTATTAGAAGGTCAACTCCACTAATTAAATAAGACTGAACCAAGAATCAAGAGGTCCTACTTTGGTTGCAACGTTAGGCTTAGGTAGATGGCTGTCAAAGAAGGATCAGGTCGCTAGAGAAAAATAGCCGCAATATTTACTCAACTGATTAGTGAACTGTTCTCAGCTCAGTTGCATATACAAAGGTATTCTTGAATTTGGGCTCGGTAACATTTTAGCTCATCAAGATCAGAATAACAATTAAAAAGATAATCGTTGAAACTCGTCAAGTGGTTAATATCTTGAGCTCTATTTTATTCAATTTTTTTTTTTGTGAGCTCCTTTCTTTTGCACATGACTAAAACCCTCTTCCCAAAGTGCAAACTCATCCTTACCACAGTAATTTTTGATAACCTAAACAATTGTTAATGATGTACATCCGTTCTTTCTAGAGCGGCCATTTTTCTAAGGGGAGGTAAAAATAATTTTAGGCAAAGGGTAGTTTCAACATGCGTAACAACAAAATCGGTACGCATTTAGCATACCAGCATAAAGGCTCAACGGGCTAGCAAGCGATTGCGAAATAAAGGTAGAAAAATAGTCATTTAGAGAGTTATACAAAGAAGGGTTGCCTAAATAATTTTCTAGGTTCCGTCTTATCCAGGGATCGCTTTGACGGGTAATCAGAAAGGTTCTAATGCTCTTAGTGAGTTTCCATCCAATCCCCTAATTGCAGCTAACTTTTCTTTCTTTTATTTATTTTCTCTCTGAATTTCCCTCTCTACAGGAGTTATATCAGATGCTATTAAGATTTTCTTTGGGTTTTCCAAAGTTCTGAGATTAAATACAGTAGTATTAATTGAATTAATGTAAAAAAAATGAATGCATCGTGATCATGAGAAATTAAATCATCAGAAACACTGTACAAATAAGTAAATTTGTTCATCATATTAAAATAACCAACACTATTATAAGAAGTTCTTGAAATAAAAAGAAACAAAGCATCTAAAACATAGTCTTTTTCTCATTTCCGCTAGCACAGGCGCTATAGTCAATGGTCCATTATCATTCATGAGAACCGTCTTCCCCACCTCTCAACTCCTCATCAATGAGTCCTTGAATAATCTTCTTTAGAGTTCGGCACCCATTAGTCTCATGCCCAATATCCTGATGGTAGGCACAATACCGATCTGCTCGGTGGTTAGGAAGTCCCTGGCTCTTGGCGGGTCTCGCAGGCTTCGGCTGTAACTTCCCCTTATCAATGAAATAAAAGAAATGCTTAGATAAAGACTTATCCCAGATGGAATAGTAACCTTGAGTAGTTCCAATGGTTGAAACCTTGGCAGCCCCAATATCTCTCACATTGTCGTCATCAAGGCATGAGTTCTCATGATTACTTCCTCCCATGCCATTGTTCCCTCCTTCGAGGATTACCAGCTGCTCATCATTAATGGGGTCCTGGACTTGACCTTTCAGGGCTAGACAATCGTCGATTGGATGGCCAGTGTGCTGATGATGGTCTAGTTGCCTCTGACCTCTAGTTAACCTAGCCAAACCTGGTCGCTGCTCCCTCTCTAATGCTTGATGCGAAGATCTATCTATGCCAAAACTACACTTTTGGGCTATTCTGATTGTTGATACTTCTTCCATTCCCTAAGTACCAACATAGCTGTTACACCCATGCAGTCTACCTCTCTTTTCTAAGTTCACCGAAACTTCCTTACAAGCAGCCAAGGTAGTCGCAAGTTTGGCCTTTGAAATTTCTTCCTCGAGGATGTCCATCCTTCTTTTCAGGCCTCGTGCCGCTACTAAAAATCCATTCTCTGAAGAATGTCCTTTATCTTTTTCCTCATATGACAGAGCAATAAGTGATTCTCCTCTAGATTCAGTGGGTGGTATGCATGCTTCTTTAGTTGGCTCATGCTCTTTTTGGGGCATAGTAGGAGCGATAGACTGTTGCCCGGCAGGTGGTGCTACGGCGGCGACTAAATTCTTCATAATAGCCGTCGTCCGGGCTCCAAACTTCTCAAACCTCCCTTCTATCCTCTTCCATATTGCCTCCTCAACTTGAGATATTTCACCCTTCACTGGGGTTGAGTTCTCTGGGCCTTCCTCAAAGAAATCATCATCAAGCCGTACAACTTTTTTAGGTTTGGGTGCACCCCTAGGCTCAGTCACTGGTGGGAGTACAATCACCAAAGGATCCTTTCTAACTGGGTCTGATTTCTCTGGTCCTACTGCAGGAGCAGTCTGTGGCTACCCAGCGGGCTGGGTCATTGTAGCAATCAGATCCCTCATTATGGCCATCATCCTATTCTCAAATTCCTCCAATCTCCTACTTACTTCCTTGGGAATCAAAGCGTGGATCGCCTCTATCTCTCTTGGAAGATCAGCCATTCTAAACTCTATCCGAAGGTTTGAAGGTAAAGTTTCACCGCCCTCCGAAAGTGTATTTGAACCCCAAACTGATACCCTTCCTGACAGCTTAAAGATAGATTTTCTGGTCAGTCATCCGCTGGAATCTCTAGACCACCTAGATGAAGCTATGATGGTTGCAGAACACACCTCTTTTAGGATGATGCATGATTGAAGTGCAATGCATGGTCGTGCTATGCAGATGGTCCTCGATGAGTGAAAAAATCAAGAGATTATAATGATATGATGTGATGCATGGAAGAAATTATATGCAAGATGATATGTACATGTGAAAAATAATATGGAAATGAAGGGATATGTACACACGCAACATGAGAGAATATATATTATTATTCATATATATATATATATATATATATATATTTGTTTATTTTATTTTTTTTCGACATGCATGAATGACATGTGATGTACAAGCATGCTGTGCAGCATCCACAACCACATGCAAGCAGATAGATCCTTCCAACCTTATTTCTCCCACACATGAGGTAGTGTGGTCTCTTTCTTAGGTGGGCTTTATCCAAGGGTTAACAGGGAACCCATTGGACACGTATAGTGCACAATAAAAAATCGGTAACATAACATCTCTTGCCTAATGTACATACGTATGGGTGTTTGGCCATCATGTATTTAAATAATTCAACTAAATTAAGATGGGCTCACTGGGGCATAAAAGACTTTGATGAAGACCATTTAATTTGATTGATTTTGTTCAATATATGACGGCCCCAAATAGCAAGCACGGTATTATGGTACATTTCACCTAGTGGAAGTATCTATTGCCTTTACATGAGCTTTGGCCAAAGGTGGTGTTACTTTAGGTCTACCTAAGCATGGTCCCTGCCAATGGGTCTAGCTCATCACGAGCATAGTGACCGATCGGGTCTTCATTTGATATACCTTTTGATGGTATGAGGCTTGGGCTGGTGATTATCCCGAGCATTTCCCTACAATGAGTGAAAGTAGGGTCATGTTTTAGGAATGCATAGGGGTATATAGGGGACCAACTAACATAATTCTAAGGCTCTAATGTATGTAATGCAATTTTGATTAGAAATGGAATTTTTGATTCTTAAAACCCCAACTATAATTTTAACTTAAGTTGCTTTAGAAACGAAGTTTCGATCACTGTCCCTAGTGGAGTCGCCACTGTGACACGTGCCGGAACCTAGCAAAGGCTCTCTTGGAATCCACTTTTAGGACTCGAGGGATTGGTTCGCGTCTTTTTGATCTTGGGCATCATGAGTCATCTTGGATGCCTTCTTTCCAATAGAAAATTGGAAGGGATCATCTAGACTCACAACACCTTTAGGTACCTTTGAGGTATTTCGGAGTCATCACCCAATTTACAAGAAATTGGAAAAGGTCTCTAACCTCTATTGGTCTAAACCAGAGAAGGTGCTCGGAACTTCACTTTTATTAATGACTTAAGTCTATAAATGAGTTTTTAAGAAATCAAAGTTCCATCTCTCATCTCACGCGATCATGCATTGAATTTAAAGCGCATTTGCAAGCATATTGGAAAGCGATAAATAAAGCAGTAAGTAAATAAATAAATTGCGAACAAAAATTGTGACAGAACAATCCCCCAAAAATAAATTAAAAAATGGGATAGAACAATTCCCCCAAAATAAAAAAAAAGCATAAATAAAACTTGTCCCAAAATTAATTACAAGGGCCCAAAAAGAAAAGAATTAAAATGCATAAAAGTAATTAAAATGAATCATACATAAATCGGGTCATTTATTATTTTTAGGAACATTGGTTCATTTTTTATTAACTTAAAAAATTAGAGAACTATTTTTTGGGTATTAATTGAGAAAACGGGAATGAGTGATCCCATTTTATTAAAATTGATTCTCCATTTGAAAGTGAGATTTTGTTGGTTAAAATAGGATATTGATATATTTTATTAAGAAAAATTCCGAGTTATTAATTATTATAAAAAACATGATCTTCTATAATGCGGATGAATATAAAATACATTTTACATACAACACATAAAAAAATAATATAATAAAGAAAATATAACAAAAAAATACAAACCCTAAATTCGAAGGTCTTTGATCTCTCGGTTCTCCGTCCCGTGCACAAATATAACTCGCATAAATAAACGAATTTTGAGGCAGCAAAACAAAAGAAAATAAAATGTTAGTAAAATAAATTAAATGAATAATATATGAACCAATATTTAAATGAAAATCAATAAATAAACTAATTAAATAAGCCAATAAAAAAAATATTAAACCATGACAAATAATATAACAATAGCATTAATAATTATTAATAGAGTAAAAACTAAAAGTAAACAAATAAATTATAAGTAAACAATTGACAATGCAATAAATATGATTTGATAATAATAATAATAATAATAATACTAAGAAATATATTAATAAAATATTAATAATAATAATCTTTGAAAACATATCAATATAAAACAAAGATGATAATTAGGCTAAATAAAGATAATAATAATAGGAAAATGAAATAAAATAAGATAATAAATCAAAAGAGAACAAATTACCCATGTGAAAGGCATAACTAAAGGACAAAATCACTGTAGATTGGCCCAAAGTAATGAAAATGCAATGTAAAGAAAAAGAAATGCAAATGGAAATAGGAAGGGAAGAAAGCAGTGCACGACTCGTGCATCCTTGCACAAGTTGTGCAAGGAGAGCATGACTCGTGGTCTCCTTGCACGAGAGCATGACTCGTGGTCTCCTTGCACGAGAGCACGACTTGCGCAAGAGGTGCACGAGTCGTGCACACCTTTCACGACTCAGACAGAGAGAAGAGGAACGCGGCGACGGACAACGAGAAATAAACGTGCGGCTCGTGTAGTAGGGACACGACTCGAACAGAAA
Source organism: Excoecaria cochinchinensis (assembly GCA_947683425.1). Taxonomy (NCBI): domain Eukaryota; kingdom Viridiplantae; phylum Streptophyta; class Magnoliopsida; order Malpighiales; family Euphorbiaceae; genus Excoecaria; species Excoecaria cochinchinensis. Next base: position 8,310,900 of record CANTUQ010000146.1, on the reverse strand, counting down.
ATCACGACTCGAACAAAATGAAGAGATGATCAGAAGAATGTAAAAACAGGGACGAACAGAGTATCTTTAACAGATTAACAAATATGATAATATGCTATCAAAACATGCATTATAAAGCCACAAACATGTTTATTTAATCATAATAGCTACTTATGATCTATGTTTGATAACAAACAACAACAAACATGCAATATACAGATCAATGAAATCAAATGAGAAATAAACAGAGTATGTACAAATGAAGAACACTGAGTAAAGTAAAACGAAGAGAAGAAATAAAAAGAAAAAAAAATAAAGAAAAAGAGAGATGGCTATGTAGTATTTACCCTCATATATAGACGTTAGGTTGCAGATGATGAAGTTCTGGTTTCCTCTTTGCTTTTGTTTGAAAAGAGATAAAAAAACAGAGACTGATAAAAACTTTCAATCGTTTTCATCCTCTCAAAATATCTCTCTGTGTTTGTTTTCCTCTGCGTTTTCCAAAAATCCTCCCCCCTCAGTTTCTTCACTTTTTCTTTTTATATTTCAGAGGAGATTAGGCAGTTTCTCACCCAATCAACCATAAACCCATGTTTTTTTAAACCAAATCCCCTGAAAACAGGGAAAAGAGACATTAGGGGGCGGTGGGGCGTGTGAGGCTGCCTCTCACCCGAGAGATGGGCCTCACCCCATAGGCCCCCATGAAACGACCCACTAATTTTTTTTTTCTAAAAATAAAAGCGGAAAACATATTTTTTGAGGAAATCATCACTTCGATCTGTCTTTTGCCTGTGAACAGGCATCATTTTTATCATAGCGTAACTTCGGTCTGAGCTGCCTCATGACCCGGTGTCTACAATTATATTTTAAATTTATTTGTTCAAACATAGCCTAATAGAATTTTAAAATAAATAAAAGGTTTTAAAAGAGAAAGTTTTTTCATAAACTTTTTTAAGTTATCTGTATGTAATCATAATAGCTACTTACGATCTATCTTTGATAACAAACAACAACAAACATGCAATATACATATCAATGAAATCAAATGAGAAATAAACAGAGTATGTACAAATGAAGAACACTGAGTAAAGTAAAACGAAGAGAAGAAATAAAAAGAAAAAAAAAAGATAAAGAAAAAGAGAGATGGCTATGTAGTATTTACCCTCATATATAGACGTTAGGTTGCAGATGATGAAGTTCTGGTTTCCTCTTTGCTTTTGTTTGAAAAGAGATAAAAAAACAGAGACTGATAAAAACTTTCAATCGTTTTCTTCCTCTCAAAATCTCTCTCTGTGTTTGTTTTTCTCTGCGTTTTCCAAAAATCCTCCCCCCTCAGTTTCTTCACTTTTTCTTTTTATATTTCAGAGGAGATTAGGCAGTTTCTCACCCAATCAACCATAAACCCATGTTTTTTCAAACCAAATCCCCTGAAAACAGGGAAAAGATACATTAGGGGGCGGTGGGGCGTGTGATGCTGCCTCTCACCCGAGAGATGGGCCTCACCCCATAGGCCCCCATGAAACGACCCACTAATTTTTTTTTCTAAAAATAAAAACAGAAAACATATTTTTTGAGGAAATCATCACTTCGATCTGTATTTTGCCTGTGAACAGACATCATTTTTATCATAGCGTAACTTCGGTCTGAGCTGCCTCATGACCCGGTGTCTACAATTATATTTTAAATTTATTTGTTCAAACATAGCCTAATAGAACTTTAAAATAAATAAAAGGTTTTAAAAGAGAAAGTTTTTTCATAAACGTTTTTAAGTTATCTGTATGTAATCATAATAGCTACTTACGATCTATGTTTGATAACAAACAACAACAAACATGCAATATACAGATCAATGAAATCAAATGAGAAATAAACAGAGTATGTACAAATGAAGAACATTGAGTAAAGTAAAACGAAGAGAAGAAATAAAAAGAAAAAAAAAAGATAAAGAAAAAGAGAGATGGCTATGTAGTATTTACCCTCATATATAGACGTTAGGTTGCAGATGATGAAGTTCTGGTTTCCTCTTTGCTTTTGTTTGAAAAGAGGTAAAAAAAACAGAGACTGATAAAATTTTCAATCGTTTTCTTCCTCTCAAAATCTCTCTCTGTGTTTGTTTTTCTCTGCGTTTTCCAAAAATCCTCCCCCCTCAGTTTCTTCACTTTTTCTTTTTATATTTCAGAGGAGATTAGGCAGTTTCTCACCCAATCAACCATAAACCCATGTTTTTTCAAACCAAATCCCCTGAAAACAGGGAAAAGAGACATTAGGGGGCGGTGGGGCGTGTGAGGCTGCCTCTCACCCGAGAGATGGGCCTCACCCCATAGGCCCCCATGAAACGACCCACTAATTTTTTTTTTCTAAAAATAAAAACAGAAAACATATTTTTTGAGGAAATCATCACTTCGATCTGTCTTTTGCCTGTGAACAGGCATCATTTTTATCATAGCGTAACTTCGGTCTGAGCTGCCTCATGACCCGGTGTCTACAATTATATTTTAAATTTATTTGTTCAAACATAGCCTAATAGAACTTTAAAATAAATAAAAGGTTTTAAAAGAGAAAGTTTTTTCATAAACTTTTTTAAGTTATCTGTATGTAATCATAATAGCTACTTACGATCTATGTTTGATTACAAACAACAACAAACATGCAATATACAGATCAATGAAATCAAATGAGAAATAAACAGAGTATGTACAAATGAAGAACACTGAGTAAAGTAAAACGAAGAGAAGAAAAAAAAAGAAAAAAAAAAAGATAAAGAAAAAGAGAGATGGATATGTAGTATTTACCCTCATATATAGACGTTAGGTTGCAGATGATGAAGTTCTGGTTTCCTCTTTGCTTTTGTTTGAAAAGAGATAAAAAAAACAGAGACTGATAAAATTTTCAATCGTTTTCTTCCTCTCAAAATCTCTCTCTGTGTTTGTTTTTCTCTGCGTTTTCCAAAAATCCTCTCCCCTCAGTTTCTTCACTTTTTCTTTTTATATTTCAGAGGAGATTAGGCAGTTTCTCACCCAATCAACCATAAACCCATGTTTTTTCAAACCAAATCCCCTGAAAACAGGGAAAAGAGACATTAGGGGGCGGTGGGGCGTGTGAGGCTGCCTCTCACCCGAGAGATGGGCCTCACCCCATAGGCCCCCATGAAACGACCCACTAATTTTTTTTTTCTAAAAATAAAAACAGAAAACATATTTTTTGAGGAAATCATCACTTCAATCTGTCTTTTGCCTGTGAACAGGCATCATTTTTATCATAGCGTAACTTCGGTCTGAGCTGCCTCATGACCCGGTGTCTACAATTATATTTTAAATTGTAATTTTAGAAATCATATAGATAACTTAAAAAAGTTTATGAAAAAACTTTCTCTTTTAAAAACTTTTATTTATTTTAAAATTCTATTAGGCTATGTTTGAACAAATAAATTTAAATTGTAAAATTTATTTATAAATAAATTTTATATCAATTTTATTTGTAAGTGAATTTCATATTTGGAATAAAATTATTAAAATATAGAATTGAAAATAAATTCTTTATTTTTATGCTTAAAATAAATGAATTCATTTCTACTTTATTTTTTAAAACATTCTCAATGTCAATTCGATGTCTTCTTCGAATTACTCATAATAGCAAAATTTAACAGCCATTAATTATCATTTTAAAATTTTTGACAAATATTGAATCAATAAAGCTGGTTGGTAAAAGTCCAACGGAGATGAGTCAAAATCCGGTGATAGTGGTTTTGGGTGAGAGAAGAACAGTGGTAGGAAATAGGGCTGTGCAAAACCGAACCGGAACCGAAAACCGAACCGAACCGAATGGATTTTGGTCCATTTAGTTCGGTTTCTTCGGTTTTCGGTTTGTTCGGTTCTAAACCGAAATTAAATTTCGGTTATTTCGGTTCGGTTCGGTTCTTAAAATTGTAAAACCGAAAGAACCGAACCGAACCGACCGAAGTTTTTAAAATTCACCATTTTGCTTTTATATATATATATATATATATATATATATATATATATATATATATATATATATATATATATATATATATATATATATATATATATATATTACCTAAATCTAAATATACACTATAGTTATATTTATTTACATATATGTTTTTTTTTAATTGAAGTATATTAAATATATTATTAATAAGAACTTATATTGTATTTATTTTTAATATATTTTTTTAGTGTAATTTTGTTAATTTATTAGGAAAATAATATGAAAAATTTATGTATAATTTTTTTAGTTATTTTAAATGGTCTTATTTTATTGAATATAAGTTAATTTAATTTATGGATCCATATAAGTTAAAAAATTTTTTTTAAAAATTTATATTTGTGAAGAACCGATTGGACCGAACCGAACCGACCAAAATTATTTCGGTTTATTCGGTTTCGGTTCTAAAATTTTCGGTCCGCGGTTCGGTTCTAAAAATTCCTCAACTTCGATTTTCGGTTTGTTCGGTTCGGTCCAAAACCGAACCGAACCGACCATTTGCACACCCCTAGTAGGAAAGTGAGAAGAACAGTGGTAGGAGAGGAAAAAAAAACAGATTACGTTAGTTGCACATTGATAATTTATTTTTAATAAATGATCAAGAGGATATTAGAATCTTTTCAAATTTAACCCTTAAAAATATGGAATTTATTTGCAAATTTCATATATGAATTCAATTCCTATTTTTTATTATTTTATTTTTTTTTATTTTTTTACATTCTAAGCATTAAAAATATGAATTACAAATGAATTTCATAAAATTTTATGGAATTCATTTGTTCCCTATAAAATTTAAAGTGAAATATAAAGATATTTTAAGAAAAAAATATCCATATCTTAAAATTAATTAATTAATCAGTGATTAATATAGAATAGGTTATTAAGAGTTTGTAATTATTCAACAACTGTATATATAAAATTAGAGTCCAATTCATATTTTAAATTTCTAATATAAAATTAAAATAGGTTATTTTAGACTAATTCTAAAGTTGACAGGGGGTTATTAAAGTCTAATTTTTTTTTTAACTACTCTGTACTTTTATATATATAGCATAGATTAAAGATTGAGTTCTAATAAAATAGAATTAATTTGAAATAATTATAAATATAATTGTAATAGTCATTTAATAACTATAAACCTCTAACTAAATTAAATATTAGAAATTTATTGTTCACCTAATTGTCTTTTCCTCTGAATTATCTTTCCTGAATTCACGTATGTTATCATCTTATATATATATATGTTTGCTAATTATGTTATTTTACTTGTGCAGGCTGTTGTTTTAGGCCTTTTTGATATGTCGATATAGACATAAATTTAAGTAAAGAAGCTTTAAGAAAGCATTAATTAATCAGTTAATATAGCAGTACTAATAAATTTCGTATTTAATTTAGCTTCTATTGTGGGCTTTCAAAATTCTCAGCCAATGTACATGAAATAATCAGTTAGCTTTTATATTAATTAAGTAATTATAATATTAATCATTTTTTTTTCATGTAAAAAAATAGAAAAAGATGTCTTTGTCGAAACTATTAATCAAATCTGCATTTTGTTGAAAGTGCCACAAGGCCTATGTAGATCACTTTTTTTTTTCTTTCTTATTGTTCTTTTATTGTGGAATTTGTTTGAATCTTATTATAAATTTATCATGATTGGAAATATAATTAGCGAATTTAAACAATTTCTTTTAGAAGGTTAATGATTTTTCTTTTGGTAGTTTTATTTTACCATTTCTTTTGCAAATATGCAAAACATCAGAACTTAGAAGTTTCGAAATTTCTGAATCCACAATCTATTGTGATAGCTAGAGGCAATGTAGGTGGATTGTAATGTTTTTCTGGTTTTTTTTTAAAAAAAAAATTATAGTTAGAAATAGTGTTTGAGGGTAACTCTTTTTCTCGGTGAGATCCATAGCCACTACCTTCTTGATATAATTTTGGGGCTGCCATCACTCAATTTTCAGGTCGGAGCCCCCTTCCCTCTCCTCTTTCGTCTTATTTTTTTCTATAATAATTTTTAGGTCACTATAGATCTGAAATTTCAATTTTATTCATTGTTTTTTTTATTGTGTTTGGATTTTTCTTTTTTGTGTTTTTTGGTTTCAATAAATTCAGATCTAAAATTTTTTGTGTATTTTTGCTTTTGTTTTTGGAATTTTGTGTCAAATCTGAAATTCTTTTTGTCTTGTTTTTGTGTTTTTTATTTCAATAAACTCAGATCTGTATAGATTTGAAGTGTTTTTTTTATTTATGTTTGATTTTTTTGTGTTTTTTGGTTCCAATAAACATGGATCTGGAATTTATTTATGTTTTTGTTTTCATGTTTGGACTTTTTTTTGTGTCAGATATGAAATGTTTGTGTTTTTTTTTTTTGTGTTTGCTTCTTTTTTTTTCTATTTTTGGTTTCAATAAACTTCGATCTGGAATTTTTATTTTAAATTTATTTTTTATTTTTGCCTAGATCTTATTTGTGTTTTTATAGATCTAGATCGTTTTAGACTGATAGAGTTGGGATACGCCCATAACTCTATAAAGGATTGAGTTCCTATCTAGATTAAATTGAGTTATTTAATCTAAATTAAACTACCAAATCTTATCTCAGAAAGGATTCTGAGTTAGATTAGGGTTAAGACTCTAGCCTTTAGGACCTCTATAAATAGAGATGAGGTCCTCATAATTTGGTAACGAGAAAACGTACATGCCGCAAAGCTGCTCGTTCCCACTCACAGTTTTTTGTCTTAATTTTCAGGGGCATTTAGATTGTGAACAAGTTGCTCTTATCCCGAGTGGATAAAAGCCGGACCAGTGACCAAAAACAAACGGGATCTTGGTAGACGCTTCCGCAACGAGTTTCTGCGCTACAAGAGGTAGGTACCATTTATTAATGTTACCTCCACGTTAATTATATGTGTATAATTTCCCATCATTGGTATCAGAGCCGTTGTTTTTACATCCTAGCATGTGGCTAAATGGATCTAAAATTTTATGTGTAAAATTATTAGATCTGGGATGCATTGAATACAACAAAAATTTAATTTTTGTGTGAAAAATATATATGCGTGTATATTTCGGCTCGATTTTGTCTATGTGTACACCGAAACCCGAGGGGATGAACATGAGTGTTCTAAACGGCTAACTAAAAGTCAAAATTTTTTATTTTTGACCTCACCATTGAATTCATAGACCCTGAAAACCCCCCCACCGGCCGGAATCAGAGCGTCAGATTCGGCAGGGAAGGCGGCGCGTGGACCACACGCGCCACATACGTTCGGCGCGTGCGCGTGGGCGGTGGCCCACACACGCGTCGCCACGTGTCAGCGGTGATGCGTCACGCTGACATGTGGCCCAATCGCTGAATGCCACGTGGATGGCTGAGGCCATGCCACGTGGCAGAGGTGATGGGGGCAGACACGTGGACCAACCAGAGGATGACACGTGGAAGACTGTGGTCATGCCACGTGTCCCAATCAGATGGTGCCACGTGTCCAAATTAGGGACCGCCACATGTCAAACTGAGGTCTGCCACGTGGCGATGCTGACGTGTCATGCGTGACACGTGGTCCAATGGGACACCGCCACGTGGTGGTGACATGTACCCAGTTGCCACGTGAGCGACACGTGGTCCAATTAGGTTTTGACATGTGTCAGACCGAGGTCTGCCACGTGTCAGTGCTGACGTGTCACGTGTGACACATGGACCAATGAGACGTCGACACGTGGCGTCGACTGTGCCATGTGGGGACTAGGTGGACCAATAGAATTCAGACACGTGGCGTGACTGGATGCGGAGACGTGGCACGCTGTGGTTGTGACACGTGTCTGGCCAAGTGGGAGGACGCGCGTGTGGTGCGTGAAGGTGCGTGAGCGCGTCTCCTACTCCCTCGTCGGTGCGTGTTGGCGCGTGCGGCGACCTCCGACCACCATTTCAGCTCCGTTTTTTATCATATTAATTTTTCAAATTATTTTTGAATTTTTGGTCATGTTGTCAAAATTTTTTAATGACCAGAAAATATATTGTGTATTTTTTGATATTTAAATGTGTTTAATTTCAAAAATAAAATATTAAAAAGTGTAGAAAATGTGTTTTCTGCTTTCGAAAATTTTTAAAAATATTTTGAAAAATTTTTGAGGTTCTGCCCTTATTTATTGATTGAAATACGTTTTAATTATGTGTATTTATACATGAGTGTATAAATTTTTCTATAAATGTTATAGAAATTTTAAATAAGGGCACCGGTTCTTCCTTAAGAAACGCATAAGTTGCTTTGAGAATTGCAAGAGTGAAATCAATAAGTAACATGATAATGCAAAGGAATATTTGAGCTGATGACAATGATGCAATAGTGCATCATAAAGTACATGTGTGAGAACAAATGCAAGAGTGCATTTGAATAAGTGGTCTGAGTTTTGGTCTGAGTTTCCAAAAAGGGAAGTGTTGAGAAGCAACACTAAAATTCTGTGATGGTGTTGAGAAATGGACAGAGTGCGCATCGTCCATGGCTTCATCAATGGACATATGAGTTGTCTGATGAATTGATGAAATTGGTCAAAGAAATAATCCCATTATCAAGAAAGATTTTATGAAATCTGGACTTCTAAAATAGTTGACATAAGTGTCAATTTGAGTTAGCGTTTATTTTTTGTTAAATAGGATTTATGTTTCCTATTAATATTTGACATGAGTGTATTATTTTGAAATTATTGGATTTTAATTATTGGTTAAATAAATGTGTTTATTTACTTATTATGATGGTATTTAACTTTATAATAAATGAGTTTATTTTAATTGTTAATTGCCTTGCGATATTGTATGAGTAAAATTATTGCATGCTTATTAAGTAAAGGCTCAATAAAGATCCCCTCATAAGTTTGAGAACTTGATAATCCAATAATTCAGATTTATTATGCATGAAATTTTAACCTATAAGGTTGGACATTAGAACTTAGAGGGTAATTGGATACTATAAGTAGCCTTTTTGAATTTGAGCCTAATAGAGAATTTTACTAGGTTATTATTTCAGGTGTATAATAAATTGCATGTTGTAGACACCGGGTCCTGAGTCCGGCATAAAATGAAAATGGTGATTTTGATCCTCGATTATTCCCTCCGAAAGAAAAGCCAAAAAAATATATAAATAAAAAAACAAAAAAAATATATATAAATGTGTGTGTAAAATTAAAAATTAATTAATTAATTTTGTTATTAGTTAATTGAGTAATTAATATTATTGTGTAATTAAAGTGCATGAAAAATTAAAGTTTAAAGTGTATAATTAATTAGATAAATATATATATATATATATATATATATATATATATATATATGTGTGTGTGTGTGTGTGTGTGTGTGTGTGTGTGTGTGTGCTAATTTAAATGAACTAAGTGGTGTAATGTTTAATTATTGTAATGTTTAAATTGAATATATTAATGTGTAATTGATATATAATGTTCAAATTAATTAATGTGTGTTATTAAAATTAAATTAATTAAAGTATAAAATGAAAAAAGAAAAGGAGGAAAATACATTGTTGACCTTTAACCCTAATTTGAGGGTGTATAAAAAGAAAAGAATGAGGAAAAATGGAGGGGGGCTCGGCGGATCAAAAGAAAGAAAAAGAAAAGAAAAGAGAGCAAGGCAAAGAAGAAGAAAGAAAAAGAAAAGAAAAAGAAAGGGGGCACAGAGAGAGGGCCGGCCAAAGAAAGAACACAGGGAATCCAAGAAGACCAAAAGGAAAAGAAAATAGAAAGGAAAAGAGAGTTGAGCACAGAGAGAGCAAGAACAACCCAAGAAAATAAAGAAAGAAAGGAAAGCAAATAGAAAAGAGAGAAAGAAAGCCAAATAAGGAAAGAAGAGAGGAGCAGACCAGGGAGAGCACCTGACGCTGGAGAGAAGGAGAAAGAGGAGAAAAGAGAGAGAGAGGAGGCGAGGCCTCCGCCGGCCAACCACCGCCGCACACAACGGCACGCGCCCCACTGGAAGAACCAGCACATCCGGACGCTTCAGATGATGGCCTCCGTTCCTCCATCGGACTCTGGCAGCCGGCACGTGAGGGAGAAGAACCCGGACCGTTGCAGCGCGTTTTCCCGGCGACGGCGACTTCCGATCGGCGCGTGGACACCGGCGAGGAGCTCAGCGTGCGGCGATCTAGCCTTCGGTGGAGGTGGTGTCCGTCACTGCCGCTCCGGCGAGGTAAACTCCACTTCCCCCTATTTTATATATTTATATATTATTATTATTATTATTATTATTATTATTATTATTATTATTATTATTATTATATTTAATTTCTAAATTTTTATTATTAACATTATTAATATATATATTTATATTTATTTATTATTCTGTTTTAATATTATTTTATTATTTATTATTGTTATTCTTATATTATTATTATTGTTATTATATGGTTATTGTTAATTAGTTGATATATTCGTTTATTATTAGTATTTTGTGTTATGTTAATATTATTATTATTATTATTATTATTATTATTATTATTATTATTGTTGTTGTTGTCTAATTTGTGTTAATTTTATGTTGATGTTATTATTTAATTGATTTGTGATTATTTAATGTTATGTTATATTATTATTATCATTATTGATTATTGTTATTATTATTGTTATTTGTCTATGCAATTATTTATGTATTCATTTATTTATTTATTTAGAAATATGTAATTATTTTATCTTATTTTATGTATTTGTGGTCTGTAATAATAAAATGATTTTCGATCGCTCTTAAAAAGAACCACCACACAAATGTTTTAATAGAATGTTTGCTAAATAAAACTTGGACCAATGTCCTATTTTTACCCAATCAAATCATCACATAAAAACTGTTTTCCATAATGAATGCATGCGAGGACCAATGTCCTCATTGTTAATGAATAACCCGTTTTATGCATGTATCGCACATTTACAAATGGGAGTTGTATTCCGCTCCTAGTATTATTGTAATTTATTTGATTTAATGCTTTAATCTTTTATTCATTTATTTATCTATTATTTTAAATACGTGAATAAAATGCGCTTTTCAATCAATTGCATTGTGTGGAAAGGTAGAAATAATCGAGGTAGAAATAGATGAGAAATCCCGGACCCAGCTCTGGTCTTTGGGCTCAAAGAGGCTAGAGGTCTACCCTCCAAGACACCTTTTTGTGCCACGAGACTTTAGCGCTAATCCTAGGCTCCTTAGGGTGAGAGGTTTACCTTCCAAGACCCCTCTGGCTGGCCCAAAATGGATACAACGCGCAGTCTTAGGCTCTCCGAGGCGAGAGAAACTTTCCCAATGTTCTATTGGGTGGCCACTCCATGAAACCTCCTTGTTGCCCAACATAGACGCACTTGCGATTTATTGCAAGCTGTCAACGGACCCACAATTGCCCGATCGCCCTCGAGCGGGTGGTCAGAGGGGCGGCCGCGGGGATCCAGCGCGCGTCACAGTGGCGACTCCGCTGGGGACGATATGGTTTGAGATTTCAATTTGAAAATACCTCATTTAACATTTATGGTTAAAATTTAATTCATAAATTCGCTTTCCCTCATTTGCATTACATCTCATTAGAGCTTTAGAATATGCTAGTTTGGTCCCTCTATTAGCCCCGGTGCGTTCCTGAAACACGACCTCATTTTTACTCAATTTGGGGAAGTGTTAAGGATAATCACCAGCCCAAGACTCGTACAATCGTGGTATATAAAATGGTGACCCGATCGGTCGTTACGCTCGTGATGAGCTAGACCCATCGGCAGGGATCATGCTTGGGTAGCCCTAAAATAACACCACCCATGACCAAAGCCCATGTAATGGCAATAGAAACTTCCATTAGGTTACATGTACCATAATATCATGCTTGCTATTTGGGCCATCATATATTGAACAAAATCAATTGAATCAGATGGTTTTCTTCAAAGGCTTTCATGCCCCGATGGGCACATCTTGATTTAATCGAATTGTTTAAATATATAATGGCCAAACATCCATGCGCATGTGCTTTAAATTAAGAGTTGTTATGCTGCCGGCTTCTCACCGTGCACTATACGCGTCCATTGGGTTCCCTGTTAACCCTTGGATAAAGACTACCTAGGAAAGAGACCGCACGATCCTGTGTGTGGGAGAAATAAGGTTGGAAGGATCTACCTGCTTGCATGTGGCTGTGAATGCTGCACAACATGCACATACATCACATGTCATTCATGTAAAAAAATATATATATATCTAAATATATAAATATAAAAAATAAAAAATACATTTCATATTGTGTGTATATATCCTTTTACCTGCATATTATTTTTCACATACATATACAATCACGTGTATATTTGTTTTCATGCATTGCATCGCATAATTGCAATTTATTGATTTTTTCACTTCATCCGCACAATTCACGATCATGCATTGTATATTGTCATACACGCATCATTCTAACAATTTAAATTTTCAGCCATCATAAATTCATCCAAGTAGATTAGAGGCCCTGACGGTCGATTAGTAAGGACATACTCGCCCTTTGGATTGCTCGAATTAGTCATTGATTGGGATCCTGAGCCACTCTCAGTATCTAGTACCTCATCCTCATGATTAACAAGCACCTACTATTCCACAACCACTTGTTGGTCCACAACAACCAATAGCCCATGCTGGGGGCAAGCCGAACCACCTGCTAGTAGAGAGGCTCTTTTTATTGGCAATGCTACTGTCAACCTGTCAATGAGCTTGGAGCTGTTGCATCCATTAAGCCAAGAAGGGAAAAGGACTCCCAATCCCAATGATGATTTATGATGGAGGAGAAAGATGAGCCAAAAGTCTATCAAGCCGTGAGGGGTAGAGCACCCAGGGTAGAGAGAAAAAGAGGCTTCAAAAAGGGAAAATTACATCCATTGTCGGCTAAGCCTGCCTTAAACCAAGGGGAAGCTATTCATAGAATGGAGCAATTTTGTGCTTTCCACCAACATTGGCCAGTTAGAGGATCAATGCCAAATTCTGAGGGACTGAATTCAAGATCTGATCAACAATAAAGAAATTGCTGACCCAGAGAAGAAGGGAAAATAAAAGCTGATGACAGATGAACAATGTTTTTGCGCACTTATATATTATTTCTAATGATTTCATTTCTTATGATCATGATACATTCATTCATTTTGACATTAATTCAATCAATACTACTGTGACGCGCGCCGGATCCCGATGCGCCGCCCGTTCGACCGCCCGCATGTGGGCGACCGGGGCATTTGCGGGTCCGTTGACATCTTGCAAATAAATTGTAAGTGCGTCTATGTTGGGCAACATGGAGGTTTCATGGAGTCGCCACCCAATAGAACATTGGGAAAGTTACTCTCGCCTCGGAGAGCCTAAGACTGCGCTTGGTATCCATTTTGGGCCAGCTAGAGGGGTCATGGAAGGTGAACTTCTCACCCTAAAGAGCCTAGGATTAGTGCTAAAGCCTCGTGACCCAAGAAGTATTTTGGAGGATAACCTCTAACCTCTGGAGCCCAAAGACCAGAGCTGGGTTCGGGATTTCTCATCTATTTCTACCTCAATTATTTTATGATCAAATTTTAATATCATTAATTTGCTCTCTCTCCACACTATGCAATTGATTAAAAGGCGCATTTATTCACATCTTGAAAGCGATAAATGATCAAATAGATAATGAAAGCAATAGATTACAATAATACAAGGAGCGGAATACAACTTCCTTTTGTAAATGTGTGAAGCATGCATAAATCAGGACATTGCTTATTTTGAGGACTTTGGTCCTCTCATGCATCGTTATTAAAATTGGGGATTTTTATTTGTGATGATCTTTTTTTCTTGGATGGAAATAGGGCATTGGACCCTTGTTTTGTGTAAACCTCATTTTATTAAATATAAAAGCATTGAGTCATTTTTATACATCAACGGGATATGAGAGGAGTATATCCATATACATAAGATGATCAATAAAAGAAATAAAACAAGAGGATTAGGAAACTAAACCGGACGAGATCCTCCAAACATGGTAGATAGCCGCTCAAGCTTGGATAATCCAGGAGGACCAATATACACTCACAGAAAGTTAAGAGATGTTAATATACATAAAATTAACACATAAGAAGTCAAGGAGACTTGGAAAAGATAAAAAAATGGTTTAAAAGGATGGAAATAGAACCCACCGACGGCCTTCCTTGGTTGACCGACGGGTGTCGGTTCGGGTATCCGATATGCCCATTTGTCACTCAAGGAGGGGCGTCTGTAGGTTGGTGACCGACGGGCGTCGGTGATAAAGATGAACTGTCGGTCACCTCTGTCTCTGAAAAAACAGAATGGAGAGGGAGAGAAAAAAAACCTTTTCAAAGTCAAAAAATGAATTTTATCCCAAAAGGAGATAAGAGAGTCAAGATAAAAGAAAATAATGATAGATATTCAAAAATTCCACAAAATGAGAAATAAATATGGAGATAAAATGGAGAAATAATTCAGAATATTTACCCTCAGATAATCGCTTCAGGTGAGATTCTTGTGTCGGTTAGAGCCTCGCGCGTTCCACGAGAAGCAAAGATGAAGGATTAAAGAGAAAAAATGAGATATTTCACCTTCAATCCCTCAGAAAATCGGTTTTGGAGTCAAAATCTAAAGAAAACTAATTAGCTTTTAGTTCCTTTTGATTGGTTTGATCCTTGATTCAATAGATTTCTTTAGAAAAAGTGTTTTTTGGAGGAGAGAGAAAATGTGCTTGAAATTGGGCAGAGTTTCCTCTTTTGAAAATTTTTCCAACCCTTTTCAAATGAAAATCCGGAGCTTTTATAGCCAGACACGACCGACGGGCGTCGGTGTATAGAGGCGGGCATCGGAAAAATCCTTCTGACACAAGGATTTGTCCGACGGCCCTGCCACATCCACCGACGGGCGTCAGAAGGGTTGCGTGCTCCGGGAAACCAGGCGGCATTCTGACAGGGGCAGTGATTTTCCGACGGGCGTCGGAAAATACCTAGAGCCGTCGGTGACTCGGAGCGACGGGCTGACTTCACAGATGGGTTGGCCGTCTGTGGAGGACAAAAAAGCCCTTCGACTAAAAAAAAACCTCTGTTTTCCTCTCCTTCGGCCCAGGAATGATAAAAACCTCACTTCTCATGGAACGCGGGACTAAAACCTCTAAATCCAACCTCCCATACAGGCTTGGACACTGATTTCATCACAGGGCAACCTCTGATCCGGACCGCTCCGGGACACGGTGCTTACAGTTGCCCCCAGTTTTGGAGAAACTAGTGCACTAGCGCCTAGATAAGCCAAAACTCAGAGAAAGGTCAGAAAGGAAGCGTACCTGCGACGGCTTTTCACCCTCTATGCCTTTTGCCGGGTGGATCTCGTCTCGATCCGCTCGGCGATGGGAAAATACTCTCATCGGTCTTATCTCGACCTGCAGGTGTTTGGTGAGGTGCAGCATGCTTTGGCCACGACCTCGATCTGGTGAGACGCGGTATGCTTTGGCTACAGTCTCAATCTGCGAGATGCAGCATGCTTTGGCTCGATCTGGTGAAGTGCGGTATGCTTTGACCACAGCTACGATTTATGAGATGCAGCATGCTCTAGCTACAGTCTCGGTCTGGTGAGATGCGGTATGCTTTGACCACAACTTCGATCTGGTGAGATGCAGCATGCTCTGGCTACAATCTAGGTCTGGTGAGATGCGGTATGCTTTGACCACAGTCTCGATCAGGTGAAGAGCGGTATGCTTTAACCACAGCTTCGATCTGGTGAGATGCAGCATGCTTTGGCTACGACCTCGATTTGGTGAAGAGCGGTATGCTTTGACCACAGCTTCGATCTGGTGAGATGCAGCATGCTCTGGCTACAGTCTCGGTCTGGTGAGATGCGGTATGCTTTGACCACAGTCTCGATCAGGTGAAGAGCGGTATGCTTTGACCACAGCTTCGATCTGGTGAAGATGAGGAAACCCCGCTGGGTTCCTCGTTCCAAAAAGAGGTCTTTTTAATCGATATCCATGTCCGGATTGGTATTTCTCTGTACCTGTGTGATAAAAGATTTTGTTAGTTCGCGTTTGAGTGGTCATCTTTTGACCTATTTATTGATGGCGTGATTTTGCTATATTTGCTATGCCATGTTTCATCTTTTATTCATTCTTCTTATTGAGATGTTATTGATTATCATTTTTTGTTGTTTGTTTCTTTTTATTGTTATATCGTCATTTTTATCGACATATAAGTAAATATGAGAACATACACTTTCTGTGATGTGATTAAGCAATTAACAATCGAATGATCACGCAATAATAAAACAAAAGTTTTCCACTAGAAATGTCATTTTTGTACAGTGCATATAGAAAATATAAATATACAAAAGATACAAAAATAACTCCCTGAAGATCAGAGAGGTGTGTAGTCTGAGGGCTCATCGCGATCCTCGTCATCCGATATATGCACGGTCCCTGGAGGAGGTGGACGTGCCGGAGGTGGTGGCGGAGCTGTGGAGGGTCCTGCCTCGTGATCATGGGCCCGCCTGAAACGGATCTGAGCGTAGCCATCCAAAAAGGGTTGGGTGCAGGTACTCATAAACCCTAAGGTCTCAGAAACCTTGTCTCCCAACTTCTTGAAGGCTTGGCTCAATTGAATGGTCTGCTCATTGGCGGCCTTTCTCCTCTGCTCCAGGCTCTGCTCCGTCTGTTCCCTAAACTCCCTCATGGTCTGAGAAAGAGGGGGGAGAATCCCCTCCATCGCCTGGACGCGGGATCTCAGAGAGTCAAGTGACTCATCAATCATCTGTAGGGTCATATCGACCCTCTGAGACGCCTGGTCCTGTGACGTCCCCAAATCATGAGTGTAACACCCCCATCGCCGTCCACGTTGGAAGGACACCGACGGACGCGCTACCTGACGCTTACTCAAACAGATATGCACATGCACAATACGGAAGCATACATTCATACATAACATACATACGGAAATACGGGGTAATTAAAAACTTACCTTACCTGCAGGCACAGACTGATCATGCAATCACTCATGCACATGCAGACACTAAGCTGAAGCATACACAGAGACATACATATGACCCTTCAACGGAAGCATAAGCGAAATAATAAAACAAAGGAATAACTAAACATAAAACATACTAACTATTACATTCCCAAAAGAAAACTCAAGATCAAAACATAATTAATTACATATACAATACTACAGAATTACAAAAGCTGAAGTACAGGAGCTGAACAAAATACAGAACTTCTAACTCCTACGTGGCCGACCTTGCAGAAGTGCGACTCGAACAGAACTAAACCTGCCACCTGCACGGAAAGGAAATCCGTGCTAAGCGATAAACGCTTAGTGGGGAGAACACACAAGAATATGGACGACCATTCACAATGGTCGCCGAGGCATAACACATTCAAATGACAAATGCGGATATTCATAACAAATATGATCATGCTGGCATAGTAAAGGCATTCATTCGATAACTCATAACCATAACATATACTCATGTCCAAGATAGCCCAAAACAGACATAATACAATACACGTTACAAGCATCATCATGCTGAACTACATACTATATCACATGCATAAACCTACATGGGTAGCAAATATCAACATCTTACCGTGCGGAGTCACATGAGCTTTACACCTGCAATTGACATAACTAAGCACCCATGCATGAACTGACAACCAAACCATCATGTTAAGAATGCTAGCTAACCAACATACTTAGACATGCTAAACACACACACTAGTCAAAATCCAAGGTACAAAATCCAAAGCATCATATTACCGCTGCGCAACTCTCATATATTAAGTATCAAGCGAAAACACTCTAATAGCGGAGACTGAAAGCATAATCACATAGTATTACATTCATATCATCATCATGCAGAAAGTACAGTTAAACTTCACATACTTACCATCACAACTGCCTCAGTCCACATGCAAATATATATAACAAAACTATGCTTAAGTCATATACTTAAATACATCAATCGAATCATTTCAAAGCATTCAAAAACTTATAACAAATCACAAGACAAGTATGGATAATCATGTTAACTATAAAATCACGCTGACATAATACAGACATACATGTTGAAGCCCATATTCACATTCATATACATATAAACTGATTCCTGAAATCCTTATCATAATCAATCGGATATCACATTCTGATAGCTATTTCAAAGCAGCATAAAACAAACCATCAAAGCACCTGCTGACTCACAATAGTGGATAACGAGTGTACTGATTAGTACCTTACGGGTAAAAGTCGGCCAAAGGGTACCTTACGGGTACGAATCGAAAACCATTTATTTTATCACAAAAGCATTTTACTGATGGGGGATCTTAACCCGATCCAAATACATTAAAAAGGACCACAAGGATCCGTACTGATGGGGGGTTCGCGAGGAACCAATCGGGGGACCTGATCAGGGTCCAAACGTTCAAAGGGCTGCAGCTAACTGATCTCTATTAGGCATGCCTAACAATCCACTAGTCTGACTCTCGCAGGTCATGCATAAAACAATTCACGCTTCGAATCGCATAACGCATAAATATATAAATATCATGCATAAACTAAAGAATGATAGACATATAAATATGCTCATAAAGTTTGTCATATCTCATATAATTCCCATTGCAAAACATAATACAATCAATATACTTTAACATTTAAACAATGTTCTAAAGCATGCCAAGAATCAGGTAAAGAAGCACTACCATGCCAATGATTATCAATACAAAATCTTAATCATGCATTAGGTGCAGATACTAAGCATAAATCATGCATAGTCCAAATTACATTTAAACATAACACATTGAGTTCCCAGGCTAAAGCATAGTAATGCATTCGGACGTCAACCATATTATTCATATAAGTTTAGCATAGCATAATATCAATTATACTTCATACAAGTCATATTCTGGAGCATGCAATAATTCACTCAATAACATTCTAGCAGTACTCTTCAAACTAAAGCATGTCAGGAACACATGTGGAATCATATTATGCAAATGAATAAAAACTCATGGAATGATACGAAATACTCTTAAGTATGGCAGATTATTATAAGAGGAGAATCCAATCAAGGATATGCGTAACATAATGCTAATCACAACTAAAATGAGCTAACCAATCAGATAAAATAGCACACAGTAGAGGAAAAAGTCATAAAAGCATTTGGAAGTCATTTTATAATAAACTAGTCACGGGGAACAAATCGGAACAGAAAAGATCATACAAGGTCATACAAGAGCACATAAAGGTATGACAAGTGTAATACAGTAGTACATCACCGTACAGAAGAGATAGGAAATTCATTTTGGTTAAAACTGGGTGAAATCAGAAAATGGGGCTGAAGAGGGGTCGGTCACGAGCCGTGTCACGACTCGTGACTGGCCTCAAAGGAGGGTCACGGGACGTGACCTAGTGTCACGCCTCGTGACCAACAAGAGAGTCACGGGACGTGACTCTATGTCACGCCTGCTCTTTATAAGGGTCACGAGTCGTGACTCTATGTCACGTCTCGTGACATGTCTCCAAGAGAGTCACGGGATGTGACTCTAAGTCACGCCTCCTCACAAGAGTCACGGGACGTGACTCTAAGTCACGAGACGTGACTTGCCTCTCACAAGGAAGTCACGCTTCGCGACTGGGGGTCACGCCTCACGGCTTCTTCCAATCCGCCGAGAAGTCACGCGTTGTGACTGGGAGACAGAGTCACATGGCGTGACTAGAAGTCACGTCTCGTGACTTGTCTCTCTCAGGGAAGTCACGACACACTGGAAATGGAAAATTCCACAGAAACGCGATTTCCCATTCCCAGCTACCCAGAATTCAAAAACTCGATAAAAATCATTTTCAATCTAATTCAAAACACCACCAAATTCATCTTACCTTTCAATCGATCTTCAAAACATCAAATTGACATAAAACCAGCTTAATTCAACAATCAAATCAACTAAAATCATGCATAAACACATTTTAATCCATTCTAGAGTACAAACCCTAAAAATACAGTAAGTTCAAAACCCAAAGCTCAGAACTTCCAATTCAATCATGTTCATGCATTACTAACACATAATCATGCAGATACACATTCCAAAACACACCAAATTCCAGGAATTAGACAATGCAAACTCATTTATAACCTTGGTGAGAAATAGGGCAGAGACATTCAACTGAGATTGAAGAACACAGAAGTTCAAAATTGCATGCAATCCAAAACACTCGCAAACCTGGAAATGACGATCCAAAAATCACACTTTCAGCTTCAAGATCAGTCCTCAATCCTTTCCTTGCCTTTACTTTGCTTCTTCTTATCATCAAACACTTGCACAAACAAAACCCACAATTACTCTTCAAAACCCTAACTCAACCAAAACCAGGAAAAGATGAAGAAGAACAGTACGTAGAAACCTTAACCCAACTTACCTCTTCAAGCAAAGTACAACTCCACCAAGCCAAACACAACTCCAAGCCAAATGAGAAAGAAAGGAAAAGCAGAGAAAGGAGAAGAGAAGAAGAAGGGGAGGCGTGAGAGGAGAGAACGAACGGGAATGCTATCTGTGTTCTCCCTCTCTTCCTCTTTCCTTTCTTCTTTTCTTCATTCAATGCCCACCTAACAAGCCCACATGGCAGATCCTAATTAGACCACAAACTCCACTCAAACTATTCCAAATCCATTAATGCTCTTTAGTCCTTAGACAAATAACACTTCACTCACTTACACATTTCTTTCCTTATAAACTTAATTATCTTTTCAATTAGGTCCTTAACACTCCAACTTTCTCAAGCACAAAATTACTGAAATACCTTTCCGATCCCGACTTAGCATGCACAATCCGACCAGGGCTATTTTGGGGTGTGACAACTCTGCCCTCCTAAAAGAATTTCATCCTCGAAATTCACGGCGAAACACTTACATCCAAATAACCCAAACAAACATAACTTACTTAAACAAGAGCTTGCAATGTAACTTACCAGAAGAACCTACGGTCTCCTTCAAATCCTTGCTAGACGCTACAAACTCTATAGGCACTCGCGAAGATCTGAGCAAATCCTCCACTTCCTTCCTAGCTTGCCCAGCTAAACTCTCACTCATCTTCTTAGGAAAACCGACAATCCGATGTTCCATACTGCCACACCTGAAACAAGCACCTGAAAGCTTCCGACATGGACCCCGATGTCGCTTCTGGCAGTGCTGACAACTTGATGGTACCCACTTCCTACACTTGTTCCCATGTTGCTTCTGACATTGTTGACACATCGAAGGTTCTCGAATCCTTTTTCGAGCTGACACTTCACTAACCGATCCTTTTCTCTTCTGAGGTGCATGCCGAACAAATTCTTGAGAAGCACGAGGAGCAGTCAATCTATCCAAAATCCGAATCAACCCTTGTACTAATGACCTATCATCAGAAACACGACCAGAATCTTCAACTGGAAGACGCTCGAAAATATTCCGATCAGCACTAACTCGATTCACACCTATTGTTGTCTCGCCCACATTCTCACTAGGATCAGACTCCATCTAGACATGACACAAAACAGGACGCATCTACATTAGGCCACGACACAAAACCGACTCTCATGCACAGACTCAACACATAACAAACAACAAACCCAGAACCATCAAACCTGGGCTCTGATACCACTAACTGTAACACCCCCATCGCCGTCCCCGTTGGAAGGACACCGACGGACGCGGTACCCGACGCTTACTCAAACAGATATGCACATGCACAATACGGAAGCATACATTCATACATAACATACATACGGAAATACGGGTTAATTAAAAACTTACCTTACCTGCAGGCACAGACTGATCCTGCAATCACTCATGCACACGCAGACACTAAGCTGAAGCATACACAGAGGCATACATATGACCCTTCAACGGAAGCATAAGCGAAATAATAAAACAAAGGAATAACTAAACATAAAACATACTAACTATTACATTCCCAAAAGAAAACTCAAGATCAAAACATAATTAATTACATATACAATACTACAGAATTACAAAAGCTGAAGTACAGGAGCTGAACAAAATACAGAACTTCTAACTCCTACGTGGCCGACCTTGCAGAAGTGCGACTCGAACAGAACCAAACCTGCCACCTGCACGGAAAGGAAATCCGTGCTAAGCAATAAACGCTTAGTGGGGAGAACACACAAGAATATGGACGGCCATTCACAATGGTCGCCGAGGCATAACACATTCAAATGACAAATGCGGATATTCATAATAAATATGATCATGCTGGCATAATAAAGGCATTCATTCGATAACTCATAACCATAACATATACTCATGTCCAAGATAGCCCAAAACAGACATAATACAATACACGTTACAAGCATCATCATGCTGAACTACATACTATATCACATGCATAAACCTACATGGGTAGCAAATATCAACATCTTACCGTGCGGAGTCACATGAGCTTTACACCTGCAATTGACATAACTAAGCACCCATGCATGAACTGACAACCAAACCATCATGTTAAGAATGCTAGCTAACCAACATACTTAGACATGCTAAACACACACACTAGTCAAAATCCAAGGTACAATATCCAAAGCATCATATTACCGCTGCGCAACTCTCATATATTAAGTATCAAGCGAAAACACTCTAATAGCGGAGACTGAAAGCATAATCACATAGTATTACATTCATATCATCATCATGCAGAAAGTACAGTTAAACATCACATACTTACCGTCACAACTGCCTCAGTCCACATGTTAATATATATAACAAAACTATGCTTAAGTCATATACTTAAATACATCAATCAAATCATTTCAAAGCATTCAGAAACTTATAACAAATCACAAGACAAGTATGGATAATCATGTTAACTATAAAATCACGCTGACATAATACAGACATACATGTTGAAGCCCATATTCACATTCATATACATATAAACTGATTCCTGAAATCCTTATCATAATCAATCGGATATCACATTCTGATAGCTATTTCAAAGCAGCATAAAACAAACCATCAAAGCACCTGCTGACTCACAATAGTGGATAACGAGTGTACTGATTAGTACCTTACGGGTAAAAGTCGGCCAAAGGGTACCTTACGGGTACGAATCGAAAACCATTTATTTTATCACAAAAGCATTTTACTGATGGGGGATCTTAACCCGATCCAAATACATTAAAAAGGACCACAAGGATCCGTACTGATGGGGGGTTCGCGAGGAACCAATCGGGGGACCTGACCAGGGTCCAAACGTTCAAAGGGCTGCAGCTAACTGATCTCTATTGGGCATGCCTAACTATCCACTAGACTGACTCTCACAGGTCATGCATAAAACAATTCACGCTTCGAATCGCATAACGCATAAATATATAAATATCATGCATAAACTAGAGAATGATAGACATATAAATATGCTCATAAAGTTTGTCATATCTCATACAATTCCCATTGCAAAACATAATACAGTCAATATACTTTAACATTTAAACAATGTTCTAAAGCATGCCAAGAATCAGGTAAAGAAGCACTACCATGCCAATGATTATCAATACAAAATCTTAATCATGCATTAGGTGCAGATACTAAGCATAAATCATGCATAGTCCAAATTACATTTAAACATAACACATTGAGTTCCCAGGCTAAAGCATAGTAATGCATTCGGACGTCAACCATATTATTCATATAAGTTTAGCATAACATAATATCAATTATACTTCATACAAGTCATATTCTGGAGCATGCAATAATTCACTCAATAACATTCTAGCAGTACTCTTCATACTAAAGCATGTCAGGAACACATGTGGAATCATATTATGCAAATGAATAAAAACTCATGGAATGATACGAAATACTCTTAAGTATGGCAGATTATTATAAGAGGAGAATCCAATCAAGGATATGCGTAACATAATGCTAATTACAACTAAAATGAGCTAACCAATCAGATAAAATAGCACATAGTAGAGGAAAAAGTCATAAAAGCATTTGGAAGTCATTTTATAATAAACTAGTCACGGGGAACAAATCGGAACAGAAAAGATCATACAAGGTCATACAAGAGCACATAAAGGTATGACAAGAGTAATACAGTAGTACATCACCGTACAGAAGAGATAGGAAATTCATTTTGGTTAAAACTGGGCGAAATCAGAAAATGGGGCTGAAGAGGGGTCGGTAACGAGCCGTGTCACGACTCGTGACTAGCCTCAAAGGAGGGTCACGGGACGTGACCTAGTGTCACGCCTCATGACCAACAAGAGAGTCACGGGACGTGACTCTATGTCACGCCTGCTCTTCACAAGGGTCAAGAGTCGTGACTCTATGTTACGTCTTGTGACATGTCTCCAAGAGAGTCACGGGACGTGACTCTAAGTCACGCCTCCTCACAAGAGTCACGGGACGTGACTCTAAGTCATGAGACGTGACTTGCCTCTCATAAGGCAGTCACGCTTCGCGACTGGGGGTCACGCCTCACGGCTTCTTCCAATCCGCCGAGAAGTCACGCGTTGTGACTGGGAGACAGAGTCACGTGGCATGACTGGAAGTCACGTCTCGTGACTTGTCTCTCTCAGGGAAGTCACGACACACTGGAAATGGAAAATTCCACAGAAACGCGATTTCCCATTCCCAGCTACCCAGAATTCAAAAACTCGATAAAAATCATTTTCAATCTAATTCAAAACACCACCAAATTCATCTTACCTTTCAATCGATCTTCAAAACATCAAATTGACATAAAACCAGCTTAATTCAAAAATTAAATCAACTAAAATCATGCATAAACACATTTTAATCCATTCTAGAGTACAAACCCTAAAAATACAGTAAGTTCAAAACCCAAAGCTCAGAACTTCCAATTCAATCATGTTCATGCATTACTAACACATAATCATGCAGATACACATTCCAAAACACACCAAATTCCAGGAATTAGATAATGCAAACTCATTTATAACCTTGGTGAGAAATAGGGCAGAGACATTCAACTGAGATTGAAGAACACAGAAGTTCAAACATTGCATGCAATCCAAAACACTCCCAAACCTGGAAATGACGATCCAAAAATCACACTTTCAGCTTCAAGATCAGTCCTCAATCCTTTCCTTGCCTTTACTTTGCTTCTTCTTATCATCAAACACTTGCACAAACAAAACCCACAATTACTCTTCAAAACCCTAACTCAACCAAAACCAGGAAAAGATGAAGAAGAATAGTACGTAGAAACCTTAACCCAACTTACCTCTTCAAGCAAAGTACAACTCCACCAAGCCAAACACAACTCCAAGCCAAATTAGAAAGAAAGGAAAAGCAGAGAAAGGAGAAGAGAAGAAGAAGGGGAGGCGTGAGAGGAGAGAACGAACGGGAATGCTATCTGTGTTCTCCCTCTCTTCCTCTTTCCTTTCTTCTTTTCTTCATTCAATGCCCACCTAACAAGCCCACATGGCAGATCCTAATTAGACCACAAACTCCACTCAAACTATTCCAAATCCATTAATGCTCTTTAGTCCTTAGACAAATAACACTTCACTCACTTACACATTTCTTTCCTTATAAACTTAATTCTCTTTTCAATTAGGTCCTTAACACTCCAACTTTCTCAAGCACAAAATTACTGAAATACCCTTTCGATCCCGACTTAGCATGCACAATCCGACCAGGGCTATTTTGGGGTGTGACAATGAGTGAGCTGCTGCCTTAACTCCCTCTGCCCTTGAGCAATCTGCTCAATCATCCTCATCTGCTCCCCTCTAAAAGCCTCCAGGACCCGAGCCTGCTCATCCCTAAAGGTATCCATGGCCCGAGTCTGCTCCCGAGTCGTGTGCTCAATGTAGCCCGCCTGCTCCCGAGCCAAACGCTCCACCGACTGGGACTGCTCCTGAATGGCAGCCTGCTAGCGATCCAACCTCTCGTGGATAGCCCTATCCCTCACATCCTATCGCCGCTCTAAGGCTGTAAACATGGAGGTGAGGAGCTGAGAGAAGTCTGGCTGCACAGGCTGCTGCGGTGCTGGCTCTGGTGGTGGTGCCGAAGAGGTGGATGCCCCTGGGTCGCCTCGGGAGCACGGATGGTATCTCTCGGAGGGCCTATGGATAGACCTCTGTACCCTGGCGCTCGGTGATGGGACTGGAGTCGGCGCTCTAGATGCCGGTGAAGCAGCAAAGAGGTCGTCCATCGTGATCTCAAAGTCGAAGTCCGAGGGGGTCCTAGGTGGCTCCTGCTGCTGTGGTGGAGGCACCGTCTGAGGCTGAGGAGGCTGGGGCCCTGGCTGAGGCTCTGGCTGAGGAGGCTGCTCCTCCTGGTGCTCCGGGTGATCAGGATCTGCCCCCAAGGGTGGAAGGTTGAACAGCTGCCGGGTCTCATGGATGGTCAATACCCTGTAGGCCTTTGCCTGGCCAGATATCGGGGAGATCATCCCCATCTGCACTGCCACCGCGGCGTCTACATGGATCCCCTCTGGTAAGGGTCCTCTCAACCTCTCGGGGTTAACCCCCAGTCTCAAAAGTAAACGGGTGATGACTCCTCCTACCATTACCACCGGCGTCATCCCTCTGCTGACTCTGGTCAAGTTGGCCAAGATCTCGTGGCTAATGTTGAGACGCTGGCCTGCCACCATAGCCCAGAGGCTCCAGATCTCGGTCGTGTTAAGAGACCCTGGATTACCAGCTCGACCGAGGTACGAACTGGAAAGCACTCTGTGCAAATATCGGAGTGCCTGAGACACCAGTACGGTGCTCTTCGCTGTATCGTGATCGTACAGCACTCCTGGTATAGCAATGGCCGCCCAATGGGCGCGTCTCACCGCTCGCCGTGGGATCTCGACCCCCTCCTCTCTAGGGAGCCCCATGGCCTGAGAAAACCTCTGGCTGGTGATACTAAAATGGTCGCTGTCAAACCAAAACTGAATCACCCCCGGGTCGGTATCTGCACTCTGAAAGCCAGCATAGCGGAGAGTGGCCAAGACCTGGCGGGTAGCCTCTGGAAATGTCTGGAAGGAGGGCTCAAGAAACTCCGTCCAACCAGCACCCTCGGCAAGTAGATCGAACTCTAGGGCCAATCCTAGGGCCTCTAGCAATGGGCGAGATACAAAACGGCTGGCCCGAAACTCTACCTGAGCCAGCGCTCTATACCTCTGAGCCGACTCATCATCCATCCAATCCGGAGCCACAAGCTCGGGTTGGGCCTGCGGTGCTCTACGTCTGGGAGGCATCCTGCAAAAGGGAAGAGATTAAATATCAGAAATTTGGCAAAACAAACATTTTAAACTTATTTTCGAGGTGAAGGCCGATTTAGGCCTCACCGGGGCAATAGCGGCCCAAAACAAGTAAAGAAATGATAAAAAAAATGAAAAGAGCAAACATCCTGTCTAAGGAAATAGCTTAAAGTGCCTCGCACGCATCATGGCAAAAGCAAACATGCAATCAGCATGGAAATAATTAAAGTGAATAAGAATGGGCTTTCTAGGTCCCGGGGCGTGCATTATACATGAAAAAATATTCAATTCTAGAATAAATAATAAAAATTTGGGCAGCATCCCAGCAGGGATATGCCCAACCTCCTGCACAAAAGGCAAAAAAAAAAAATAGGCCTCAGGCCTCAATAATAATGTACGCATGTAAGTGGGACGCACCCCGGCAAGAGTGTGCCCCCAACAATACAAAATAATGGCCTCAGGCCGCAAAAGCAAAACATGCGCAAAATGGTGCGCTAAAAGTAATGCAATTCTAAAGCACCAAGATTATGGAAAAATTCTACTTCTATGTGATCATAAAAAAAGTTCGGATTTAATTACAAAAAAAATAATACAGAAAATTGGGCAGCATTCTCCCTAAATTCCTAAGGCATTTAAGGCATCCTAAAGTCAAAAAGAAGAGAAATGAAGAGATAAATTGCATAAAATTCAAAAAAAAGTAGTTATTTACTTACTTGTAGTCGCGGGAAGTGTAGAAACTGGAGAAAATATGAATATCAAAGTGCCCGATGAGTAGAAAACGCGAAAATATGAAGAAATCGCGAAAAAATATGAAGAAATGCTTGAAAAAATGCAAAAAAACGCAAAGAAAACCGTTTGGGAGGAGAAATGAAAGGGACAGTAGCGTTTAAACCGTCTGTCACTCGCCCTTATATAGAAATTCCTGACCGACGGGCAGGGCGTCTGTACAAGCGACCGACGGGCTGGCCGTCTGTCATGCAATAAACGCGAGTTAATGCGCGTGATGAATGCAATGCTGACGTATGCATCTGCCAGGTGGATCTATACCGACGGTCAGGCCGTCTCTGTGGGGAGGCGGGCAAGTCATCCCTGTGTAAAGGCGGTTAGGCCGTCCCTGTGAAGAGACGGGCAGGCCGTCGGTGACGCTTGCCTATAAAATCTTGCAAAATTTTTGTCTCTTCATTTTCCCACATCTTGAGTCCTTCATCTCTCTCAAAATGTCTTCTCCTCTTGCCCAAAGGATGCACCGTATCTTAGATGACAAACACACTTGGGGAAAAGGCGCCCTCTCTTCTTTGTCTGGGCTGAAATATCTGTGCCGGGTGAAAATCGACCAGAACCTCCTCCTGGCGGCGACCCACTTCTAGAACCCCCGGTTTCACATTTTCCAATTCACCTATCAGGAACTGTGCCCTTTGCCTGAGGAGTTAGCTTCCATTCTGGGAGCCTGGTTCCCTCCTAGCGCTCTGCCTTGCGTCCCCCGCTGTGGCCTATTCCAGACTCGGGATGTAGCCCTGGCTCTGGGCATATCTTCCTCCGAGGCCATCCGGCTGATTTCCCCGGGCTCTTCCTTTTCCTTGGGGCCACTGATTGAGGCTCTGGATCGGTTCACTGACATCCCCACATATCGGGTAAGCATCACATTCTTATTCTGCATGGTGAACTTCCTTACCGTTGTTCCAGGAGGTTTGACAGGTGACTCTCGTCTGTTCGGAATCTTAAGCGACTTTCATCTGGGACTGTCACCCCTACCGCTTGTCCTGGCTGAAACTATCCTGGGTTTGGTGTGAGCTCTGGGTCCACTACAACCTTTACCAGCAGCCCCTTATTGCTCCAGGTACGTCATTATTTTAAAGGTAGTGCATCCCTCATGGATTTTCACACTAGCTTTTCTTAGCGGGAGGTGCGTCCTTTCGGATTTTCACACAACCCTGTGCCTTATTTTTGCCTGAAGTAAACCCTACTTACCCCAGCGGCTTTTTTTTTTTTCAGATCTGGCTACAAGAAAAACTGAAGATGCTGTCTGAACCACCCCCTCGCGTTACCCCCCAGTACTCGCCGAGCCACTTCCTGCCTCATCGACGACTGTACGGGTGTGTCACCGCTGGTGAAGGCATTACCAGGTTTGGTGAGCTGTCGGACGACGATATCAACTTCACGTCTGCCTGGCTCCCACTGTCTCATGCGGTTATCGACGGGCCATCGGGTTGTGTTCCCCTCTGCGGCCTCCGTCAGGCCACCTTCTGCATCACCTCTCGATGTACACGACAGCTCGGGATGACCCAGGATATAGTGAGGGTTCCCCTGTCCTTCCGAGGAGGAGATCTCTCGGCCACCTTTGCCTCTCGGTATCATGAGCTGTGAGGTAGATTACCCGTGAAGACTGTTATCTCGAGGTTTGGCAATCATTCTGCATCTTCGACTAGTGAGTACAAGAAGTGGATCCTTAGTCCAGCATCTAATAACAGGACTCGAGGGCTCAAGCATCTGATCAGCGAGAGCAGCAGCAGGACTTAGCTTAGCCTATATGTGTATTTCTTTTGGTGCTACATTTCTTTTTAATGCAGAACTAGAGAACGACGAAAGTGAAAAGAATAATATTCATCCTATTTCACGAGTTTTGCGTACATTTTCATATAATTTCAGCATACATGATCAGTTTTGGCATTTACTCAGCTACTTACGCGCTGTCAATACATGAAACCAAATTTTAACAGCATCAACTCCTGTTACCAATCGGCCCTCTCGGGTTTTCACGATCGGACATTTTCTCTCATGCCTCTAATTTTTGCACAGGATGCCTTTTTCGGTTTTCACCCTGTCGAGGCGCCCAATTTTAGCATAGCCGCCTTTTTTCGGTTTTCGACTTGCGGGGCCTTTTATTCTCTTCTTTTTATTTTGGTCTTTAGCCGTGGAACCTTTTGAGTCTGTCGACATTGATCGGTTCTTTGAATTCGTTCCCATCGCTATGTAATAAGATTGCAGCTCCTTTGGACAGCAGCTTCTTAAGGATATACGGCCCTTCCCAGGTAGGTCTGAATTTCCCCCTGATGTCTGGTATCCCTGGCCTCATCTGTTTGAACACCAAGTCCCCTTCTTTCAGCGGATGCTTCCTCACTTTCTTTTCGAAAGTTCTCGCCAATCTCTTCTGGTAAATCTGATTATGATAATAAGCTTTCAGCCTACTCTCATCCAGTAAGTTCAAGTGCTGTAACCTCTGCTGCACCCATTCGGCTTCCAGGATTTGGGCCTCCCTAACCACCCTTAGTGATTTAAGTTCTATCTCTACTGGCAATACTGCTTCTGTTCCGTATACCAGGGAAAATGGTGTAGCGCCTGTAGATGCCCTTACCGTCGTTCTGTATCCCCACAAGGCAAAGGGTAACTTTTCAGCCCAATCCTTGTAGGTTTGGACCATCTTGGACAGGATCTTCTTCATATTCTTATTTGCGGCCTCTACTGCTCCATTCGCTTGCGGTCGGTAGGGAGAGGATTTATGATGCTCAACACCATATTTCTCGAGAAGTTTTCTGGTTTCTCCCATGAATTGCACCCCATTATCAGACACTATGTGATGAGGGAGGCCATATCTGTAGATCAAATTCCTCTCTATGAACTTGGCCATGTCCCTTGCGTCAATTTTCTTGAAGGATTCTGCCTCGACCCATTTGGTGAAATAGTCGATCGCGACTATGATGTATCTGTGCCCATTGGACCCCGTAGGGCGAATTTCTCCAATGATATCTATCCCCCAAGCAGCAAACGGCCAAGGTGATGTCAGGTTATGCAGTTCTGATACCGGCAGGTGTCTCAGGTCTGCGTACTATTGGCATAACTGACATTGTTTGACATACTTCGAGCAATCAGTGTCTATCATAAGCCAATAAAAGCCTTGTCTCATGATCTTCTTGGCCAAGGTCAAACCATTCATATGGGCCCCACAGACACCTGCATGGGTTTCTTCCATTATCTTGCGAGCTTCTCTTTCATTCAAGCACCTGAGCTGGATCCCATCTGACCGTCTTTTGTACAACACCCCTTCTAAGGATATGAACTGAGTAGATAACTTACGTATCATCCTCTGGTCTTTTTCAGTGGCTTCTTCTGGAAATTTATTGTTTTCCAAGTAATTCATGATATCAAAGTACCATGGCTTCCCATCTGATGCCTCTACTTCCATTACAGGCTCTGTTTCAAAACTAGGCTTATCAGAGCTCGAAATTTAGCACCGGCTTCATGGCCACTCCTTCAGGGTTATCCCACATTGACACTAAGGTTGCCAACGCATCAGCCAGACGGTTCTCGTCTCTGGGCACAAAGTGGAAAGTGCAAGTCTCAAACTGCTCACACATCCCTTTCAGATATTGAACATAGGGGACCAGTCGTTCTTCTTTTACAGCCCATTCACCTCGGATCTGGTTTATTACCAAGGACGAGTCACCAAAGACTTCTATGTTCCTCGCCCCCAATACAGCTAGAGCTTCTAACCCGAAGGTGCACACTTCGTATTCGGCTTCATTGTTGGTTGCTTTGTATCTCAGCTTCTTAGCAAGAGGAATTTTTTCATTATCTGGGGTTGTCAAGATGATTCCGACTCCGGCTCCCCTGTTATTCACTGCCCCGTCAAAGTGCAACTGCCATCCCTGAATAGAAATCGTGCCTATGCTCTCGTCAGGAAAGGTAAACTCGGGGGTGTCCCCTTGGATAGGATGTTCAGCAAGAAATTCGGCTATAGCTCGCCCCTTAATAGTCTTGCGGGTGATGTATTGCACATCAAACTCTTGTAGCAAGAGCAGCCACCTCCCCATCTTTCCAAGCAAAGACGGTGCCTCCTGCAAATATCTTAACGGATTTTGCTTGGCTACTGCCTGAACTTTGTATGAGTGGAAGTAATGTCTCAGCTTCTTTAATGCCCAAATCAGTGCGAGGCAGATCTTCTCCACTTCAGCATATTTTATTTCATAAGCCAGGAACTTCTTGCTGAGGTAATAAATCGCAAACTCCACCCCAAATTCATCCTCTTGAGCCATCATGGCGCCCACTGAATCGTCTTCTACTGCGAGGTACAGAATAAGTGGTTTGACCGGTTGCGGAGGCCTTAGCACTGGCGGATTTAACAGATATTCCCTGATATTATCAAAGGCTCTTTGGCAGTCTTCGTTCCAGACTACGGGCTGATTCTTTCTAAGTAGCTTGAAAACAGGCTCGCATATTGAAGTGAGCTTGGCAATAAACCGGCTAACATACTGCAGCTTGCCCAGGAAACTCCTTACATCCTTCTCTTTTTGTGGCACAGGCATCTCTCTGATAGCTTTCACCTTGTCTGGGTCAATTTCTATTCCCTTCTGGCTGACGACATGTCCTAATAGCTTTCCTGAAGTCACTCCAAAAATGCACTTCTTGGGGTTAAGTCACAGATTATACTTATCGATCCTAGCGAAGAACTTCTCTAGAGCTTCAAAGTGTCCCTCTCGGGTGGCTGATTTGACCATCATGTCATCGATATACACCTCCACTTCTTTATGAATCAGGTCGCTTAAGATCTTGGTCGCCATTCTCTGATATGTGGCCCCTGCATTCTTCAGGCCAAAAGGCATGACCCGATAGGCATAGGTGCCCCACTCTGTGATAAAAGCAGTTTTAACCCGATCAGCTATCTTGTTCAGAATCTGGTTGTAGCCCACATAACCGTCCCCAAAGCTGTACATCGCGCAATTGGCGGTACTGTCTATCAATACATCAATATGGGGTAATGGAAAATCATCTTTAGGGAATGCTTTGTTAAGATCTCGGTAATCCACACATACCCTGACCTTTCCGTTCTTCTTTGCTACAGGGACCACATTTGCCAGCCATGTAGGATACTGGACTTCCACGAGGAACTTGGCTTCAATCTGCTGTCGAATTTCCTCCTTAACCTTATCAGCCCATTCTGGTCTTAGCCTTCTCAACTTCTGCTTCATAGGCTTGCAATCTGGGTAAGTCGGGATGGCATATTCCGCCACGTCTCGGTCAATTCCCGGCATGTCCTCGTAGGTCAAGGCAAAGACTTTTTCATGTTTTCTTATTATTTTCTCAAAATTTTTTCTCTCCTCAGGAGTTATGTTTGATGCTATTAGAATTTCTCTTGGATTTTTCGAGGTTCCAAGATTAAAAGGCGTTGTGCCAGTGGAGTTAATGTCAAAAATTGATGGAATATGATCATGTTCATGCATGTTGAAATCATTAGAAACATCGCACAAATAAGTGAAATTGTTTATCTTATTAATAATATTATAGTTATCATTTACATCATAAAAGAGTTCTGGAATAAAAAGACAATCTAGGCTAGAGTCTTCTTCCGCCGCTCCCGAAGTTGATGCTGTTGCAGCTTGTTCACTAACTTTCTGATTTAGCAAAGGCCCTTCAGGCATGTCGGGGGAAATCCTCAAATCTCCGATTTTCAGCCCTAACTCTGCTATCTTCTCCTTCCCTTTCAGCCTGGCAGCTACCATCTTTTCAATAACGACCTCCTCAAGCTCGCACTTGTCCCAAGTGATACCCTGGGTCATAACTTCCTCATCCTAGAAGTCTTCAGCGGTCTTGACGAACCCGACACGCCAGTCATACACATCATTAAAAATCTCGAAGCCAGGGACAATCTTCCCCTCTACCCATTGCGGCTCATCTTCACCAGTATACGCACAAACTGAGGATGCTGGCACAAAGCTCTCTGAAATGTGGGGGATCTTGCCTGCCACCCTCTTTTTGCCGAAGCCACCTCTATACCCCAGGCCTTTCCGGTTCTTCTGCCCTCGAGTGGTGATTGCGGTCTGCAATCCTTGGGAGTTCCTGCCCAATCCAGCATCGAGAAGATAATGCATCTTCCTCATCATATTAACCACAGTTGGGCTATCCACTGACCCGTACTCCTCCCTTATCATAGACACGTGGAAGCCGCTGAATGGCTGATTGGCAATTTCTAGCGCTGAGACCTGGTTTTCCCTGGCCGCTTTGATAGTCACCACCTCCCCTTCGCGTGGGAACTTTATCATCTGATGCAGTGTGGATGGCACTCCCCCTAATTTATGAAACCAGGGTCTCCCAAGCAAAGCTGGGAAGTTAGCAGGGATGGGCAGAACTACAAATTCAACCTCCACTTCATAGGTCCTGTCTTGACCAAAGTCTTGAAGGTTCCTGAGGCTTGCCTCCTTGAGTTATCGTAGGCTGTGATAGTCAGATCTGATCCGCTGAGCATATCCTCGCTTAAACCAAAAGCTTGCAAAGCTATCAAAGGGCACACATTGATAGAAGACCCGTCGTCCACCATAACGCAAGCAGTGTGCTTATCGTTAATCTGCGCTTTAATGTACAAGGGTCGGTTGTGGTTGCGGCCTTCAACAGGTAGGTCAGCGTCAGAAAAGACCAATCTCTCCTCGGATCCTCCCTTAATTAAACCCAAAAGTTCCGACGGGGAAATAGTGGTGGCGACTGTGGCCTCAACCAAAGCTTCTACTACCTTCTGCCTATGAGAGGGGGATTGCCTCAACAGATCCCAGATGGATATTTGAGCCGCGGTTTTCTTCAACTGTCTGACAATCTGCCCCTCCTCTGGCTCTTTCTCTGCTGATGGCTGTACCGACTCAGGTAGCTTCGTAATCTCGGGGATCACCCTTCCACTCCTCGTCACAGCGCTTATCTCTCCTTCGTCTCCATCGGAGCCCCACAAATCAAGGTTCAACCCTTCTTCATCCTCGGCTTCTCTACCGCTTTCACTGCTAGACCAGCAATCAAGGGTCGCCACAACTGCTTTCTCCTTTCTATCCTCAGAAATATCAGCAGCGGACTTCTCACTTCCATACAGATCTTGTAGCACGTACCACTCTGGCAGGTTAGATTGGATCATAAACACGGGTGATGGTACGGCATTGTAACCGGGCTTCTTCTCAGTTTCTCTCTTCTCAGGGTCAGAGATCTGCTTGCTATCAATCAAGTCTTGGATAGAGTGCCGGAGCGCCTTACATTTATCAGTGATATGGCCTGAGTGCTGGTGGAATGCACAGAATTCGTTATCCTTATGTCCTTGTTTCCCTTGTGTCAAAGCTGGCCTAGGAGTCAGAGGGCGCAATTTTCCCTCCTTCATCAACCTCCTCAGGACCCAGGATAATGGTCTTCCCAAGTTCGAAAACTTCCTCTGGGTGGTTACCTCAGTAGCAGACACTTCACCCATTCTTCTAGTGCTGTTACTGGGACCCGCCGGCCTGCTGGTTCCTTGATCGGGGTTAGCCCTTTTGGTGAGATTGTCATTGTTAGTTTTCTGGGTTAAGAACTCTCCCTCTGCTTCGATGGCTATATCTTTGAGAGACTCCCAGTCCTTCAACCCCTTCATCCTCAATCCCTCCTTTAAGTACGGGCTTGCGTTCTTAATGAAAAGACGAATCTGATCCTGGGTGTCAGGCTTTCGGCGCATTTCCATTACTCGGTTCTGCCATCTGGTAAGATACTCATGGAAAGATTCCCCGGTCTTCTGCTGAAGTAGCTCAAGATCTTTCAGAGTAACCTCCATTCTGGTATTACAGTCATACTGCTTCAGAAACTCCTTAGTGAGCAGATCCCAATCTTCCTTAGTGCGACGGTCCAGGCCATGATACTAGTCTATGGCATGAGAGGTCAGACTCAGACAAAAGTATTCCACTTTCTGCTTCTTGGACAATGTGGTCCCCTTCATGACCAGAGAATATTGCTTCACATGTGCGGTGGGGTCAGAAGTACCATCAAACTTCGGCACATCCGGCATTTTGAAGTTATAAGGGATCGGGTCCTCTCCATCCAACTCCCTATCCTCCGGATTCATCCCATGAGCTCTGCCTATCATACGAGCCATAGCCTCGAACCTCTCTTCTATCTTCTTTAAAATAAAGTCATCAGCTTGAGGCGCCTTCCCCTTCTCAGATGCCATGCTCAACCTATCATCCTCGATATCTCTATCGTCATCAATTCTCAACACTGGCCTTCTTCTCAACTCCCCCGAGGCCACTGATCTTAACTCTACCGACGGTGGCCTAACAGGCTCTTCTCGCCTTTTAACCCTTTCTTCCTCAGGCTCATTCTGTCTCATTGGAGGAGGAGGAGGATTCTGTGGAGCGTTCTGCTAAGCGTTCTGCTGTGCCAAGGCGGTCAACATATTCATCATCCTGCCCTCGAATTCCTCAAAATGGCGGCCCACTTCTTCCGTAATTATGGCCCTGGTGGCGTCTTCCCCCCTAGGTGAATTTGCCATCTGAGATACTATACCACTGATTTCTGATAAGATCTCCGGTAGGCCCTCTCTATCTTACAGCTCGGGAGTAAGAACTCGGATCAGTCACCCGGTTGGTGATCTAGTCCACCTGGGCAGATCTATGATGGCTGCAGGGATAAAAATTAGAATGATGCATGAAATGCAGGTATAATGCATGATCGTGATATGCAACACTTACAGAGCACAAGCAGGCAAGTAGGTCCTTCCACCCTTATTTCTCCCACACACGTGGTCGTACAGTCTCTTTCCTAGGTGGG
Source organism: Excoecaria cochinchinensis (assembly GCA_947683425.1). NCBI lineage: Eukaryota > Viridiplantae > Streptophyta > Magnoliopsida > Malpighiales > Euphorbiaceae > Excoecaria > Excoecaria cochinchinensis. The sequence continues at coordinate 8,274,163 of CANTUQ010000146.1, read as the reverse complement.
ATTAGCCCAAGGGTCAATGAGGGACCCAATGGACGCGTATGGTGCGCGGCAAAAAACCGGCAGCATAACATTCCTATGCTAATGTACAAGCGGATGGACAATGATCGTCACGTATTTGGACGCTCCATAAATTTCGACATGGCCCTACCGGGGCATGATAGCCTTTGGCTAGGTTACCAAGCGAGACATTTGGACTCACCCAATACATGAGGATCCATACAGCAAGCATGAGATTAAGGTTCATTCACCTGTGGAAAGTAACTACAACCATTACATGAGCTTTGGACAAGGGAGATGTTTCTTTGAGGATACCCAAGCATGATCCCTGCCGACGGGTCTAGCTCATCACGAGCGTAACGACTGATCGGGTCACCATTTTGATATACCATTAAGGTACGTGGCTTGGGCTGGTGATTATCCTTAACACTTCCCCAAATTGAGTGAAAATGAGGAGGTGCTTCAGGGACGCACCGGGGCTAAAAGAGGGACCAAACTAGCGTATTCTAAGGCTCTAATGATATGCGAATGCAATTTTGAGAGAAAGCGAATTTATGAATTAAATTTTAATCCTAAATGTTAAAAGAGGTATTTTCGAATTGAAATCTCAAACCATAAACGTCCCCAGTGGAGTCGCCACTGTGACGCGCGCCGGATCCCGATGCGCTGCCCGTTCGACCACCCGCACGTGGGCAACCGGGGCATTTGCGGGTCCGTTGACATCTTGCAAATAAATTGCAAGTGCGTCTATGTTGGGCAACATGGAGGTTTCATGGAGTCGCCACCCAATAGAACATTGGGAAAGTTACTCTCGCCTCGGAGAGCCTAAGACTGCGCTTGGTATCCATTTTGGGCCAGCTAGAGGGGTCATGGAAGGTGAACTTCTCACCCTAAAGAGCCTAGGATTAGCGCTAAAGCCTCGTGACCCAAGAAGTATTTTGGAGGATAACCTTTAACCTTTCGAGCCCAAAGACCAGAGCTGGGTTCGGGATTTCTCATCTATTTCTACCTCAATTATTTTATGATCAAATTTTAATATCATTAATTTGCTCTCTCTCCACACTATGAAATTGATTAAAAGGCACATTTATTCACATCTTGAAAGCGATAAATGATCAAATAGATAATGAAAGCAATAGATTACAATAATACAAGGAGCGGAATACAACTCCCTTTTGTAAATGTGCGAAGCATGCATAAATCGGGACATTGCTTATTTTGAGGACTTTGGTCCTCTCATGCATCGTTATTAAAATTGGGGATTTTTATTTGTGATGATCTTTTTATCTTGGATGGAAATAGGGCATTGGACCCTTGTTTTGTGTAAACCTCATTTTATTAAATATAAAAGCATTGAGTCATTTTTATACATCAACGGGATATGAGAGGAGTATATCCATATACATAAGATGATCAATAAAAGAAATAAAACAAGAGGATTAGGAAACTATACCGGACGAGATCCTCCAAACATGGTAGATAGCCGCTCAAGCTCGGGATAATCCAGGAGGACCAATATACACTAACAGAAAGTTAAGAGATGTTAATATACATAAAATTAACACATAAGAAGTCAAGGAGACTTGGAAAAGATAAAAAATGGTTTAAAAGGATGGAAACAGAACCCACCGATGGCCTTCCTTGGTTGATCGACGGGCATCGGTTCGGGTATCCGATATGCCCGTTTGTCACTCAAGGAGGGGCGTCTGTAGGTGGGTGACCGACGGGCGTCGGTGATAAAGATGACCCGTCGGTCACCCCTGTCTCTGAAAAAATAGAATGGAGAGGGAGAGAAAAAAAACCTTTTCAAAGTCAAAAAATGAATTTTATCCCAAAAGGAGATAAGAGAGTCAAGATAAAAGAAAATAATGATAGATATTCAAAAATTCCACAAAATGAGAAATAAATATGGAGATAAAATGGAGAAATAATCCGGAATATTTACCCTCAGATAATCGCTTCAGGTGAGATTCTTGTGTCGGTTAGAGCCCCGCGTGTTCCACGAGAAGCAAAGATGAAGGATTAAAGAGAGAAAATGAGATATTTCACCTTCAATCCCTCAGAAAATCTGTTTTGGAGTCAAAATCTAAAGAAAACTAATTAGCTTTTAGTTCCTTTTGATTGGTTTGATCGTTGATTCAATAGATTTCTTTAGAAAAAGTGTTTTTTGGAGGAGAGAGAAAATGTGCTTGAAATTGGGCAGAGTTTCCTCTTTTGAAAATTTTTCCAACCCTTTTCAACTGAAAATCCGGAGCTTTTATAGCCAGACACGACCGACGGGCGTCGGTGTATAGAGGCAGGCGTCGAAAGAATCCTTCTGACACAAGGATTCGTCCGACGGCCCTGCCACATCCACCGACGGGTGTCGGAAGGGTTGCGTGCTCCGGGAAACCAGGCGGTATTCTGACAGGGGCGGTGATTTTCCGACGGGCGTCGAAAAATACCTAGAGCCGTCGGTGACTCGGAGCGACGGGCTGGCCGTCTGTGGAGGACAAAAAAGCCCTTCGACTCAAAAAAAACCTCTGTTTTCCTCTCCTTCGGCCCAGGAATGATAAAAACCTCACTTCTCATGGAACGCGGGACTAAAACCTCTAAATCCAACCTCCCATACAGGCTTGGACACTGATTTTATCACAGGGCAACCTCTGATCCGGACCGCTCCGGGACACGGTGCTTACAACTACTACATTTAATCTTGGAACTTTGAAAATCCAAAGAAAATCTTGATGGCATCTGATATAACTCCTGAAGGGAGAGAGATTCAGAGAGAAAATAAAAATAAGAAAGAAAAAAACTAGTTGCAATTAGGAGATTGGATGAAAACTCACTAAGAGCACTAGAACCTTTCTGATTACCCGTCAAAGCGATCTCTGGATAAGACAGAACTTGGAAAATGATTTAGGCACTATTTCTTTGCATAGCTCTCTAAATGACTATTTCCTACCCTTATTCTGCAATCGCTTGCTAGCCCGTTGAGCTTTTATACTGGTATGCTGAATGCGTGCCAATTTTGTTGTTACACACATTAAAACTATCCCCTCGCCTAAAATAATTTTTGGCTTCCCCTTAGAAGAGTGGCCGCTCTAAAACTGATGGATGTACATTTGAACAATTCTTTGGACTATTAAAAAATTATCTCGGTAAGAGCGAGTCTAGACTTTAAAAAGAGGGTTAGTCATGCACGAAAGGCATGAGCTAAAAAAAAAAAAGGAAGCGAAAGCAAAAAGAAGAAAAAGAAAAAGAAAAGCGAAAAATCCAAAAAGAAAAAAATGAAAGAAAAAGAAACAAAAGAAAAAAGAAAAAAAGAAGAATCAAAAAGAGAGCTCAAAATAGTAACCAATTGATTAGTTTCAATGATTACCCTTTTTCATTCTGATCTCAAGGAGCTAAAATGTTACCGAGGCCAAATTCAAAAAATCCTTTGTATATACAACTAAGCTGAGCACGGTTCATCCATCAGTCGAGAAAATATCGCAGCCATTTTTCTCTAGCGACCTGATCTTTCTTTGACAGCCATCTACCCAAGCCTAACATTATAACCAAAGTAAGACCTTTTGATTTTGGGTTCAGTCTTATCCAATTAGTGGAGATGACCTTTTAATGAGGTTTGGTACGTAAGAAGAGGCCTATGGTGTTTCTTGAGTTTCAAGAGAGAAGCCATGAGTGCATTCATGCATTCGAGTTAAGTCTCGTCTCCAACATTGCTTCTAGAATTTGCATTCAAAAGATTAAATGAGAGTAGAGAGAAAATATTCAATCATGAGAATCAAAAAGAGAGCAGATTGATAACAGGAGTTTGATGCTTTCAAGATCTATCCCGAGATTGGATGAGGTTTTGTATCTTGAAATTAATGCCAAATAATGATCATATATTATGAAATCAAATTGAAATATGTGCATTTATGCAATGATATTGATGTAACCAGAATAGTTCATCTGATGTACAAAAAAAAGAAGAAAAAGAAAACAAGAAAAAAAGGCCGTTAGAGATGAAAACCGTAATTGGCGCTTTAAGCAAAAGTTAGGCCAAAGGACATGGTGAAAACCTGGAAACAGGTAGTCTGTCCTAAAAAAAATAAAAAAAAAGCCGCTAGATTGGGTTGGGTCCCTTCCAAGCAAAAATAAGGCACAGGGCTATGTGAAAATCCGAAAGGACGCATTTCCCGCCAAGAAAAGCTAGTGTGAAAATTTACAAGGGACGCACTACCTTAAAATAATGACTACAGGTTTCAGACGAGAACGTCATGATCCCCAAAGAGCATGAAATTCAAAGGCAATTTCAGAAGGCACTGATCTTACTGCAAATTGCAATCAAATCGGCTGTCGCCTCCAAATCCACTTAGATGAATTTTTATACTGCATTGCTGCATACGCATGCATCTCACGTGCATGATCACAATTTTTTCCATATATCTGCCTTTCTAAGTCTTGCAGAAAAAGAGACTCGATGCGGACACCGGCAGAAATTGAGTGACTACATCATTCCATCCATTAATCAAAACAATTAACCCAAGACCTCTCAGGGGGCAGATCTCAACCCAAGACCTCTCAGGGGGCAACCGCTTCTCAAAGGGCTCATAGACAGCACCACTTCATCATCCAATCGAAGGGTTAGCACGATGGCGGCACTACTACTCTAAGGAGGGTTAGCACGACCACGGCACTACCACTTCATCATCCAATCGAAGGGTTAGCACGATGGCGGCACTACCACTCTGAGGAGGGTTAGCACGACCACAGCACTACCACTTCATCATCCAATCGAAGGGTTAGCACGATGGCGGCACTACCACTCTGAGGAGGGTTAGCACGACCACGACACTACCACTTCGCAACGGTTAGCACGATGGCGGCACTACCATTCTACGGAAGGTTAGCACGACCATGGCAATACCATTTCAAATTTCAGGAGGGTTAGCACGATGGCGGCACTACCACTCTAAGGAGGGTTGGCACGACCACGGCACTACCACTTCTAAACGGTTAACACGACCATGCCACTCAACAGACCGGCTAGCACGATGACGGCACTACCACTCCATGGAGGGTTAACACGATCACGGCACTGCCGCTTCTGCAATCACAACAACAGCACTCAATTCAAGAAGACAGCCGCCTCAGGTAGGTGTCTCTGCATCTCTCTCTCTCTCCTTTGAATTTTGGCTCACCTAGGTGTCTACCACTAGTTTTGCCAAAATTGGGGGCAACTGTAGACACCGGGTCCTGAGTCCGGCATAAAATGAAAATGGTGATTTTGATCCTCGATTATTCCCTCCGAAAGAAAAGCCAAAAAAAATATAAATAAAAAAACAAAAAAAAAATATATAAATGTGTGTGTAAAATTAAAAATTAATTAATTAATTTTGTTATTAGTTAATTGAGTAATTAATATTATTGTGTGATTAAAGTGCATGAAAAATTAAAGTTTAAAGTGTATAATTAATTAGATAAATATATATATATATATATATATATATATATATATATATATATGTGCTAATTTAAATGAACTAAGTGGTGTAATGTTTAATTATTGTAATGTTTAAATTGAATATATTAATGTGTAATTGATATATAATGTTCAAATTAATTAATGTGTGTTATTAGAATTAAACTAATTAAAGTATAAAATGAAAAAAGAAAAGGAGGAAAATACATTGATGACCCTTAACCCTAATTTGAGGGTGTATAAAAAGAAAAGAATGAGGAAAAATGGAGGGGGGCTCGGCAGATCAAAAGAAAGAAAAAGAAAAGAAAATAGAGCAAGGCAAAGAAGAAGAAAGAAAAAGAAAAGAAAAAGAAAGGGAGCACAGAGAGAGGGCCGGTCAAAGAAAGAACACAGGGAATCCAAGAAGACCAAAAGGAAAAGAAAATAGAAAGGAAAAGAGAGCTGAGCACAGAGAAAGCAAGAACAATCCAAGAAAATAAAGAAAGAAAGGAAAGCAAATAGAAAAGAGAGAGAGAAAGCCAAATAAGGAAAGAAGAGAGGAGCAGACCAGGGAGAGCACCTGACGCCGGAGAGAAGGAAAAAGAGGAGAAAAGAGAGAGAGAGGAGGCGAGGCCTCCGCCGGCCAACCACCGCCGTACACGGCGGCACGCGCCCCACCGGAAGAACCAGCACATCCGGACGCTCCAGACGATGGCCTCCGTTCCTCCATCGGACTCCGGCAGCCGGCGCGTGAGGGAGAAGAACCCGGACCGTTGCAGCGCGTTTTCCTGGCGACGGCGACTTCCGATCGACGCGTGGACACCGGCGAGGAGCTCAGCGTGCGGCGACCTAGCCTCCGGTGGAGGTGGTGTCCGTCACTGCCGCTCCGGCGAGGTAAACTCCACTTCCCCCTATTTTATATATTTATATATGTTGTTGTTATTATTATTATTATTATTATTATTATTATTATTATTATTATTATTATTATTATTATATTTAATTTCTGAATTTTTATTATTAACATTATTAATATATATATTTATATTTATTTATTATTCTATTTTAATATTATTTTATTATTTATTATTGTTATTCTTATATTATTATTATTGTTATTATATGGTTATTGTTAATTAGTTGTTATATTCGTTTATTATTAGTATTTTGTGTTATGTTAATATTATTATTATTATTATTATTATTATTATTATTATTATTATTATTATTATTATTATTGTCTAATTTGTGTTAATTTTATGTTGATGTTATTATTTAATTGATTTGTGATTATTTAATGTTATGTTATATTATTATTATCATTATTGATTATTGTTATTATTATTGTTATTTGTCTATGCAATTATTTATGTATTCATTTATTTATTTATTTAGAAATATGTAATTATTTTATCTTATTTTATGTATTTGTAGTCTGTAATAATAAAATGATTTTCGACCGCTCTTAAAAAGAACCACCACACAAATGTTTTAATAGAATGTTTGCTAAATAAAACTTGGACCAATGTCCTATTTTTACCCAATCAAATCATCACATAAAAATTGTTTTCCATAATGAATGCATGCGAGGACCAATGTCCTCATTGTTAATGAATAACCTGTTTTATGCATGTATCGCACATTTACAAATGGGAGTTGTATTCCGCTCCTAGTATTATTGTAATTTATTTGATTTAATGCTTTATTCTTTTATTCATTTATTTATCTATTGTTTTAAATACGTGAATAAAATGCGCTTTTCAATTAATTGCATTGTGTGGAGAGAGCGAATTAATGATAATTAAAATTTAATCATAAAATAATCGAGGTAGAAATAGATGAGAAATCCCGGACCCAGCTCTGGTCTTTGGGCTCAAAGAGGCTAGAGGTCTACCCTCCAAGACACCTTTTTGTGCCACGAGACTTTAGCGCTAATCCTAGGCTCCTTAGGGCGAGAGGTTTACCTTCCAAGACCCCTCTGGCTGGCCCAAAATGGATACAACGCGCAGTCTTAGGCTCTCCGAGGTGAGAGAAACTTTCCCAATGTTCTATTGGGTGGCGACTCCATGAAACCTCCTTGTTGCCCAACATAGACGCACTTACGATTTATTGCAAGCTGTCAACGGACCCACAATTGCCCGATCGCCCTCGAGCTGGCGGTCAGAGGGGCGGCCGTGGGGATCCGGTGCGCGTCACACATGTGTTGCCTTATCTCCCATAAATATGTGCAATATTGTTCCATTTGAGATCAGAGGATCTTAATGGATACTGCTTCCAAGTCAATTATCGCCCTTAATATAGATATTAAGATGAATGTTGACAATTATGAAATCTGGAATATGAAGATCCAGTGTGTGCTTGAAGAGCAAGAGGCTCTTGAACCCTCAAGTTTGGTTATGGCTGAACCTGAGGATGATACTATAGTCCAGCATAAGTAGGACCGAGATGCCTATGTTGCATCACATCACTAAGTAATTTCGCAAGTATCAAAATGCAATGGATCTATGGATCGCTTTGTAGGAGAAATTCGGAGATGTGACTCTGAATAAGCTCCGATCATTGACGATCAAATTTGATACATGTCAAAAAAAGTCTGATTATTCGACGCGAAAACATCTAAGAGAGATGAAAAAGGAAAAGTGAGCTTAGTGAACTTAGTCATAAGTGACTGATGAGCAGTAGGTCCAAACTGTTATCCGTTATTTACCCAAGAGTTGTTAGCATATATAGATGCAACTAACTCATATGGATAAGCATAAAGACATTTGAGGATGTCGCTTGTCATTTGAAGTTTAAAAGGGACCGTCTGACAATGATTAAGGTCAATGTTAAAGTGTGTATGGCACAGTTCTGTTCTAATAGAATGAGTTCTCATTAGAATAAGATAATAAGCTTCATCAATAGGGATAAAGAAAAGGCTTGAAAGCCTAAAGTAAAAGGAATAGAATCACAAAAGGTCCAAAGGCAAAAAGGTGATAAACAATTCAAGAGTGAAATGTTTCAATTGCCTATAGAAATGACACTATGCAAGAGATGCATTGTGCCTAAAAAGATACACTATTCTGACTCGAGTGTGTGGAATTTATGTATCTAGTTCTGAATTTCATCCTTTGTGGGTGATGGATTTAGAACTAATGGACAGTATAATAAGGGATCGAGATACCTTTATTATGAAATTTAGGTTATGTTCTTGCTTTATTGAAATTTGTTTTCAATTTATATTTTAAGGATAATAGTGTATGCTTATACTTGAATGATTTCTATTATGGTTCTGGTTAAGGATATGGACCATGACTATTTTTCTTTAATTTATTATTTTTCACGTTGTTATGAGAATAATGTGAAATTATGGCATGCTATATTAAACCATATTAGATAAAACCGAATGAGTCGGTTAGTCAAAGAAGGTTTAATGGGCGATTTAAATAACGTTGAATTGCCTACATGTGAGTATTGCCTAAAAGAAAAAATTAGTTAGAAAATCATTCGAATAAGGAACTAAAACGAATTTCCATTGCAGTTAGTCTGTTCTGATGAATGTGGTCAAATGAACGTGAGGGTAAGGCATGAGGGCTACTATTTCATCACATTTATATATGACTGTACTAGGTATGGTCATGTCTATTTGATTTCTCACAAGTCACAAGCATTGTGGTGCTTCAAGACTTACATGAGTATAGCTGAGAATTAATTAGATAAGAAGATTAAAGCTTTAAGAACTGACAGAGGTCAGTAATATGTTACAGATAAACTTAAAGTTTCATGTGATGAAAAAGGATTTAATATCAGTTGTTCATTCCTTGAAATCCACAACAAAACGATGTTGAGGAAAGGAGAAATTAGACTCTCCTAAATACGGTTAGATCAATGATGACAGAGGCAAATTTGCCTATCTGCTATCGGGGAGATATTTTATTGACTGTCACATATGTTCTGAACCGTAAGCCCTCTAAATATGTCATTATCATAACTTATGAGTTGTGAACCGGTCGACAAGTTAACCTAAGCCATTTACAACTTTTGGGTTGTAATGCTTGCATCCATGATACCTCAATTTGGTAAATTTGAGACCAAGAGGTGAAAAGAGTGTCTATGTGAGATATTCTTAAGTATCAAGAGGATACATTTTCGTGGGTAAGTAAGAAAATGGCATAATGACAGAATTTGAATCACTAGACGTACTGCTCACTAAGCTCACTTTTCCTTTCCATCTCTCTTTAGATGTTTTCGCATCAAATAATCAGACTTTTCTAATATGTATCAAATTTGATCGTCAATGATCGGAGCTTATTCAGAGTCACATCTCTGAATTTCTCCTACAAAGTGATCCACAGATCCATTGCATTTTGATACTTGCGAAATGGCTTAGTGATATCATCATCCTTTTGCACATAGCAAGATGATTCGAGCAGTGAAATTCTGCTTTTCCATGCCACACAGGCATCTCGGTCCTACCTATGCTGGGCTATAGTACCATCCTTATGTTCAGCCATAACCGAACTTAAAGATTTAAGAGCCTTTTGCTCTTTAAGCAGATACTGGATCTTTGTATTCCATATTTCATAATTGTTACTTGGAAGCAGTATCCATTAAGATCCTCTGATCTCAAATGGAACAATATTGCACATTTTAAAGGAGATAAGGCAACACATGCAATTTATTATGCAACTGAAATAATAACCTAGTAAAATTTTCTATTAGGCTCAAATTCGAAAAGGCTACTTATAGTATCCAATTACCCTCTAAGTCCTAATGTCCAACCTTACAGGTTAAAATTTCATGCATAATAAATCTGAATTATTGTATTATCAAGTTCTCAAGCTTATGAGGGATCTTTATTAAGCCTTTACTTAATAAGCATGCAATCATTTTACTCATAAAATATCGAAAGGCAATTAACAATTAAAATAAACTCATTTATTATAAAGTTAAATTCCATCATAATAAGTAAATGAACACATTTATTTAACCAATAATTAAAATCCAATAATTTCAAAATAATACACTCATGTCAAATATTAATAGGAAACATAAATCCTATTTAACAAAAATAAATGCTAACTCAAATTGACACTTATGTCAACTATTTTAGAAGTCCGGATTTCATAAAATCTTTCTTGATAATGGGATTATTTCTTTGACCAATTTCATCAATTCATCAGACAACTCATATGTCCATTGATGAAGCCATGGACGATGCGCACTCCGTCCATTTCTCAATGCCATCACAGATTTTTAGTGTTGCTTTTCAACACTTCTCTTTTGGCAACTCTATCCAAAATTTTATTCTCATACTCAGACCACCAATCCAAATGCACTCTTGCATTTATTCTCACACATGTTCTTTATGATGCACTATAGCATCAATATCATCAACTCAAATCTTCCTTCGCATTTTCAGGTTGCTTCTTGATTGCACTCTTGCATTTCTTAAAGCAACCTATGCGCAATTTAAGGAAGACTTACTGTCCTCATTCAATATTTTTGTAACATAATACAGAAAATATTTATACACTCATGTATAAATACACATGATTGAAACACATTTCAAACAATAAGTAAGGACAGAACCTCAAAAATTTTTCAAAATATTTATAAAAATTTTCGAAAAGCAGAAAACACATTTTCTACAAAATTTAATATTTTATTTTGTAATTAAACACATTTAAATATCAAAAATTAAAAAATATATTTTTTTGTCATTAAAAAATTTTGGAAACATGACCAAAAAATCAGAAATAATTTGAAAAACTAATTCGCAAAAATCGAAGCTGAAATGGTGGTCGGAGAACGCCGCACGCGCCAACACGCGTCGATGAGGGAGTGAAAGACGTGCTCACGCGCCACACGCACGGCCTTCCACTGGACCTGACACGTGTCACAACCACAGAGTCCAGTGGGAGTCAAAGAATTAAGTATTCCTGACTCCAGTGGGAGTATGGAACATGGTCCCAGTGGGAGCATTGTGAATCATGATAAATATATGAGACATGTTTATCAAGATTCAGAACTGCAAAAATCTAAAAGGATAAGTGTTTCATGCTGATAATTTAAAATTGAAGGCTTGAACGAAGCCCTTTTAGTTATCCCACGAAATAAGAAAGAGCATAAAAATATTGCAAAGGCTTTTTCATGCCCATCTAAAGAAAAATGGATTAAAGCAATGAAAGAAAAAATGGCATCCATGAGATCAAACCATGTTTGAGAACTAGTTGATCTACTGGAAGGACACAAATTGAGAATTAATGTATTCTCAAAGTAAAGCCAAAGGCTGATAGATGTATCGAAAGATATAAGACTCAGCTAGTCGCTATGGGGTTCATATAATAGAAAGAGATTGACTATAAGTAGACTTTCTCATCTGTTGTAAAATTAACGTACATAAGGTTCATTCTAGCCATAGTGGTGAGTTTGAACGTAGAGCTTCATCAAAAGGATGAAAATACTGCTTTTCTCAATGGAGAATTGGATGAAATAATCTATATGTTTCATCGAAAAAAGGCAGCAAAACATAAGGTTTGCTGATTGATGTGTTCAATCTATTGCCTTAAGCAATTTTCAACACAATGGTGCTTGAGACTTCATCATACAGTCATGTCGAACGTGTTTAGCATGATTGATGAAGATCATTGTGTTTATTGTAAAAGCTCTGAAAATGAATTTATCATTTTGGCATTATATGTATACGACATACTTTAAAGCTGAGAATGATAAATGGTACGTAAATGAAATCAAAGATTGGTTATCGTCCAACTTTGAGAAAAAGCAAATGAGTCATGCATATTATATTCTTGAAGTTAAGATTTCAAGAGATCATTCAAGAAGATTGTTGTCTGTTTCTTGAGAGAAATATATCAACAAAGACCTTGAGCGATTTAATATGCAAAACTGCAAACTCATAGATTACCCCATTGCCAAAAATCAGTTTCTTAGCAAAGATGTGTGTCCTATGAGGTCAAAAAAATTGAACGTATGAGGAGCGTTCTATATATGACAGTGCCATGGGTAGTCTTATGTATGCAGTGTTGTATACAAGACATGATAAATGCTATGCAGTGGGTATGGAAAATAGATATCAATCTAACCCAGGCAAAGCATATTGGAAGCAATTGAAAGGATACTTATATACCTTAAAGGTACTGCAGCCTATTCTCTCTGTTATTAAGAAAATGATCTGCATTGAGAGAATACAGAAATGGTGATTGGGTAGGAGATGTGGATGAGAGGAAATTCGCCTTAGGTTTATATTCTTGTTTGGCAAGAGTGCCATCTCGAGGAGTAACAAGAATTAAACCCGTGAAGCCCTATCAAAAGTGGAAGTTGAATTTGTCACTTCCTCAATTGCAGTACAGGAGACAGTTTGGCTAAAATGGTTTGTGAGCCATTTAAGGTATCAGTGACAGTCTATAGTGACAGTCAGTCGTTGATAGTTTATAGTGGAGCTAAGCATATCAACATTAAGTATTAATACATGAGAAATATTATTGCACAAGGAGAAATGAACTTACGGTACGTTTTTACGCATGCAGATCCGTTGAGTAAACCTGTAATGAGAGATGTGTTTTGAGAAACACATTAGATCTCGAGGTTTGCGTAGAATCTAATTGGTACTGTTATATTTTATATAATCCCTTAACGTTATTATTTGCGAATAATAACTAAAGTTCATTGATGGCAATACATGAGTGTGAATGTTTATATGTAAACATTTAATGTTAATGATATGAGTTTGAGCATGTCAGACAGAGAAGTAGCCCACTCACAAGGGTGTTTACCTTAGTTTTGTCAATGAGTTGGCAAAGACTAAGATGAGGCAATTTTTGAACATATGAGAATGCACGAGAGCCTGTTCAAAATAAAAGTGCCGTCTAGCTGAAATTACAAGATGAGTCTTGTTAAGGTGCGAGATAAAGACATACATAAAGTTGTATGCTTTGGATTGAGATCCAAAAATAAGGAACATATGGAATCCGATGGTAAGTTAAACGTAACTACCATATTCTATCTAAAAAGCCAGTAGCAGTCCTTAAGTAAGCGAACTAAAGTTGGGTGCTTCGGTGCATCGCAACCTTACGCTTCTGTATGGTGTTTTGATATACACATTATTGAAATGTGAGACATGCGCTCCTTTAAGGGAAGAAAAGAACACCATAACACATGTTTTATACCGTGTGTGCTTATGTGACCACAGGGATGGGAATTTAATAATATTATTAATCTCAACTTTCCCTATTGTGAGACCCTATTTATATTTCGACCCTTAGAACCCTTAACTTATCCCTGAAGTATGGTTCAATGTGGCTAGCTTAGTTAGTTTCCAAGAGGTCTGGGAAAAATTTAGGCCTGGCGGATGTAACTAGAAAAGCGAGCTGAATCATGATGGATGGCATATAGTAAGAGGGGAAGATAGCCTTCTGATCACTTTCATTAGGTTTCGTGGTTCACTGGCCGGCCTATTATAGTTTCTATGAGTAGAAACATAATAGTGAACACGAAAATTATTTTATGAGATCATAAGTTAAAACAGTGAATGTGAGAACGCAATCTAGGGTTAGGCATACATGAAGAAGAGGATCTTGTTTTCCAAGACGCTATATATCCCTAACAGGTGTATAGCACTAGTGCTCTCGAGGTATGCTGGTCACACAATCTATCTGCCAGTATAACTGAAGATTAAGACTAGAATGTGTTCCGTCATATGCGAGTGGGAGATGATAGAGTTGGGATATGCCCATGACTCTATAAAGGATTGAGTTCCTATCTAGATTAAATTGAGTTATTTAATCTAAATTAAATTACCAAATCTTATATCAAAAAGGATTCTGAGTTAGACTAGGGTTAAAACTCTAGCCTTTAGGACCTCTATAAATAGAGGTGAGGTCCTCATAATTTGGTAACGAGAAAACGTACATGCCGCAAGGCTGCTCGTTCCCACTCACAGTTTTCTGTCTTAATTTTCAGGGGCATTTAGATTGTGAACAAGTTGCTCTTATCCCGAGTGGATAAAAGCCGGACCAGTGACCAAAAACAAACGGGATCTTGGTAGACGCTTCCGCAACGAGTTTCTGCGCTACAAGAGGTAGGTACCATTTATTAATGTTACCTCCATGTTAATTATATGTGTATAATTTCCCATCATAGACAAACTATAATGCAATTTAATTTTTTTATCACGAAAGTTTATCCTCCAAATTTGGAGGTTGTTGTCTTCCTTTATAGAAGTTTTGTTGTCTTCATTTATGAAAGTTTTATTATCTTTCTAAACTTAAGTTAGTAATGGTTTTAGAGAGAGAATGTACTGAGAGAAGGTCTCAAAAATTCAATTGTTACCTGGGTTTATAGTTTCCTGGGGGTATTTATAGAGGATTTGAGAATGCACTTCAGTGTAACTCTGGTGTCAGAGTAGGTAAACGACAATGTGACGAGAAGCAAATAGGAGGAGTGGTCTGTGGCATGTGTCAGTGGACTGATAGGGGCCTGCCCTGTTAGTCCAATCGGACACGTAGCACTGACAGCTTCTTGACTCCTTGAGTGTCCATTCATCACATGCTGGATCTATTGGCTCTAGGATCTTAGCCTTTGTTGGGCCTTGGTACTGAGGTTGACTCAGGCATAATGATAATTGATATTATCATTTGTCCCCCCTGAAGTGATCTGATTAGAGCATGAGAGAAAACAGTGATGAAAGCCTTTGTCGGTTCGAATTTATTTTAGAATTTAAAAAATTTGAACTCGTCCTTTCACCTTCCCAACTATTGAGTCGGTTCATTAAATCTGGACGTTTCATCCATTATGCCCATTAATGATGTCGCTTCTTTAGCAGTTAACGCATTAATGGCAGACGTTTCATCAAACGCGCTCATTATGGGGATGCTTTGCTCTTCAAATTTGTAACGCTTTGGTTCTTTGGTCAACGGATCGTGGGTTGACATGTAGCTACCCTAGATTTAATGCTTGGCTTTTGAGGAAGTTTTATCTTCCTTTAAATAGGCAATTTTCCTCATTTTCCCCTTTTTTTACAAAGCTCAGAGCCCTTGTCTGTCTTGAACTTTTTTCTTCATTTGCTATTTGTCTTCCCCAATTTTTTGAGTTATTGAGGATTTCCATATTTCTTACCATTCCTTGCCAAGAAATTATTCAAATGTTTTTATATTTTCCACCATTCATTAGAGCAATTATTCGCTTCTGACTTTTAAGCCTTAATTTGATCTTTCAATTTTGAAGAAGAAGTTTAGAGGAGGATGCACCTTTATGTCGAAAGCCCGATCATCAAGAAGGTGCCGAGTGAGAAGTTCTGATCAGAGCAGAAAGCTAATGACAAGCTAGAACTTAGGACGAAGGATGACATGAGTCTTCGATCGAAGAGCTTGCATTGCATTTTAAAGATCTCTCGGCTTTCCTTAAAGAATCATTGGATTTCTTTAGAGCATTCTCACATTTGAACTAAATTAGAGGCGTTTCTGGTAAAGATACCCTTTGATGAGATGTTGGACTAGAAGGATAAAGTATTTATGAATGAGGAATGGCTAAGAGTCTGTGATGATTCTTCTTCCTTTGATTCTCCAAGACATCTTCTAATCTCTTTTGGACAAGGAAATTAATGAACTGGTTGGAACTGAAGAGAAAGACGATTGCAACACTGCTAGCTTTTCCTTCAACTCTGCCTTAGAAGCATCGTGTCTCCTTGAGTGAAGAATATCAACTACAAATTACTTCCTAGAGAGCATACAGAGCATACAAATATTGAAAATTAGATAGGAATTTCCTTTTTTCAATTGTATTCAGTGTTTTCTTTTCTATTTAATTGAAATTTAAATTAATAAAATGGAATTTTTTCAATTTCGGTCATCTCCTTTAATATTTTACTTATCACATTGCAATAGTAATTGACTGGAATTATTTTCTAATAATAAATGTCTAAATTTAACATTTCATTTGTCTTAAAAGACTTAGAAAAGTTTTCCATTTTTGTACTTTAAGTTTAATAAGTGAGTAGTCAAATCGGATAGTATAATCAATATGCAAATTAGCTTGGGAACAAATGTCAATAAATGCAAATAGTCACTTTAAGTTTGGCTTTGCAAATTAAATCGGTAATAAATGTTAAAGCTATAATGCAAATAATTTGAGCAAATGTAACTTTTATGAATTAACTTGGGATGTCATCAAGTTTATATGATCAAATATGTACATCGAGTTAACTTTGCAATAACTTTAGTAATAATCATCAAGAAATGCAAATGATCGGTTTGAATTCATTTTGCTATAACTTGGGAAAAATTTATAACTTGTATATTCAGTAATCAATTTGATCATAATACAATTTTAAGAAAGGTACCCTTTCAGGGATATTGAATTTCCATTTTGGAATATCCGATCCGTTTTAATTTCTTAGCTAAGGACCTTGGAAATTTCATAAGGTCCTCCCTAGTTGGGCATGAGCTTTCAGGACTTTGTCTTTTCTCTGAAAAGGACTTTCCAATCGGGAGCACCTCTTCTCAGTTTTTGTTTGATAGGAGTGTGGTTATGATTAGCATCAAATTTTGTGCAATGACCTTTAGGTCAATGATAGGGATATCTTCTGACTTTTATGCAAAAGATGTCTGATTGGTCATTAGAACTTGCAAAGCTTCCTCCTCCATCTCCTTAGACATAGTGATGCACATTGAACCCGCGTCGATTCCCATAAGGCCTGCTATTAGGGTCCAAGAGGGTTCTCATCTAGATATTGGGTAACATGAGATATTTTGGAATCCCTACCCTAATAGAATATTGGGAAAGTTCATCTAATTCAATGAAACCTTTAGGCACATTTGAGATATTTTGGAATCGCCGCCCAATTTACAAAAATTGAAAAAGTCCATCTAATCTCGGGGGTCTAAACAAGAGAGTAGTTCAAAACTTTACTTTTATTAATGTCTTGGTTAATTATAAATGAGTTTTTTAATAATTAATTTTTCATCTCTTTTCTCACACGTCATGTAATTTAATTAAAGAGCACATCAAGTATCGAAAGAAAACGGTAAATAAAAGCAATAAATAAAATAATTAAAATACAAAATAAATTACAAAATGCACATGGGACAAAAATACAATCCCCAAAATATAAAATTAAATAAATAAATAACATACATAAAACGAGGTAATTATTTGGAATAGGAACATTGGTTTCCTTATATTCACTTAAAAAAAATCAACGAGTTATTTTTGGGCATTATTAAGAAATCCGGGATGAGTGATGTCATTTCATGAAAACTAGCTATTTTTTTGAAAGTGACATTTTATTGGATAAAATTAGGATATTGGTTCTATTTTATTAGAAAAAATCTCAAATTCATTAATATAAATATTTTTGTGATTTTCTAAGTTAACGTGCATAAAAAAACACTTTAATTACGAGTTCAAGCTAAAATAATAATCAAAACAGACTAAAAGAAAAATAAATAAAATGCAAAAATAATAAATCAAACCGGTGGTCTCCAAAATCTTCTTAGTCTCCACAATCCCCATTTTTAGTGATGCTCAAACAAAGAATTAGGCTAAATAAAGTGCAAAAGAAAATAACATGTGAGTAAGGATCCATACGAAAATTAAATCAAATATAATAAATAGATTAATTAAAATAGAAGCAAATGAATAATTAATAATCCAATAAAATAAATATGGAAAAATAATAAAATATAATCAATACAAATAGAAAATAAAATGAATTAAATAAGATGCATTAATGTGAATAAAGAAAATGAATAAAGAATAAAAGAAAAGAATAAAGGAAAATAAAATCATAAGAATTAAATGAAATACACTAATAAAACAAATGGAACACATGAACAGTACATGCAAAAATGACAAAAAAACATATAACAATAACAACAACAACAACAACAACAACAATAATAATAATAATAATAATAATAATAATAATAATAATAATAATAATAATAAATAACAAAAATATAGGATGAACAATCAAGTAAATAAATAGAATAAAAAAATGCTACATAACGTTAAATCTATTACTAAAATAACATAAAACAGATAAATAATCAATGGATCCAAAGATCTACATGGTAATTAATTGACTATAAATAAAAAAAATATAAAATATAAAATATAAAATCAAAACCAGAATATTTACCCTCAGAATTTGGATTCAATGGAAAGAAAAAGATAGTTGATTTCCTCATTTAGATCCACGAAAATTAAATTAGAAAAATAAAAAAAATCAAAACTTTTTCTTTAGAAAGAAAATTGCAAAAAATATTGTTCAAAGAAAAAATATGAAAAAAAAAATCATCTCAAGAACAAAAAATTATTTTATTTGTCTCAAAAATGATTTTTGATGAAAAAGAAATTCTCTTGGAATTTCTTTGGAGAAGTTTTATTGAAGAAGAAAATCACCCAGAAAATTGTAGAATATTGCCTCTTTTTTCTTTACTTTGGAAAAATTATTAAAGAAAAATCCTCCAAAATTCCCCAAAAAGTCTTCTCTTGAAGAAAAAAAGAAAAAAAATTGCCACCAAAAGTCTCCCTCTCTTCTTCCTTAAGTTTTCATATTTATATCATTCAAAAAGAAAAACCTAGAATTTTTAGGAAATGAATCCTTAGTTAAATCAAAATATTCCTTATTTAAGCCTAAAATATGAAAAAAAAGCTTAAAATCCCAAAAAATGGATAAAAAATCAATTTGGGGCCAAAAACGCGTTTAGAGGTCGAAATCAGTGAGGGGTGGCCTCCCCGGGCGAGGAGCGCCCATCCCAGCAAAGCTGACACTAGGGTGCGCGCGCGACGCCTTCCTTCCCGCACTGGCAGCCGTAAACCTTCGATTTTTTTTTTAAGAAAGGGAACTTGATAAGAAAACCATCACTTTAAACCTTTTTGCCTGTGAACATACATTAATTTCATCACCGGGTAACCCTAGTTTGGGCTGCCTCGGGACCTAGTGTCTACAGTTGCCCCCTAGTTTTTGGAAAACTAGTGCAAGGGTGCCTAGGTAAGCCAAAACTCAGAGAAAGAAAAGGACACATACTTGAGGCGGCCACTTTCCAGCTGTAGACAGAGTCATTCTGAAGACTACCATCGGTATGGCTTATCATTAATGCCATGGAGTTGTTCTAAAGATTGCCGTCGGTGTGGCTTATGATTAACGCCATGGAGTCATTTTTAGGACTGTCGTCGGTGTGGCTTTTCATTAACGCCACGGAGTTGTTCTAAAGACTGCCATCGGTGTGGCTTATCATTAACGCCACATAGTCATTTTGAAAACTGCCGTCGGTGTGGCTTATCATTAACGCTATTGAGTCATTCTGAAGACTGTAAGGACTCAAAATACACCCTAGTCATATTAAGGTATGTTCACGGTGTAATAGGAATAAAATGTATGTGAATAAGTGACAAAGTGTTAAAAAGGACGTAATCGTCACTAAGTTAAAAGTTTCGGCGTGTACTGGCCTGAATACCGGGTTAGTAGTAATCAGTTAAATCTGTAGATTATGTAGTGTGAATTTCAGGTGAAAATATCAGTAATTGGATCCTAAAAGACAGAACAGGAGAAAGGTTAAATGTGCTCATGTTCGGGAAATCCCTGATGGGTGACTTTCTGGGAACCCAGAAGTAAAAAATATTTTATTGTACTATTGGAAAATATAAGTTGTAAGGAGTCTGGTTGTATAATTTAGAGTAAAAATAAGGTCAAATAGATCTCCAAAAGTCAACCTCAAAAAAAGTCTCTAGTTCGATTCAAATAGTAACTAGGTTTGACCGAGACTTTAAAGATAGCAAATGACCTCCGAAAAGTTATCTAAAGGTATAAATGGATTCAGAATAGTGTGTATAACAGTTTGGTTGTGAAAAAATAATTTTATGGTGACACTGAAAAATAGATGAATTGAACCGGTTCAATTGAATCGGACCAGATAAGGACCCTGAATGAGATGGAACGAAAGTTAAATGAGTTATTAAGAGTAAAATTAAGGTCAAGGATGAAAAGTGAACCGAACGAAACTAAACTGGTTCAACCAGTGAACCGGATCGGTCAGACCTGTTGATTTCGGTTTGACGAGTTTGACCGGACTTTAAATGGAGTTATGGATCTTAGAAAAATTATCTGAAGGCACGGATTTTCTTGAAATATTATGGATAATCAAATGGTCATGAAAAATAAATTTTACGGTTAGACAAAAAATTGAGTTATCGGACTGGTAAAGAATTACCGGACCGAAAAATGGTTTCAGATTGAACTAAAATTTTATGTGGAGGTTAAATTATATATTTTAAGAATTATGGAATTTATTTTGATTGAATTGAATTTGGGAAGTGAGAAAAATTATTTTTGGTTTGAAAATGGCCTTAAATTACTTAAATGGGCTTTGGGTTTGGCCCAATTGGTTGGCCCATGATTTAGCCCATTAGGAGAGGCTATATAAAGGTTGGAATATCATATTTCTCTAGAGAAATACCTAGCATTCCAGCAGCTCTCCTCCTCTTCCATAAGGCATAATTGTTCATCTTGATTTTTCCTCCATTTTCTTCAATTCTCTCTTCATCTCTCCCCAAATCCAAGCCTCTAAGCAAATTTTAGCCTCTCTAGAATCTGATGGTGGTGAATAGAGTTCATTTGAAGTGGAAGAAGTGGGAAAAAATAAGTGGAAGAGTTTATGTATCAAATTGAGGTATGTAAAGTTGATAATTTTAAATTGGTTTAAAGGTTCCAATAGGTATTTTAGGATATGTAGATGATGTTTATGTAAATATATTGCATAAAGGAAGAAAATTTATGGTGATTTATTTGAATTGTATATTCAGCCAGTTAAGGATTTTAAAGGAGATGGTGTTGTTTCTTGGAGTAAAGGCATCAAAAGCATGCTTATGATGTGAAGAACGAGAAAATATGGTTAGTGGATACAATATCCTCCTTTTTCCATGTTAAAAGTATGATTTTTAGTTATGTTTAAACATAAAGTATGTGAAAAAGGCATGTTTAATTGAATATAACTTGATATTCATGCTTAGGGATGTTGAAAATGATTATATGAATGCTCAAAGTGAGAAAAAAAAATTGTAGGAAAAGTTACTATGTAGGTCGAATGGGTTTCATATGATTTCTATGTTTTTTGATGATGTTTATGACATGTTTATGATGTATACATGATATTTGACATGAGATGTATCTAATGGTATATGTTAGAGCATGTAAAATTTACATTATGCATGAAGTGCATGTATGGCCGAATGGATATCACACATAAAGGCATGATTTTGATGTGTTTTTATGAGAAATAATGACATGGCTATGATATACAACATGAAAATGACCTAAATAAATGTTAAAGTTAATGAAAAGAATTGAGAGTAAAAGATTAGTATGTAGGCTGTATGGTATACATGGCTTTTTCATGATGTATGATGATGTTTATGGCATGTTTATGGTGCATACATGGTATTTGGCATGTGAACTAACTAATGGCATGTGTTAGAACATGAGAAAGTTGCATGATGTATGATGTACATGTGAGGCCAAATGGGTTATGTATGTAAAGGTATGATTTTGATGTGTTTTAATGTGAACTAAGGGCATGGCTATGTTATTCAACATGTGAATAGTCTAAATAAATGTTAAAGTTGATAAAAAAAATTAATGGTGAAAAGTTAGTATGTTGGCCGCATGTGTGCATGTATGTATACATGTGTATCATGATGGAATAATGAGCTTTTATGGAATGTGATGGTATGATGATGATAATCAAATGGATAATGATTGAATTATATGGAAAAGAATGGAATAGAAAGATGAAATTCCTTGAAAAGTATGACTGGTAACTTAAAAATGTGAAAAGTGAAATTTTGATGCCCTATGTAGTAATCTGGTAGTGTAGTCTAGTTCAGAATATGATGGCTAGCCATAGGGACATAAGACTGCGGTTGTGAGCATGACGTCTCAATTTTCTGTAGGCCAATGACAGTCCTACCTCACTGTATTTAAAAGTTAAAATATTTTGAAAAGTATTTAAAGACAGGGTGGTCCCTTGGGATTCCTCTGGTATGTATTAAAGACTAAAGTGATCTTTCGGGGCCTTTCAAGTTATTCGAGCCTTTAGGGGTTCGCATC
This sequence comes from Excoecaria cochinchinensis, assembly GCA_947683425.1. Taxonomy (NCBI): domain Eukaryota; kingdom Viridiplantae; phylum Streptophyta; class Magnoliopsida; order Malpighiales; family Euphorbiaceae; genus Excoecaria; species Excoecaria cochinchinensis. Next base: position 8,251,631 of record CANTUQ010000146.1, on the reverse strand, counting down.
TCGTTTATCCTGATCATAGATGTCTACCAGTATTGTACAGGGGCAATTTGGTAAAAATGAGCTTAAAATATTTAAATTGTTATTAAAGTGATATTTGCATGAAAAATGGTCATAATTGGAACTATGCAAAAAGTTTGGGGACATAATGGAAATTTTGTCCACATGTATGTTACTAAAGGTTAATAAGGGTAAAAATGTCATTAATTGGTTAAATGTGAAAATTGGTAACTATTTAAGGACTAAAATGTAATTTGGCATGAAATTGATAATTAGAGGGTAAAATCGTAATTTGCATGTTAAATAATGTAAAATGGTAAAACAAGATGAACTAGTGGCATTTTGGTAATTTTGGTAAAGTTTAAGGACATAATTGTAATTTTACCATATTTAGGGACAAAATGGATAATATGGACTTCTATGAGTGTTAAATGTGTAAATGTCCTTAATTAAGTGATTTAATGGTGATTTGTTTGTTAATTAATGAAATAAATAAATTGATAAATTAATTTGGTGGCATATTTGTAAATATGAAAAAGTTAGGGGTAAAATTGTAATTTAATAATAACTAAAGGACCTAGACATAAATATGATATAATATGAGCAAATATGTAATTTTATGTGCACTATATATGTTTATGTCCTTAAATGAGTGATTTAATTGACATTAAGAATATTTTTGCATGTATAGAAATTAAATGAATTAAATATTTGGATAATTGATATTAAATGTATTATTTATATTCATGAGACATGCATGTGAATTTAGTTATATGCATAGTTAATTATACTAAGTGCATGAATCATATTAAATAAAGATTATAAAGATTATTACATGTAAATAATTGAATAAGAAAACAATTATTCAAGGGCAAAATTGTAATTTTAGTAATGTTTAAAGGACCTAAGTTGAAAATAGTAAAAGAGTAATAATTTTATAAGGATTAAGTGGCAATTGCATGATAGATAATAAAATAAAGGCGATGATAAGTAAATTAATAGCATTATTGTAATTAAGTGGGACAATAGATAATACTGTAAATTAGTGAAAAATTTAGGAATTAAATTGCATATTGACGATAGTAATGTAAATTTAAGGGTTAAAATGTATTTGATAAGTATTATGAACGATAATTGTATTATCGAATATAAACGAAGAAATTTATAATAAGAATAATTATAATGATAGTTGTAGACACCGGGTCCTGAGTAAACCTAGATCGAAGTTACCCAATGATGATAATTGCCTTCACAGGCTTAAAAGGTTAAAAGTGATGGTTTTCTCGTCAAATTTGCATTTTAGAGTGAAAAATTAAAAAATAATTAAAAAGATTTAAAAAAATTAATTTTGAAAAATGGGGGCTTAAAATTATGGTGTTTTTAGTCAATTTAAAATTTAAAAAATAGAAAAAAAATAAAAAAATAAAATTTCGGACCGCGAGTGCCGGGCGCAGCAGCGCGCCTGCGGCCAGCTCGCAGACGCCCAGGCGCCCAGCACGCAGACGCCCAGGCGCGGATTTTGCGCGCCTCACCGCGTGAGTCCCCGTCGCTCTATAGCGACGGGCGGCCTCCCTCTAGCGACGGGCTTCTGGCCGTCGGTACAGGGTCTGTTACCCTATTTTCCTTTTTTTTCAGCTTTTTTCCGATTTTTTCACCCAAAAATCCGTTTTTATCCCAAAATTAAGGGTTTTTGACTTCAAATAAAATTCCAAAATATTTTTTATAGATTATTAATTAATAAAACTTGATTTTATCCCCAAAAATAAAGGAATTTGAATAAAATTAGGTTTGTTTTCCTTAATTAAATTAGGGCAACATTTTCTATTCTTTAAATACTTTAGGATGAATCAAAAAATGGGAGCCTCCACATTTTTCAGACCTAAAATTTCCAGATTTCTTCTTCTTCTTCCACCAAAAATTCCAGATTTATTCTCCAACCAAAAATCAAAAAAAGAAAAATCAAATGTTTCATTCTTTTTCAACATAATTTCTTCTAAACATATTTTTTAGAGGAAGTTTTGTTGTTTGATTCAATTTTTGAGACAAATAGAATAATTATTTGTTCTCAAAATTGTTTTTAATCTTTTATTTTGTGTTCAATAAAACTTTTTCATTGATTTTGTTTTGAATCTCTCTTTGATAAAAATTGATTTTGAGACAAATAAAATAATTGTTTGTCATCGAAATCTAATTTTTATTTGATTTTCTAAAATAAAACTTCAATCATTTTTTTGTTATGAACAAAGTGATTGATTGTTCTTGAAATCATTTTTCTTTATTTTAATCAATAAAAAAATTTTTTTTTTGATCAAAATCATTTCTTTAGGCAAAGGTATCAATTCTTTGTTCTTAAAGAATTTTTGATCATTTTTTTCATGTTTCTTGGAATAAAATTCCAACATTTTCATCATATTTCACTCTAATATTGTGGATCATCAAACAAAGAAATCAATCACCTTTCCTTCATCAAATCCAATATTCTGAGGGTAAATATTCTTGCCTCCATTTCTATTTTCTTTTCTTTTATTTATATTTAATTTATTCATGTATATTATTTTTATTGATTTGTTTATTGTTTTCATCTATTCATTTGTTGTATTCATTTTATATTTGTTCCATTTAATTGTTTATATATGATTTTATTTTTGTTCATGTGAATATTATTTTCTTTTAATTCTTAACATGTAATTAATAAATTCATTTTAATTGATCTTTTTGCCATGTAAATGGTTTATATCATTTGTGAACATATTTAATTAATCATATTGTTCATTTAATTGTTTTCATCATTCTTTAATTGTTTTCATTTATTATTCTTTTCTTTATTATTTTATATATTCTTTGATTCGTTTATCTATATCATCATTATTTTTATCATGTGTATATTTTCATGTATTATTTAATTAACATGTTATATTTTATTTTCATCACATTATTTAATCATTTATCACATATAATGCATGTTTCTCATTTTATTTTGGTTTGTTAATATTTTTTATTCCAATATCATTCTTTTCACATCATCTTATTTTATTTTAATTTGTTATTCATTACTTTGTATATTTAATTGATTTAATTACTAACATTATTTTATTTGTATTTTGTTTTATGTCTAAACTCATTTTTCGCTTGGGCGTTTTTGCGAGCACATCGGGAGGTCCAAAAAGGCTTGTTTGGTTCATATATTTATTTTCTTTATTTGTAATACTTTATTTAATTTTGCCATATAATTTTCTTGTAAAATTATTTATTTAGGCTCGCTAAAAAGAAAATCACAAAAACGTTTCTATTAATTAACTTGACATCTTTTTTCTAAATAAAAGGGGACCAATGTCCTAGTTTTTCATACCCAAATAAATCATCACATCAAAACTTTTTCATAATAAATATGCATGCGAGGACCAATGTTCTCACTATTAATGAATAACCCGTTTTATGCATGTATTTCACTTTTATAAATGGGAGTTGTATTCCGCTCCTAGTGTTATTGTAATTCATTTTTGAATGCTTTATTTTGGATTTTGCTTACATTTACCGTTTTTGATATGAATGATTGCGCCTTTAATTTTAAATTGCATTGTGTGGAAAGTTGATGAAACAATGAATTCAAAACTTAATTATAATATTAATCAAAGTACGAATAAATGAGAAGTCCCGAACCCTGCTCTGGTCTTTGGGCTCAAGAGGCTAGAGGTTATCCTCCAAGACACCTCTTGTGTCACGAGACTTAGACGTTAATCCTAGGCCTCATGGCCCAATATGGATAAAATGCGCAAGCCTTAGGCTCTCCGAGGCGAGAGAAACTTTCCCAATGTTCTATTGGGTGGCGACTCCATGAAACCTCCTTGTTGCCCAACATAGACGCACTTACGATTTATCGCAAGCTGTTGACGGACCCATAATTGCCACGATCGCCCACGTGCGGGCGGTCGAACGGGCGGCCGAGGGGATCCGGCGCGCGTCACAGTGGCGACTCCACTGGGGACATACTCGAGACTTCGATTCGAAAGTACCTTGATTAAAAATCATAATTGAGTTTTAATTTAAAAATTTCATCTTCTTTCAAAACTGCATTGCATCTCATTAGAGCCTTAGATATATGCTAGTTTGGTCCCTCTTTTAGCCCCGGTGCGTTCCCGAAGCACGACCCCATTTTCACTCAATTTGGGAAAGTGTTAAGGATAATCACCAGCCCAAGCCTCGTACCATCAAGGTATATCAAATGGTGACCTGATCGGTCGTTACGCTCGTGATGAGCTAAACCCGTCGGCAGGGATCATGCTTGGGTAGCCCTAAAGTAACACCACCCTTTGACCAAAGCTCATGTAATGGCAATAGATACTTCCCCTAGGTGGTATGAACCTTAATACTATGCTTGCTATGTGGATCATTTTGTATTGGACAAACCCAAATAATCTGATTGGTCACCTAATCAAAGGCTTTCATGCCCTGATAGGCCCATGTCAACTTGTTCGGGCTGCCTAAATACATAACGATCATAACCCATGTGCTTGCACATTAGATAAGAGATGTTACGATGCCGGTTCTTCACCGAGCACCATACGCATCCATTGGGTTCCCCGCTAACCCCTGGATTAAGCCCACCTAGGAAAGAGACCGCATTACCTCGTGTGTGGGAGTAATAAGGTTGGAAGGATCTACTTGCTTGCATGTGATTGTAAATGTTGCATAGCTCACTATCATGCATTGTATATGTAATTCATGCATCATTCTAACAATATAATTTTTTCAGCCATCATAGATTCATCTAAGTGGACTAGAGGTTCCGACGATCGGCTAGTAACGACAAATTTGCTCTCCCAGTTGCTAGAATTTGTGTCTGACGGGGATTCTGAGCTACTCTCATCCCGTGAGTCCTCTCTAAAATTATCAATGGCAGAATTACCACACGAGACTGGTGCGTTGACAATACAGGACCTAAATAAGAGGCTCGACGATTTTGAGAGGAAGATGTTAACCATGATGGAAAATATCGCCTCTCAAGTAGCATCAAATTTCAAGCAACTGCCTACAGCCCCTTCTGTTAAACCGTTTGAATCGCCTGTCAAGGAAGAGACTCCTATAGCATTCACTACAGTACAACAGCCAGATTTTGAGCTTAGAGCAACGACACTTTTTGAGCACAAGAAGACCCTTGATGTGAAGGGTGATATCATGAGAGAGGAAGAGGATGAACCAATAATTCCATGGACTATCATGAATGAAGTACCCGAGGGAGAGGATAGTACAGTAAAGGAGATAGAACGAGGGGTTAAAAATTGTAAAACTCAGACCATGGCTATTATAGAGAATTTAATTGTGGTGCCACCTACTGGACAACAGTTTGCTGCTCTTACCAAATTGCAAGAAGAGTATGATTCGCCTAAGGAAGTGCACCTACCACCAAATGGACCTGGAGGAGAGTCACCCGTTGCTATATCACCCGAGCGAAAAGGCAAAGGGCATGTTTCAGAGAATGACCTTCTAGCAGTGACACGGGGCCTGAAGAGAAGGATGGATGTCCTCGAAGAAGAAATTTCAAAGTCTAAACTTGCAATTACCCTGGCCGCCCGGGAGGAAGTCTCTATGGACCTAAAGAATGGGAGTCAACCGGATAGGTGTGACATCTGTGCCGGCACTCAAGGGATAAAGGAAGCATCAACGGTTAGAACAACTCAGAAAGGTCATCTCAGCATGGACGAATCTTTTCCTCAAGTAGGGGATGGGGACCTGCGCTCATGGTTAGCTAACCCAGCCAGAAATTGAGGGCATAGGAAATATCGTCGGCGCGCTAGATATCTGAGGAGTGATAGCCAAACCCCAAAGTTTCATGTACAGGACCTTGTTATTGGCAAGCAACCGGTCGCCCTTGAAGGAGGGGGCAACGTCATTGAGGGTAATAATCAGGAAAGCTCAAGTCTCGACGATAATAGCGTGGGGGGTGTTGGGACTACTAAGGTTCCGAAAATAGGAACTACTCAAGGCTCTTATACCATTTGCGAAAAGCCTTTATCTGAGCTCCTTTTATATTTCATCGATAAAGGGAAACTACAACCGAAACCTGCAATACCTGGCAAGAGCCAAGGATTCCCTAGTCACCGATCGAATTTGTATTGTGCCTACCATCAGCATACTGGGCATAAGACTGATAGATGCCGAATTCTAAAAAAGCTTATTCAAGGTCTCATTGATGAGGAAAGGATGGGGCAAGAAAATGGTTCCCGGGGGTGATAGACTGTCGGCTACAGCATCCATATTGGCGAGAAAGAAAAGATGTTAGCTATTTAGATGCTCTATTTATTTTTGAACTATCTAATGATGATGTTTTAACTCTACTTTTATGAAATAAAAGGAACGCTTTTGTGTTTTTGTTTATTTGTGTGATGTTTCTTGTGATTTCACTGTGCATAATCATGATTGACATTTATTCAATTAATGCTATTCCGTTTAATCCTAGAACTTGGGAGAACCCAAAGAAAATCTTGATAGCATATGTTATGACTCTTGAAGAGAGATTGAAACTTGAGAGAATAAAAAAATGAAATAAAAAAGTCTTTGCCTGGACCAGTGAAGACATGGTAGAAGATGATTATGAAGCCACTAAGCATGCTATGCCAAAATCATGGACAGGTGCCACAGAAGCTCAGAAGACTCAAGCCCAAGTGGGTAGAAATGGTTGAAAGGAGAGATCCGCAAGTAGAAACAAGACCTAATTTCTTTTTGAAACACAACGCCAAACTAGGTTGGCCAATGGCATCCCGATGGTTAAAAAGAAAAGTGCGTGTATGTGTAAACTTCAGGATTTGAGCAAAGCTTGCTAAAAGAAGGAAAAATTTACGGCCAAGCTTTATCCAAATCTCGCGGGTATACACATACCTGCACCTTGTCACTCTATTTGGCTACTGAAAGGGACCAGAAGACTGATTCGCAAGTTATCCACCCAGTTAATTCATGTAAAGGATGTGCAGTACGAGAGGAAAGCCAATGACATGCAGTTGAGATGTTAGATAGGAAAAGGCCAAGAAGATTATGAAGGAGACCCATGCAGGGGCTTGCAATCAAAAATCTTTACACGTATCACACTTTATTCCTCGAGGCATGAGGTAAAAGCAATACATGTCAAAGCACTTAAATCTTAAAGGGCAATCATGGGAACGATGCTACAGCAGTTAAACACATCAGACGATATTGGGAAAGTCATAGAAACAGTTTTGCAGTAGCTAAGCACATCAGACCAAAATAGGTTATGGGATTACTATTGCAAATAATTTACTTAATCATTCGGGAAGAAAGTCAGAAAGTACCTACTGAAAATAGTGAGATTTGGTATTCAGGAAAATAAGACCAAAGTATTCCAGATGAACGAAGTAAGTTCAGGCCAGCAAACGAAGACTTGTTTGTTCTTGAAAAGTCATTATCCCAGGAAGCAGCGTTTCGACAAACAGTAAAGGAAGCAAGTTCGATGAAGCAGTGAACCTCAACAAACCAGAGAAGGTCCATGGTAAAGACTAAAAAAGAAAAAAGAAGAGAATAAATGGCCCGCGGGTCGAAAACCGAAAAAAGGCGGCCTTGCTAAAATTGGGCGCCTCGTCAGGGTGAAAACCGAAAAAAGGCACTCTGGTCAAAAATTAGAGGCTCGAGAGAAAATATCCAATCAGGAAAACCCGAGAGGGCTGATTGGAAACAGGAGTCTAATGCTTTCAAGATCCATTCTAAGATTAAACGTAATTTTGCATTTTGAATCTATGTTAAATGGTGATCATGTACGGAGAAATCATACCAAAATGCACACAATTTTTGCAAATGCATAAAGCAGAAGTAGTTTTAACTCATCATTTCCTAGTTCTTTTATAAAAAGAAAGATGTCATTCATTATTGAGTGTATAAAATCTAACTGGCTATAATTTGCTTCTACTCTCACCGACCAGATACCCAAGCCGTTGAGTTTTATTATCTACCGCAAGGTTATGTATCCTTTTTTTTCGCAGGCACTTATGGAAGCAAGGATGTAGTCTCTGACCCACAATATGACAATTTTGGGAAAGCAATTGTGTCCAGGGGCTGTGGTACTCAGGAATAAAAGCCGAAGACAAGATACTGAGGAAGCCTTGACAATACTTCTAATTTTTAAAATCGTTTAAAAAAAAAAAAGCCGTTAGAGTGAAAACCGTAACTGGCGCTCTAAGCAAAAACTAGGCGAAAGGATAGGGTGAAAACCTGAAAACAGGCAGTCTGTCCTTCAAAAAAAGAAGAAAGAGAAAAGCCGCTGGATTGGGTTGGGTCCATTCTAGGCAAAAAAAAAATAATAATAAGGCACAGGGTTATGTGAAAATCCACAAAGGACGCATCTCCCACTAAGAAAAGCTAGTGTGAAAATCCACAAGGGATGCACTACCTTCAATTAATAACTACAGGTACCAGATGAGAATCTCGCAATCCCAAAGGGCATGAAATTCAAAAGCAGCTCAAAAGGCATCAATTATATCGCAAATCGCAGCTAGCCCGGCATCATCTTCAAGTTCACATAGATGAATTTTTATCCTGCATTCCTGCAATACTCATGCATTTCACTTGCATGCTCACCATTTTTTGCATAGTTTAGTTTCCTTATTTTGCAGAAAGAGAGACTTGAGGCGGATACCGACAAAAGCCGAGTGATGACATCGGTCAAATCATCAATCAAAACCTCAACTCATTCATCAATCCAGACATTGATCAAATCATCAATCCACATACCAGCTCAATCATCAATCCAAGCACCATCCGAAGACCTCTCAGGGGGCAAACGATCAATAAACCAAAGACTTCCCAGGAAGCAGCAAACCGAAGACTTCTCAGGGAGCAAAAAATCGAAGACTTCTCAGGGAGCAGAAAACCGAAGACTTCTCAGGGAGCAGAAAATCGAAGACTTCTCAGGGAGCAGAAAATCGAAGACTTCTCAGGGAGCAGAAAACCAAAGACTTCTCAGGGAGCAGCAAACTAAAGACCTCTCAGGGGGCAAATGATCAATAAACCGAAGCCTTCTCAGGGAGCAGCAAACTGAACCGAAGACTTCTCAGGGAGCAGAAAACCGAAGACATCTCAGGGAACAGAAAATCGAAGACTTCTCAGGGAGCAGAAAATCGAAGACTTCTCAGGGTGCAGAAAATCGAAGACTTCTCAGGGAGCAGCAAACCGAAGACTTCTCAGGGAGCAGAAAACCAAAGACTTCTCAGGGAGCAGCTAACTAAAGACCTCTCAGGGGGCAAATGATCAATAAACCGAAGCCTTCTCAGGGAGCAGCAAACTGAAGACCTTTCAGGGGGCAATGAACTGAAGACCTCTCAGGGGGCAAACGATAAGCAAACCGAAGACCTCTCAGGGGGCAATAAACCGAAGACTTCTTAGGGAGCAGCTAACTAAAGACCTCTCAGGGGGCAAACGATCGATGAAACGAAGACTTCTCAGGGGGCAATCAACCGAAGGGCTCACAGATAGCACCACTTCAACCCACAAGAGGTTGGCACGACCACGGTACTACAAATTCACAGCAGTTAGCACGATGGCGGCACAACCCACAAGAGGTTGGCACGACCATGGCACTACCAAAATTCACAGCGGTTAGCACGATGGCGGAACAACCCACAAGAGGTTGGCACGACCACGGCACTACCAATTCACAGCGGTTAGCACGATGGCGGCACAACCCACAAGAGGTTAGCACGACCACGGCACTACCAATTCACATAGGTTAGCACGATGGCGGCACTACCCACAAGAGGTTAGCACGACCACGGCATTACCTGTTACAACCAAAAGACAGCAACAGCTGTCATTACAATTCCATCAAGCGAAAAGACGGCTGACTCAGGTACTTGTCTCTTTCCTTTTCTTCTTTGAGTTTAGGCTCACCTAGACACTAGTGTACAAGATTCCCCTAAACTGGGGGCAACTGTAGACACCGGGTCCTGAGTAAGCCTAGATCGAAGTTACCCAATGATGATAATTGCCTTCACAGGCTTAAAAGGTTAAAAGTGATGGTTTTCTCGTCAAATTTGCATTTTAGAGTGAAAAATTAAAAAATAATAAAAAAGATTTAAAAAAATTAATTTTGAAAAATGGGGGCTTAAAATTATGGTGTTTTTAGTCAATTTAAAATTTAAAAAATAGAAAAAAAAAATAAAAATTTTTTCGGACCGCGAGTGTCGGGCGCGGCAGCGCGCAGGCGCCCAGCACGCAGACGCCCAGGCGCCCAGCGCGCTGGGCGCGATTTGGCGACCCGCAGCGTCGCCAATGCTGCACGTCGCTCAGCGTTGCGCGCTGCGCGCGATTCCCGCCCGAGCTCCGCGCGGATTTTGCGCGCCTCGCCGCTTGAGTCCCCGTCGCTCTATAGCGACGGGCGGCGTCCCTCTAGCGACGGGCTTCTGGCCGTCGGTACAGGGTCTGTTACCCTATTTTCCTTTTTTTCAGCTTTTTTCCGATTTTTTCACCCAAAAATCCGTTTTTATCCCAAAATTAAGGGTTTTTGACTTCAAATAAAATTCCAAAATATTTTTTATAGATTATTAATTAATAAAACTTGATTTTATCCCCAAAAATGAAGGAATTTGAATGAAATTAGGTTTGTTTTCCTTAATTAAATTAGGGCAACATTTTATATTCTTTAAATACTTTAGGATGAATCAAAAAATGGGAGCCTCCACATTTTTTAGACCTAAAATTTCCAGATTTCTTCTTCTTCTTCCACCAAAAATTCCAGATTTATTCTCCAACCAAAAATCAAAAAAAGAAAAATCAAATGTTTCATTCTTTTTTCAACATAATTTCTTCTAAACATATTTTTTAGAGGAAGTTTTGTTGTTTGATTCAATTTTTGAGACAAATAGAATAATTATTTGTTCTCAAAATTGTTTTTAATCTTTTATTTTGTGTTCAATAAAAATTTTTCATTGATTTAGTTTTGAATCTCTTTTTGATAAAAATTGATTTTGAGACAAATAAAATAATTGTTTGTCATCAAAATCTAATTTTTATTTAATTTTCTAAAATAAAACTTCAATCATTTTTTGTTATGAACAAAGTGATTGATTGTTATTGAAATCATTTTTCTTTATTTTAATCAATAAAAAATTTTTTTTTTGATCAAAATCATTTCTTTAGGCAAAGGTATCAATTCTTTGTTCTTAAAATTTTTTTTCATGTTTCTTGGAATAAAATTCCAACATTTTCATCATATTTCACTCTAATATTGTGGATCATCAAACAAAGAAATCAATCACTTTTCCTTCATCAAATCCAATATTCTGAGGGTAAATATTCTTGGCTCCATTTCTATTTTCTTTTCTTTTATTTATATTTAATTTATTCATGTATATTATTTTTATTTATTTGTTTATTGTTTTCATCTATTCATTTGTTGTATTCATTTTATATTTGTTCCATTTAATTGTTTATATATGATTTTATTTTTGTTCATGTGAATATTGTTTTCTTTTAATTCTTAACATGTAATTAATAAATTCATTTTAATTGATCTTTTTGCCATGTAAATGGTTTATATCATTTGTGAACATATTTAATTAATCATATTGTTCATTTAATTGTTTTCATCATTCTTTAATTGTTTTCATTTATTATTCTTTTCTTTATTATTTTATATTTTCTTTGATTCGTTTATCTATATCATCATTATTTTCATCATGTGTATATTTTCATGTATTATTTAATTAACATGTTATATTTTATTTTCATCACATCATTTAATCATTTATCACATATAATGCATGTTTCTCATTTTATTTTGGTTTGTTAATATTTTTGATTCCATTATCATTCTTTTCACATCATCTTATTTTATTTTAATTTGTTATTCATTACTTTGTATATTTAATTGATTTAATTACTAACATTATTTTATTTGTATTTTGTTTTATGTCTAAACTCATTTTTCGCTTGGGCGTTTTTGCGAGCACATCGGGAGGTCCAAAAAGGCTTGTTTGGTTCATATATTTATTTTCTTTATTTGTAATACTTTATTTAATTTTGCCATATAATTTTCTTGTAAAATTATTTATTTAGGCTCGCTAAAAAGAAAATCACAAAAACGTTTCTATTAATTAACTTGACATCTTTTTTCTAAATAAAAGGGGACCAATGTCCTAGTTTTTCATACCTAAATAAATCATCACATCAAAACTTTTTCATAATAAATATGCATGCGAGGACCAATATTCTCACTATTAATGAATAACCCGTTTTATGCATGTATTTCACTTTTATAAATGGGAGTTGTATTCCGCTCCTAGTGTTATTGTAATTCATTTTTGAATGCTTTATTTTGGATTTTGCTTACATTTACCGTTTTTGATATGAATGATTGCGCCTTTAATTTTAAATTGCATTGTGTGGAAAGTTGATGAAACAATGAATTCAAAACTTAATTATAATATTAATCAAAGTACGAATAAATGAGAAGTCCCGAACCCTGCTCTGGTCTTTGGGCTCAAGAGGCTAGAGGTTATCCTCCAAGACACCTCTTGTGTCACGAGACTTAGACGTTAATCCTAGGCCTCATGGCCCAATATGGATAAAATGCGCAAGTCTTAGGCTCTCCGAGGCGAGAGAAACTTTCCCAATGTTCTATTGGGTGGTGACTCCATGAAATCTCCTTGTTGCCCAACATAGACGCACTTGCGATTTATCGCAAGCTGTTGACGGACCCACAATTGCCCCGATCGCCCACGTGCGGGCGGTCGAACGGGCGACCGCGGGGATCCGGCGCGCGTCACAATAGTATAAATACTGACATTAAATTTTATGTCAATATTTAGATTAAGGTAAAGACATAAGTATGTAACTGTTAATGTTAATAATAGTGGTAATAGTCAAAATAATATTAATTGTAATAATGAGTAATGACAATGCTAGTAAAAAGATGAAACATGTTAATATATATATATAAGGTAAGTGAATTATCAGAAATAAATAAAAGTTAGTGTAAGATAATTAACAAGTAGTATAACTATGAGCTAGTTATATGGAAATAAAATAAATGGAATTTAAAGTCTTTAGTATATAGTACACATGAGAGTAAAAATGCTAATAGATAATCGAAAAGTTATTGGAAGGTTCGGATATTAGTGAGTCATAAAACCTTATAACTGAAGAAATTTAAGACTAACAGTAAAATGTTAAAAGCTAATAAGGAAACAATGTTAACTGTTACGATGATAATATTAATAAAATAGGTAATTTAGATGTTACTGTTAATAACGGTATCATTGATCATAGTAATACTGATATGAATTATGAAATAGTTATTAATAGGAATATTAAGTATATAGATAAGTAAGTGTATTGAGAAACGGTATTGGTAATTTAAAAGTACTATAAATATAACTGATTGAAATGAAATAGGAAACAATGTAAATGTATTTTGATTACAACTTTAATCATGGTGCTGTAAAAGAAACGATTAATTGAAAAATAGTAACATAAGCATTAAGCGTAAAAAGATTAGTATTAATAGAATAGAGTAAGGGGCATAATCAAGGAAAGATAACTGTTCTAGCAAATGATTCAGTAACTGATGTTGTACCTAAATATGACTGAATATTAAATAGTGGACTGAACGTAAAAGTATTAATGTTAAGGATAACAGTGCAGTCAAAGTAATGCTAGTAACTGAAATGAAAATGTTAAGTAATAATTACTGAATGATACAAATTATACAAAGATAAGCAACTGAAATAAAGGATTGAATAAGACATTATTGTATGACGTAAATTAAGTAAATTTAAAGATTTCAATGTTCGTATAGTCTAAATAAATAGAAAGGTTTGTGTGCTCATGCATATTATTATAGTCATGGAAAATTTAGGATATGTATCCACCACTGGTCATTTCAATGCTTAGCGCGTAGTGTTGTTGCTAGCCAATTATATCCTGGACCAGATTTCACTACCAGACAACTACTAAGGGCAATATTCTATTTGAATTCACTTAAAATTCACTTAATATCAACACACACATTTCGGCCAACATCTCATATTCACTTGCAATTTCGCATACACACTCATTTATCACTATTCACTCATTGCATACCATAATATACCATTATATATCAAAATACACATTCATTCTTTAACATTTCTCATTCGGCCAACACTTTAAAAATTCACTATTTTTATTTTTCCTTCCATTAATCGCTCATTTAACTCAATTACATAATATACACTTCAATTATACCGTTTATATGCTTAAATCACTAAAAGAATTCATGAATTTCTTTATTATTCAATTCGGCCAAGACTTCATTTCTTCATCAACAATTATTTTTCTTCCTTTATTCATTCATTTCACTAAATTGCACATTAATTATCATGATTACATAGTTATTATGCCTTAAATATCTATTTAGTCCTTATGAACATATACTTAACAATTCGGCCATCCACTTAATTTATTACCCACACTCATTTTTCTTTAATTAATCATTAATTTATATAGGTTACATGTTATTAATCACAAATATACAATTTAATTTGCATTAATCACTAAAGTATACCCTTGTATACTAAGGTATACCATTCGGCCACAACATTAGATTTTCTTTATGTGTTCTTTAATTTCTTTCAATCACTCTATCATGCCTTAAACATGTTATATATATACTAACCATCAATTATAAGCCATAAACTTCATTTAATCTTCATAAAATCCATAATATTCTATTCGGCCTACATTAGGTTTTTCATACTACTTAGTTTTAATTTTATCTAATCATACTTTTACACTATTTTAGGTCCACTAATCACATATATTAAGTTAGATTCAATTATTCATGCATTTTTCACATACACATAATACAAACATAACCTAAAATCATGCCTTTACCATGGAAAAGAAAGGATATTGTATCCACTAACCTTATTTCCTTGTTTTCCACCATTTAAGCTTGCTTTCCATGCCTTATCTCCTTGAAAAACCATCACCTCCATAAACTTCCTTATGTGGCCGAATACATAACCCTAGGAAACACCCATTATTTCTCTTCATTTATTCAATATAACTACATAAATACCTTCTACATACCCTAAAATACCTATTTGAACCATTGGATTAAATTATAGAACTCAAAATCCCTTACCTCACTTTTGGGGCATAACCTTGAACTCTTAGTTTTTCCCACTTATTCCACTCCAAATAAGCTTTTGAGACCATCATCAATGAAAAGAGAGGCTGTAATTTACTTAGGAGGGTTGGATTTGGGGAGAACTTTGAAGAAAAAAGAAGAAAATTCAAGAGAAAGGGAGAGGGTGAAATCCGGCCAAGAAGAGGAGTGGAGAGGCTACTGGATTTGTGAAGATTTCGCTAGAGAAATCTGATATTTTCAGCTTATATAAGGGTCATAATGGGCCGGACCACGCCCAATAAAAGTGGCCCAAACAATTCAAGCCCATTTTCCATCCAAAAATTATTTTCCTCACTTTCCAAGCTCAATTTCTCTCAAAATCAATTCCATAATTATCAAAATATATAATTTAGCCTCTACATGAAATCTCAGCTCAATCGGAGACTGTTTCCCGGTCTGCTAATTTCTTATCAGTCCGATAACTCAAATTTCTGTCTTACCGTAAAATTTATTTTTCTTTACCAATTGATTCTCCATACTATTTCAAGCATAACCATACTTTCAGATAATTTTTCTGAGATCCAGAACTCCATTTAGAGTTCAGTCAAACTTTGGTCAAACCTAGTCAACCAAAAGTCAATTGGATCGGTCCGATCGGTTCGATTCACTGGTTTAGCCGGTTCGGTTCATTTTTCATCATTAACATCATTTTGACTCTTATATGCCCATTATACCTTAATTTCATCTCATTTAGGGTCACTATTCAGTCCGGTTTAATTAAACCGGTCCGATTCACTAATTTTTCAATGTCTCTATAAAATTCCTTTTTCACCACCAAACTATTTTACACTCTATTCTGAGTCCATTTATACCATCAGATAATTTTTCAGAAATCGTTTACTATATTTAGAGCCTTGGTCAAAGTTCTGTCAAACTTGGTTACTATTTAAATCGAACCGGAGGCTTTCTTCAAATTGACTTTCGGAGCTCAATTTGACTCCATTTTTAGTTCTGATTTCGCCACTAGACTCATGGCGATCCACTGATCATTTTTCAAAATTTAAAATTTTTGGCCGCCGGACAGTCGGGCACCCCGGTGTTACCCGTATCAGAATCGCTATATTTTTAACGCACATATCAATAAACTTTGGCACTGGCAAACTTACTCCCTACACTGTTCGACACTGCGATCATCATGATAATACTGAAATCACACTCTGACACTTCTAGGCCGGTATTTAGGCCATTACAAAGGTAAAGGGAAAAGAGAAGATAAAAGCAAAAGAAGTTTTATGAAGAGACATGGTGCTTGAATAAGGTTTGGGAACCTTAAATTCTTATATGTGCTTTTATGAGGAATTGAATAGATTTTGTGTGTGATTTGGATATGGAAGGATTGGTAGAATGATAATTTGTATGTATTTTTTCATATAAATGAATATTAGTGACATGGAGTGTTAAAGTAAGAAAATTTTATCTTAGAGTTCACTTGACCCCAAGTCAGTGTTTTGATTATAATTTAGTGTAGAGACCTCCAAATGATGTGATTTTAGTGGCATTTGAACTGTAACTTCCATACCTAGAAATGTCATTAATGAGCATGAGCTAATTTTGGCTCAAAGTACCTCAAAATAGGCAAAAATAGAAGTGTTCCTACTCTAGCTGGGTTAAGGGAGCAGTGTTTGTTTGTAAAGCCATAACTCCTAGGATATAACTTCAAATGATCTGAAATTTTACATTTAAAATTCAAGACATAAAGAAACAAAAGTCTATAAGACCATTTTTGCTAAAATTTCCATTTGCTAGCTCAAAATCGCAGTACAAATGGGAAGTTGGTTCTAACTCGGCACTTGACTCGGCACAAGGGTGATGACTTGTGACAGAAAGCTTCTATAATGAGTTAGCATGACTGTCACAACTCGTGATAGTCCCAGACTTGTCCTCCTCTGTCCTTTATGCCTCATTCTTCATTCTAGAGCACCTGAATGCATTTTGAAAGCATGAATTAAGCTAGAGAGAACCTATAGAGCACCAAAAGCAAGACGAAAACAACTAAGAATGAGATGAAACAATTAAAAGTGATTATAAAATAATTACATTAGGATTTCAAATGTAGAGATTGTATGAAATTGAATATTGAGTGTGTGTTATAGAGTATATAAAAGTAAATATTGTGTGTGCATTATTGAAATGTATAGTGTATAGTGCACACAAGAGTGATTAGTGTAATGTAATAATATACCGAGTGAAATCTTTTAGTTGAGCTTGAATTTGATATAGACGTGGAATATATGGGATAGTGATTTGATACCTTTGGGTATCTAGTGTTGACACCTTCATGATATCGAGTGATCTGATACCTTCGGGTATCTAGTGTTGACACCTTCACAGTGTCGAGTGATACGATACCGTCGGGTATCTAGTGTTGACACTTTCACGGTGTTGAGTGATCCGATACCTTCGGATATCTAGTATTGATACCTCCCCAGTGTCGAGTGATTCGATACCTTCGGGTATCTAGTATTGACACCTCCACAGTGTCGAGTGATTTAATACCATTGGGTATCTAGTGTTCCCGATTGTCCACACCTATATTGAGTTCAAGCTACAAGTGATTGTAATGTAATTAAAGGGGTGTTAGAGATGAGTATGATTTAAGGGATTATTAATAAATATTTTGATAACGTGTTAATTATTTATGACTAAAGTATATGTATTATGATTAATGTATATGCATTGATGATATTAAAATATTTATGTGCTATAAAGAAGAGGATGGGTGTGGTTGATATGTTATATGTTTATTAAAGTAAAGTGTTAGTTATAATCAGAACTACGTGATTCTGATTTTTGCCTTCGGGATGCGTAGCTTGGAATATTAATTCTAGGTTCGAACCGAATACTAGATGTATTATTAAATATTCTAGTGCTAGTGGCAACCTTAGGGGAGTAACTTGATATGAAATTTTCAAGTGATCTTTCTTAAATAGAGTGAAATAAGTGTCTAGTGAGAAATATGAACACGAGTGAGTAGTTGATATGTTAATATGCAAAAAGGTAATTAATGAAGGATAGTGCCCAATAAGTCTTATGAAAAATAAGGATAATGTTAGTGGTTGGGTAATGAACTTAGAAATTTTAAAATTTTCCAGTTAATTAAGTGAATTCTTAGCTATACTTAATAGTTTCATTATTAGGTTGAACTAAGTCTAAATTGCTATGTGAGTAGGTTCCAAATTAAAGTCATGCATAAGCAGGAGATCGAGAAGTTTCAAGAAGAGTTCTCAGAAGATAAGGGTCTTTGTGAATGTCAAATGTACATTAGATGGCGTTGTAAAGATTTTGTAATGTATCGGAAGTTGTATTTATTGTACTAGTTTATTAATATTGTAATGTGATGGAAAATTATTGAAATGAAAGACTTATATTGTTATTAGTGATATTCAGTTTGAAATTGTTGTGCGTTAGTTTAACACCTATGAATACTCCATTGGGGTATATTAGGGTGTTACAAAGACTATTGTCGGTGTGGCTTATTATTAATGCCACTGAGTCATTCTGAAAACTGTTGTCGGTATAGCTTATTATTAACGCCTCAGAGTTGTTTTGAACACTGCCGTCATCTTTGCTGGCGCTCATCTTGAATCTCTTTTCCTACAAAAATGGGCAAAACAAATGTGCAGGGCATAGGAAAGAGACGCGTACCTGTGCCAGCACGTACCTGTTAGGTTGATGTCAGATGGGTGTCTCCTGAAGGACGGTTGGTTATTCCTTGGAGAATGGTTGCCCCAGAAGCGTAGTTGATGTTTACAAATGAGAAAGAAAAGTATCTTGGAAAAGTTGGAACTGTATCTTACTCTTACTATATGCAACTCCAATTTCAATCATATAAACTTTTACCATCCCCCTTTAGCATAATATATATATATATATATATATATATATATATATATATATATATATATATATATATATATATATATATATTTCTTAGTTTATATAAATATATATGATAATAATGGCTATCATATATTGTATATACATATGTATTCATAGAGTGTGAAGCGCGGTCTCATGACTACCTATGATATAATATAAAGGAATGGATGGAATTTGCCATTAAAGTATTGAAAATATAATCTTTTAAATATATTTTGGATCAAAATTGTCCTTAGCTTAAATTTGCCATTGAAAAGGTAAGCAAATGGAAACATACATACGGCAAATTAATTCAAATCACATAAATTTGATAGCTGTGCACTATAAATTGTATCTTATTTTAACTTTCATTAAAAAGTTAAAATTTTCTTACTATAAGACATTTTTCGTTTGCTTAATTGGAGTCGGATTATTTTGATTAGTCTACCATAAAAAATTTTAACCTTTTTCGCGAGAGTTAACACAAGGTATTTAAATCTACAGTGTATATGTGATAAATTTATATGACTTCAATTAGCCTACCATATGTATTTTCTTTGCTTACCTGGAGTTTCATTAATTGAACTGATTATGTAACAATGAGGTAATTTTAACACAAAGCATAACTAAAAGATAAATATATACCACTTTTAATATCTTAATGATAAACTTGAACATTTTCCCTATAATATATGTCATAACAACATATTTATCAAATATGAATGAGAGCATAGTTGGCACAGAGATAAATTGATTTTAATATATTTATATACACATAGAAAACTGAGTTTTCATATTTTGAAAATATTGAATAATTATTTCATTGCCAATAATTTCAAATATCATTTTCAATACAAGTCTAAATAATCATTCAATAATTTTAATTTTTTAATTTTTAATTTTTAATTTTTTAATTGTTTTGTTTTCTGTTTTTCTATTTTGTTTTTATTTTTGTACATATAGCAATAATTACATATTTTAATTAAAAGAAAAAAAAAGGAAAGCAACTTAAAGTTCCCAAGAGCTGAAAAGGCCTTTGTTAAAAATGAATATGCAACAACGGTGGAACCATGGATGACGCTGTGAGAGCTAATAAAACGGTGCATATTAGAGACTGTGAACCTTATGATGCTGGAGAGACTGTAATGAATGAAAAATAAGTCATTGTAATGAATTACCGTTCGCTTTGATATTTTTTATCCATTTTTATTTATTTTGGAATAATTAAAAATTAAATTTGATTAGCTCAAATTTAAGGTGAGCATCACAAGAAATTTTATCTTATTTCTAATAAGCTAAATCGGATTAGCGACGAGCACCATTTCATTTTTAAATCACCACCGGAAATAATTTGAAAAATACTCTCATAGGCCGATACCAGAAATGGTTTTGAACTCAACTCTTATTAGTGCACCAAAATAAATGATTTTAAACATTTAATCGATTTGAATTTCAAATCTTATATCTCTTCTCACACGATTACATACATGCAATATATCACATCAAGTAATTTGAAAGCGGTAAAACTATTTATACGTACAAAGAATTAAATTATTCACATGAGGCATAAAGTCTTGGAAAGTGATTAAAAACGTTTATCTAAAGCGTGTTGATACATACATCCTTTAAATGAGCCAATTTATTGACTTTGGTCTAGAGATATGCAAATGGTCGGTTCGGTCCAAAACCAAACCGAACATACTGAAAATTGAACTTTTGAAATTTTCAGAATCAAACTGTAGATCGAAGTTTTTAGGATCAAAACCGAATAGACCGAAATAATTTTGGCCGGTTCAGTCCAATCGATTCTTGCTTTCTCGGCTACCTATCCCAAGGCTGATGAAACTATCTGTAGGTGGGGGTAAAAAAGTACTTTAGCTTTACATATTACTTATCTTTCTCTCACTTTCACTCTCTTTCTCTCTCTCTCTCTCCCTCCTCTGCTTCTTGGATCTCTCCTCCCCTAACCAACAACAATCGAAGCTTTCGCTGCTCACCCCCCATGGTGTTGCCCTCCTGATGCCGTTGGCCCCCCTTCTCTCTCTCTCTTTCGGTAGACCCCCCGTTCGCCCCCTGCCGCCGTCGGCCTCCCTCCCTCCCTCACTTTCGGCAGATCTGGTCCCCATCACCTTCCTCGACGCTGCCTCCCTCCCTCGCGCATGGTCTCCCTTGCTCCTGGGTCAGTCTTCATATTTCTTGTGTTTTTTTAATTTATTTTTTATGATGTTAATTTGATAATTTATTTTTTTTATGTTGATATAGCAGGAAAAGCACAGGTTGCATGTTAATTTATTTTTTTATCTACTGTGTTGGTTTTATTTTTTTGAATCCTTTACTGTGTTGGTTATATATATATATATATATATATATATATATATATATATATATATATATGAGCAAAACGATGAGTTTTGAGTAGTTCGGTTGGTTCAGTTCCTTTGATTTTATAATTTTAAGAATCGAACTGAATCGAACTACCTGAAGTTTAATTTCGGTTCAGAATCAAACAAACTAAAAAAACCGAAACAAATAGACCAAAATCCATTTGGTCCAGTTCGATTTTTGGGTCTGGTTCGGTTCTGCACAGCCCTACTTTGGTCCTCATATGCAATTAAAAGGGATAGAACATTTGTCCCTTTTTGAAAATTCCTTTGAGCTAATTTTTAGGAGAAATTTAATTCCTAGCTTGATGGAAAATTCTCATTTTAAGATATAAAATTTTAAGTTACTTTCCTTATTTAGAAACGCGAAAAAAATTTTCCTAAATTAAATAGTTTACTAATACAAATATGAATTGGGTTAATTTATCATTTTGTGAATTTTGGTTCACACATACAACAAGGTAGGACATTGATCTTTTTAGAAAATATTTTACATATGAGTTTTATGAAAGAAAATCAAAAACTATTTTTATTAAAGAAAATACCAATTAAATTAAATAGAAATATTTTTTTATTTTCTTAAAAGCGCGTAAAAATAATTAACTAAATTATTAAAATATACATGAAAATATAGGAAAATATGGTACAAGAATTTAAATAAACAATTACATGGAAAATAATTTAATCATATATAATTTTCTATAAAGATAAAGACATAAAAAGTAATTAAGGTGTTAAAAGGAATTAAATAAATAAAGCAAGTAAATAAATAAATGAAATAAATTAATTAGAGAAATAAAATAAAGGAAATAAACTAATAAAGCAAATAAGTTAATAAAGAAAATAAGACAAATAAAGGAAATAAAAATAAATAAATAAAATGGAAAAATAAAATAAATAAGGAAAGGATTTTTAAATAAAAGGAAAATTTTAAATAAGAAAAATATTTTATTTACAAATTAAAATAAGATATTTTATTGGTTGTGGAAAGATCTAGTTGATTTTATTTTCATGAAAAGATATAACTATTAAATCATTAAAAAAAATCAAATCTTAAATTTAATCAAATTTAGATATTATTCTAAAAAATCAAATCGAATCATTCAAATATAGAGACTAGTTAAAATCATGCATTTTAAATATGAAAAAAAAATAAATTAAACATTTTAAAAATGAAAATTAATATCTAAATATATATTTCTAAACATGGCAACTAACGAAATCACATATTAATCTAAACATGGTAATTAACTAAAATACATAATGGTAGTGAACAAAAATAGATAAAAACCTAAACATCAAGCATTTACAAAAGGCAATAAAAAATCATATATTTTAATTATGGAAATTACTTCTAACAAACAAACAAATATGGCAACTACATTAAACAACATGCAATGCATACAAAAGGTAAGTTAAAACTAACAAGAAAATAAAATACACGAAAAAGGAAATAAATATAAAGCAAATAAATAAATAAATAAAGATAATAACTAAATCAAAGTAAAGAGAAAATAAAAAAACAAAACGGAAACATGCAAAATGCAAGAAATGAAAATGATACCAAAATGACATGAATATGTAAACTAAATTTCAACATAATATAAATTAAGAAAAAAAAATGCAAAAAAACCATTTTTGGCATGTTGCACCAAATTTTAAAACCCAATGATTCATGCGGATTAAATTCAATTATAGGAATCCCAAAAGAGATAAAAAAAAAAACACAAAATATGATTTTTAATTTAATAAAATCAAGAAAATAAAGATGAATGAATTAAAATAAATTACATAAAAAAGGTGTAAAAAATGTGATGCTCTCCCTCACGGTACAATGTCGATCATCGGCATCACACAAGGACAAAGAGAAAATAAAGAACAACAAAAATAAAAAGAACTTAAAAAAAATACAAAAAATAATAATAAAGATAAAAAAATGAAAATAGAAGAGACGAAACATAATTTAACCCGGTTTGATTACCTTCAAGATTAGGCTTAATCTTGAAAATCTCGAGGATTTAGCCTCAATCATATTCAAGAAATGATTTTGACTCACAATAATCAAGAGAGAGTGTTTTTTCTTTTTTCTTTGTGCTTTTGTGCTATTAGATAAAGGGTTTTTTAACTAAAAATTCCAACCCTTAAAATGTGTGCCTCTCTCCCTATTTCTAAAGAGAAAGGGGAAAGGCTAGGGGCCTCAATCATGACGCGCCTTTCCTGACCACACGATTAGCTCAGCTAAAGCAGTCGAGAATGGTTTGCACGCAACATAACATAAACAAACATACATGCCTAAACTTGTACAAAAAAATCTCATCACTCACACACATTCACATGTAGTGGATATCTTATGCACATATTACACATTCACATACTTATATACATCATACACATATACTATAGGCCTACATTACTTTACTTAGCTATTACATTCATACATGTTGATTGGTTACAAAAGGATTAACCCGAATATACAAAATTCATTGCCAACATGCAACATCCCCCAAAACCTACATGATTGACACTCCTAGTGTTGACCATCGGTAATACATATTCATCCTTCAACGCACTTTGCGTCCAAACTTACACAGATCAGAAAACAAACCCGTGCTAAGCGATAACGCTTAGTGGGGAAACAACATATAGTATATACATACATACATGGAATTAGATATCATAAAAGCAGCATGCGAAAGTTCATATCCTAATTGTTAACTTATAAGCATACATATAATTTATACACATGGCACGATTGCTTATACACAATTCAGATCAACATTCATATGATTATCGTATACTCACAACGTGCACAGTAAATCATACATAACAAATTAATTGCTTAAGTTTATCTTTATCTCATTTATTTAGCTTTGCCTGCAATACAATGAGGCGGATAACGGGTATCGCATTGGTACTGAGGTACAGTAATTACAGTGCATCTGTGGATACTCGCATTGGCATTGGTACCCTAAGGTACAGTAAAAATATTCCACATATTCAATGTTTCACATTGAAGAATCAAGCAAGGATTCAAATCGCATTGTGATTTAAGAGGAATTGGACGCATTGGGCTGCAACACTTTGACCCTATAGGCATGCCTATCTATCCACTACTTGACTCGCAGGCTATAGTTATCCAGTTCATTTGTTAATTCAATTAACCATAGATTCAGAAGTTATAACAAGTCATTTGTAACTAATAACAAATTCACATTCTTGGCCACATCCAGCCATTATTTTAACTCATCACATAGCTCATGAAATAACTTGGCATAAATTATAACATAACAACCATATAAACTCATTAATCACATATAATCATCCCATTTGATGCATTAAGTACTTATTATACTTAATTAATCATCACTTTACCATTTGGACATCAATCATGAATAACTAAGAATTTTTCACAAAAATAGGGTACCTCATAGTCACAACCATTTTGGTTGTCACCATGACATACCAAAGGTTTCAAAACAGAATGTAACCTAGGGTATCTCACGGTCACAACCATTTTGGTTGTCACCGTGACATACACCAATTACCTGAGTAGAATGCAACTCTTGGATATCTGACGGTTACAACCATTTGGGTTGTCACCGTGACATACTCCTTTGGTGCAAGGCAGAATGTAAATCAAGGTATCTCATGGTCACAACCCTTTTGGTTGCCACCGTGACATACCAAGTTCACTTCGGGCAGAATAGAATTCATGGTACCTCACGGTCACAACCAATTGGGTTGTCACCGTGACATACCAATCGTAGCTAGGTAGAATGCAAACCTTGCATACCTCACGGTGGCAATCTCTTGGTTGTCACCGTGACCTATGCAAAAGTTGCAAAACACAATCTTTAAAAACAACCTCTTTTCTCATATCATTCACAACACTTACCATTCAACCACTTCACTCTTATATCAATATGCCAATCAACTTATTAACTAGCATATATACACAATTTCCATTCAAATAAACCTAATTCAAGATGCATAGAATTAAACACATTATATATTCCACAATCCTAGTTAGAGTTCATTGCATTAGAGGTATCTCATATTCTCATGTTACAAGGCTCCTCAAACAGTCACATACCAACCAATATTCTCTTACCAATCACACAGTAAATACCCAGATGCCAACCTTTAACATTCAATGTAATAAAATCAACTAACACATAACATAGTAAAGCAAGTTTCCCAAACCTTATCGCCTAAGCTCCTATTGCTCACTTAGCACTTGATTCTCCGATTTTTGCTTTTCCCTTATCCTTCTTCAATTCTTCAACTACAAATTCCAGTCCAATTTCTAGAATTGGACCTCAACATCAAATTCCACACCAATTCGAAATCAAAGAAATAAAAAGAGAAGATGAAGAGTAATCCAACTAAACCACTTACCTATCAATTACCACCTCTTAATACTAGATCAATGTCACACCCCATAAGTGGCTTATTTGGAAATTAGAATTTTAATTGGATAATTTAGGACAATTGAGTAATTTATAAGAAAAAGAGGATTATATTGCAAGAATTAAATGTTTCTTAATTGGCAGATTGTATTTAAGTGAGTAAAGTGTAATTTGTCAAGGATTATTTGGTAAAAGAGGATTAAGTGGATTTGAGGAATTGTGCATGTGTGCCAAGTGGAATGAGAGTGTGTGTGTACGTGGTGAGGGAAAAGAGAAAACTGAGGGAAACTCAGTTGGCTGGAAACAGAAGACTTGAAGTTCTCTCTTTCTTGTTCTCTCTCTCTCTCACGTAAAGCACATTCTGTTCCTTCCATTTGCATGTGTGTTCTACCTGTTGTGAAGCTTGAGTCTGGATGTGTTAGTAACTTCAGAAGGTATGTGGCAGTAGTTTCTAGGTTCTGTTGGTTGTATCTCCTTCTGTTTCTCCTTTGGGTTTTAGAGATTCTGTTATTGGATTTTTATTGTGGTTTTACTTGTTTGCAAGCCTCTGAGGATAAAAGAAAAGAAAAGGGAAAAGGCAAGGTTGTGGATTGAAGGATACAGTGGGCATTTTTGGGACTTCATTCAGGTTTGGGAGTGTCTGCCTTTCTCAATTTTGGATCCTATTTGTGTTAGTTGTTAAAGTTATTTGTTTGATTCTGTTAATGCATATGCATGAGAAATATAATGTGTATACCGGATTCCTGTGGAAAAGAAGGATGTTAGATATGTAAATGAGATGAACATGCATGGTTTTGAATGTGAAATTCTGGGTTGTTTGTGACTCTCTGTTTGTTACTGTAAATATATGATAATGTAAAAATGTGAGTGAACTTACTGTAAATGTGCTCAGAAGACTTAAAGGTACGTATTTGCATAATTATTTCATGAAAAATGGATTTAGACAAACTGGGGGTTGAGTTTTGGTTGTACTCTGTTTTTACGTTTTCTGGGTTTTTACATGTCTGAAGTTCTGAAATCTTGAGTTGAGAAGGAGAAGCAGAATGAGGGAAGGGATCACGTGACGTGAGGGAGCATCACGCCGTGACCTCTTCTCTGAAGAAGGTCACGAGACGTGATGCTGCATCACGCCGTGACC
The DNA here is from genome assembly GCA_947683425.1 of Excoecaria cochinchinensis. NCBI lineage: Eukaryota > Viridiplantae > Streptophyta > Magnoliopsida > Malpighiales > Euphorbiaceae > Excoecaria > Excoecaria cochinchinensis. The sequence continues at coordinate 8,224,676 of CANTUQ010000146.1, read as the reverse complement.
TGCTTCCTCTTCCTGCGTGTCACGAGATTTCATCTCGTGACCTCTCACCCTCTCCTCACAGGCGTCACGAGACGTGACTGATGGTCACGCCGTGACTGCCTGTTCTTGCTTGCTCTTTTGCTTGACACTTGCGTGAAGCTGTGTCACGAGACGTGACTGGAGGTCACGACGTGACCAGTCTTCCTTCAGTTGCCTATTTTCTTAAAAGCAAGGTTTAAAACTTCTGATTTCAAAGGCTTTATACTGCATGACAACTAATTAGTTTAAAAATCTGGTTTGTATTTAATAATTGAATAATATTGGGTTTTAAATTCTTGATTAATAATTAATAATATACATGACTTACATGTTTATAATTTACATGGGTATAGATTATTTTAATGTGAGATATAGGTCCTTATAACTTCTGAATTTAATATTTAAAGTTACATGTTTCCAAAATGTGAACAGTATATATGTATACATGGATTATTTCTAGATGAATTATAAGTTCATATTACATTCAGTAATTAATATTTGAATATATGTATATGTTTCTGATTTTGATCAATGTACATGAATACATGAATTATTGAGTTGTATTCTTTGAGCCTGAATAAGTCATAGTAGTGGATAAGTAAGCGCTTACTTAGGTCAGTGTGTGTGTGCAGCTGCTATATGATAAAACGTTATATGCGGGTCCATTTGGATCCTTGTTTCGACCATGATTGGTCTATATGGAAATAAAGCGAGACCTCGGTCTCTATATGAAAAGTACATGTTCGAGACTCATGTCTCTATATGCTTGGGATACTGTGTTCTATCAGTATCCAAATGACCGTATCCACTTCTTAGGTTTATACCAGACTAATCAGGCTACATGTTTATATGTGATGTATATGTTGAGATGTTTATTGACATGATTAAAAGTATATGTTGCACATGAATTCTTGTATATCCTGTATCGGTATAATCAGAGAAGTATGTTTGTATTTGTTAATTGCTTATATTGTAAATATCTTAAAGGTGATGAGATACTATATTGTATATGTACATTGTTATTTTGTTTTGTTCCTCCCCACTAAGCGTTATCGCTTAGCACGGGCTCTTTTCCCGTGTAGGTGGCGAGTTTAGCTTGGAGTCAGATATCTGCAGGTCGGCCACTAGGAGTCTTTTGATGAAGTTATTTTTGAAGTCTTCCGCTGTAAATTTTTGTATATGGCTTGTGTATAGCAAAGTAAATCTTTTGTAAAGGAACAAATATTATTTTTGTATATGTAATTGCTTACGAGCCTCTTTTTGTAAAACGATATTGATATATGTTATATGTAAACAGGATTTTACTATTAAATGATTAAAAGTTTCTTTACATTTCAATTGGTTTCTGTTTATATATGTATATCTGAATTTGTATATGTGTTCGCCCGCGTGGCACTCCGGTATCCTTCCAACGGGGATGGCGGGGTGTTACAGCTTGGTATCAGAGCCCAGGTTTGGTGGTTCTGGGTTATGTTGTGATTGTTTGAGTATAGAGTCGAGTCTATGCATGAGAGTCAGTTTTGTATAGTGGCCTAATGCAGATGTCTTGTGTTTTGTAGTGTTTATATGGAGTCGGATCCAAGTGAGTATATAGGCGACACCATGAGTAGTGCCAATGTGAGTCGTGGAGGGAATCCAGTTAGAAGAGATGATCCAGTTAGACAGGATAGACATGAGCGGGAACCTGCACCAGCTGAGGGTGCAAATAGAGGTGTTGCTTTTGATCCAGCGTTAGTTCAGGGGTTATTGCAAGTGGTTGATAGGTTGACTGCACCTAAGGCTCCAACTGAGTTGTTAAGAAAGAGAGGAGCAGAGGATTTTCATGGGACTGCTTTAGATGAATCCGATGTGGCTGCGTTTTGGCTCAAGAGAGTAGGTAGAATTTTGCAAGAGATTAGGTGTCCTGCAGATCAGAGAGCTTCATGTGCTATATCGTTGCTCCAAGGACCAGCATATGATTGGTGGGAACTTGTGATGAGGAATCCTCAGCGACCAGCCGAACTGACATGGGATTATTTCAAGCAAGAGTTTGAGCAAAAGTATATAACAAAGGCATACCAAGAAGCGAAATGGAGAGAGTTCATTAGTTTGAAGCAGCGGGGCATGACTGTCAGTGAGTACGACAAGGAGTTCAATAGGCTAAGTAAGTATGTGCCTGAGCAGTTGTTGACGGATGAGTTCAGATGTAGGCACTTTTTAGAGGGATTGCGTGAGGTATTCAGAGGCCCCTTGTATGCGATGATTGTCTTGCAGCCAGTTGGGTATTATCAGATTGTGGCTGCAGCAATGAGGTTAGAGGAATCTGAGGAGATCAAGCAGAGAATGGTTAGCAAGAGGAGAGCACCGGATGGGGGAGTTGCGCATACTAAGAAGTCCAAGGGTACTCCACCCGAGCAAGGATCTAGAGGGAATGTTCAAGTGCCTTCACAGGTAGAGAGTGTAGCCCCACATGGTAGTAAAGCAAATCGAGCACCAGAATGTGAGCATTGTCATAGGTACCATTGGGGTACGTGTCGAAAGATTACTGGCGCTTGTTTTAAGTGCGGGAGTATGGAGCATCGGTTTGCCTTTTGCCCTGATCGACAAGTGGACCAGAATCAGCAAGAGAGTAAGAGATCCAATGTCATCCAAAGCAATCGGGATGCAAGTAGAGCTCCGAGAGCACCATCAGATACAGTGCAGCGACCTGGTGCTACAGAGGATCATAATCAGTATAGAGGTTATGCTATGATTGCTAGAGATGCGACTGTTGCAGCGGGTCCTTCGGGTAAGTGTTATATATGTTCAGTTTTGTTTCGTTTCGGTTTTGATATTTGAGTTGTATTCGGTAAGCAAGGAAATTTCGAGGACGAAATTTTCTTAAGAAGGAGAGAGTTGTCACACCCCATAAGTGGCTTATTTGGAAATTAGAATTTTAATTGGATAATTTAGGACAATTGAGTAATTTATAAGAAAAAGAGGATTATATTGCAAGAATTAAATGTTTCTTAATTGGCAGATTGTATTTGAGTGAGTAAAGTGTAATTTGTCAAAGATTATTTTGGTAAAAGAGGATTAAGTGGATTTGAGGAATTGTGCATGTGTGCCAAGTGGAATGAGAGTGTGTGTGTACGTGGTGAGGGAAAAGAGAAAACTGAGGGAAACTCAGTCGGCTGGAAACAGAAGACTTGAAGTTCTCTCTTTCTTGTTCTCTCTCTCTCTCACGTAAAGCACATTCTGTTCCTTCCATTTGCATGTGTGTTCTACCTGTTGTGAAGCTTGAGTCTGGATGTGTTAGTAACTTTAGAAGGTATGTGGCAGTAGTTTCTGGGTTCTGTTGGTTGTATCTCCTTCTGTTTCTCCTTTGGGTTTTAGAGATTCTGTTATTGGATTTTTATTGTGGTTTTACTTGTTTGCAAGCCTCTGAGGATAAAAGAAAAGAAAAGGGAAAAGGCAAGGTTGTGGATTGAAGGATACAGTGGGCATTTTTGGGACTTCATTCAGGTTTGGGAGTGTCTGCCTTTCTCAATTTTGGATCCTATTTGTGTTAGTTGTTAAAGTTATTTGTTTGATTCTGTTAATGCATATGCATGAGAAATATAATGTGTATACCGGATTCCTGTGGAAAAGAAGGATGTTAGATATGTAAATGAGATGAACATGCATGGTTTTGAATGTGAAATTCTGGGTTGTTTGTGACTCTCTGTTTGTTACTGTAAATATATGATAATGTAAAAATGTGAGTGAACTTACTGTAAATGTGCTCAGAAGACTTAAAGGTACGTATTTGCATAATTATTTCATGAAAAATGGATTTAGACAAACTGGGGGTTGAGTTTTGGTTGTACTCTGTTTTTACGTTTTCTGGGTTTTTACATGTCTGAAGTTCTGAAATCTTGAGTTGAGAAGGAGAAGCAGAATGAGGGAAGGGATCACGTGACGTGAGGGAGCATCACGCCGTGACCTCTTCTCTGAAGAAGGTCACGAGACGTGATGCTGCATCACGCCGTGACCTGCTTCCTCTTCCTGCGTGTCACGAGATTTCATCTCGTGACCTCTCACCCTCTCCTCACAGGCGTCACGAGACGTGACTGATGGTCACGCCGTGACTGCCTGTTCTTGCTTGCTCTTTTGCTTGACACTTGCGTGAAGCTGTGTCACGAGACGTGACTGGAGGTCACGACGTGACCAGTCTTCCTTCAGTTGCCTGTTTTCTTAAAAGCAAGGTTTAAAACTTCTGATTTCAAAGGCTTTATACTGCATGACAACTAATTAGTTTAAAAATCTGGTTTGTATTTAATAATTGAATAATATTGGGTTTTAAATTCTTGATTAATAATTAATAATATACATGACTTACATGTTTATAATTTACATGGGTATAGATTATTTTAATGTGAGATATAGGTCCTTATAACTTCTGAATTTAATATTTAAAGTTACATATTTCCAAAATGTGAACAGTATATATGTATACATGGATTATTTCTAGATGAATTATAAGTTCATATTACATTCAGTAATTAATATTTGAATATATGTATATGTTTCTGATTTTGATCAATGTACATGAATACATGAATTATTGAGTTGTATTCTTTGAGCCTGAATAAGTCATAGTAGTGGATAAGTAAGCGCTTACTTAGGTCAGTGTGTGTGTGCAGCTGCTATATGATAAAACGTTATATGCGGGTCCATTTGGATCCTTGTTTCGACCATGATTGGTCTATATGGAAATAAAGCGAGACCTCGGTCTCTATATGAAAAGTACATGTTCGAGACTCATGTCTCTATATGCTTGGGATACTGTGCTCTATCAGTATCCAAATGACCGTATCCACTTCTTAGGTTTATACCAGACTAATCAGGCTACATGTTTATATGTAATGTATATGTTGAGATGTTTATTGACATGATTAAAAGTATATGTTGCACATGAATTCTTGTATATCCTGTATCGGTATAATCAGAGAAGTATGTTTGTATTTGTTAATTGCTTATATTGTAAATATCTTAAAGGTGATGAGATACTATATTGTATATGTACATTGTTATTTTGTTTTGTTCCTCCCCACTAAGCGTTATCGCTTAGCACGGGCTCTTTTCCCGTGTAGGTGGCGAGTTTAGCTTGGAGTCAGATATCTGCAGGTCGGCCACTAGGAGTCTTTTGATGAAGTTATTTTTGAAGTCTTCCGCTGTAAATTTTTGTATATGGCTTGTGTATAGCAAAGTAAATCTTTTGTAAAGGAACAAATATTATTTTTGTATATGTAATTGCTTACGAGCCTCTTTTTGTAAAACGATATTGATATATGTTATATGTAAACAGGATTTTACTATTAAATGATTAAAAGTTTATTTACATTTCATTTGGTTTCTGTTTATATATGTATATCTGAATTTGTATATGTGTTCGCCCGCGTGGCACTCCGGTATCCTTCCAACGGGGATGGCGGGGTGTTACAATCAACATAGCAAAATTCATTGGATCAAAATGGAGAATACTAAAGGGAATCACATGGAAGAGAGGAGTAGAAGAAGTAAAATTTGAGAGAGATAGAAATGGCTGGAAAACACATGCAAGCTAGTGGCTTTCTCTCTCCTTAAGAACTTACATTGCATGCAAGTAGATGAGGTGGCATAACCATCAATGGACACCCAGAAATCCACCCACATCAAATCTGCCTCCCTCTTAGCTTAGTTAATCCCCATTAGTGCTAATTAACTAAATCATGCAAAGTTGCATATTGGTCACTTAACTTACTTTATTTCTTCAATTAGGTCCTCAATTACCTACACTTAAGTCCGTATTCATTTACAATAAATCCAGATTTTTACAACACACTTCAATTAGCATGCTCACTACTCACAGTTAATCACTTTACCACTAAGGTACATTTACGGCCGTTACACACGATCTTTCCAATCCTGGTTTAGTCGTGTCAAAGGCACTTAGGCCTTTAACTAAGGACAAAAGGCTACTAAAAACTTATTTTTCTTATTTTAGAATAAAATGCTTCATTAACCAAACAAAAACTTAACTCCTTTTCAAATGATATTTTTAATTATAAGGTAATTGCTGACATGGGTGACTCAACCTAGGATATCTACAATTGCCCCTAACTTTTAAAAAGCAAGCAGATGTGTGTGATGTAATATCCCAATTTGTGCCCTAGTAGTTTTGAGTATAGTTTGATGTGTAGTTGTAAGTAAAAGAATGAATGATCGAATTAATAAGTTAAGGACCTCGGTGGAATTAACTTAATTAGAGAAGATAGTTGGTAACGTAAGCATGAGAGGACCTAATTGAATACAAAGGAGGACTTAATTTCACTAAGCTTGTTAATTAAGTATGCCAATGTATAATTAACAAAAATTGAAAGGCAAATGCTTGAAACTAGAAAGATTTTATTATTTGAACTTGAAGAATAAGCGGTTGAAAGGGAAAGAAAAGAGAAGGAAGAAGAAAGGAAGTGATAGAGTGGAAAGGAGTAACTTTTGTGGTTTGGCAATTCTTCATCTCTTATGTTAAACTTATGATTAATTTTAGCTTTTGAGTTGACGAATTGTTTGTTTATATTTATGAATGTTATTGAGAACTTTGAGAAGCTGCTTGTATATAAGGAATCAGGTAAGATGTGTGATTTGTTTAAAAGAAGTGTGTCGGTATTGTTTGGAGGATATGAGAATGGAAAATAGAGCATAATGAATTTCCAGATTGACACAGCTGTGTTTTCAAAGAACAACTATGATGTTGAACACACAGCTGTGCCTTAGTGTAAAATAAAGTAGTTGTGTTAGGTCACACGGCGGTCAGGAAAATCCTTACCGCCGTGTGATCACATAGAGTTATGAAAGTATAGTGATTTGTTGGCTTACATGGCGAGCAGATCAGCCCTTACCGCCGTATAAATACATTTTGTCCAATTTTTTGGAATATGAGGTAATTCGCATGGCAGTCAGGACTTCCTGACCATCATGTGGCATGCCTTAAACGGCAGTTAGAAATACCCTTACTGGCGTGTAAAAGCATTCTATCCAGCAATATTCACATCTCAGCATTGTACACGGCAGGCAGGATTTCCTTACCGCCGTGTAACCTCTATTTTTCTGATAATATTTCATGCATTTAGAAATCAAATTAACTCCAATTTAGAACCAAGTTTGATATGATGATTAGATAGTCATAATAAATGATATTTAATCAGATTTCGTGATATTTATGAATGACTTTGAAATTTCTCTATTATTCTGAAATATGCATGGACAGTAATTTTGATATATATATATATATATATATATATATATACATACACACACACATATATATATATTTCAGTGCCTGCACTAGACTGGGTGATGGATATATGGGCATGCCTATAGGGACTCTATTTGCTGTAACCTTTAATTAGTTCTATAGACCCCATTTGGGTCATTATCTGACACATATAATAACAAGATAATTAAAATGAATTGTACCTCATGATACCCCTATTATTTAACCTTCCGGTACTTCTGTTTTGTACTTTTTCGTTATCCACTTCCATAAGATAATGTAGGCCAACTAGTAATAATATATGTGAAATGTTCATAAGGTATAAGAGCATCGATGTTTGATATGTTACTTTACGTAACTTGTTCATTTGTGTCACATAGTTATTTGATATGTATGTGCATTCATGTGTATGGGTGTCTGATGACTACTGTGAGTAGTCGTCCATTTCATGCTAATTCCCCACTAAGCTATATGCTTAGCATAGGTGTTTCATCCTTGTAGGTAATGAAGGTGAGGTAGATGCCAAGGATGACCAGTAAGCCTCAAGGCCAACACATCCGCAGCAGACTTCATGTAAGGTTTAATGTTTTGTTACAAATTTATATATGATGTTCTTTTGTTTGAAATTTATGTATATAAATGGAATATTAGGGCATGTATAACTATTAAACAACTTTTGTGTTAACACTACTTAATTGTATAAAGAGTTTAATGAAGTAATAAAAATTAATACTTCTATTTCACATTATTTACATTTCGTTCCTATACGCTCTCTTGTCCTCCCAAGGGGTATAAGGGGTGTTACATTTATTGGTATCATAGCCCAAGTTTAGGCGATCCTGGATATTTAGTGAAGTAAGAATATACATAAATAGTTTTATGTTGGCCTAATACGGGCGTCCTTGTTTTCTTATAGTGTTGTGATAGACCCGTCGTGAGACTCTAATGAAGGAACTATTGAAGCAATTGCAGAAAGTATTAATCCTAGGGACCAAGATCATCTACCTTCGGGTCTTTCGAAAGAATTAGAGATGATCGAGATGTACCTACCGACTTAAGAGGCTTTATTCAAAATTTCTCAAGATATGGCCCAAGTGTTAGAAAGAATGACATCCCCTAAAGCTTCTATTGATGTAATTAGAAAGCATGGGGCTAAAGAATTTCATGGCACCAGTCTGGAAGAATTTAAGAAGGCTAAGTATTGGTTAGAAAAGTTGCAAAGAGTATTTGAAGAAATAATGTGTTCCCTTGATCAAATGGCTGTTTGTGTAGTCTCCCTCCTACAAGGTGCTGTATACGATTGATGAAAACTAGTTTGGCGCTACTCGCTATATACAGATCCACCTACTTGGGACTTCTTTGTCCAAGAATTTTAAAATAAGTACATCACAAAGCTTATAAGGAGGCAAAGTGGAAGTAGTTTTTGAGTTTGAAGCAAAGGAACCTATTAGTGGCTGAGTATGAAATAGAATTCAACCATCTTAGCAAGTATGGCCTGGAGCCAGTTCTCACAGAATCTTTTCGATATAAATAGTTTAAAGGAGGTTTAAATGAATCTATTAAGAAGTGCATATCAGCTTTCACTGTGCAATCATCATTGAATTTCTATTAGCTGGTGCAAGCAGCCATGAAGGTTGAAAGATCTGAGATAATTGAGCGTGAGAGAAGTCAGAAACGAAATTACTCTAGAGGCAGTTCCTCCTCAGGGAAAAGAGGAAGAGAATCACAAGCTGAAATAATACAAGGTTCTGCTAACAAGGGAAGAAGAGAAGCACCTCCCGCAATATCAGGCACTAGTAGGGGTTCTATGTCTAGGCAAGAAGATGCACCTGAATGTCAGCAGGGAGTTGTTTTCAATGTGGGAGTGTGGGCCATTTCATTGCAAATTGCCCTAAGGAATCGAGAGCTAGCAGAAGCCAACAGGGAAGTGGTAGCAAAGTATCAAATGCACCACCGCCAACATGTGGTAGAGGTAGAGGCTGTGGTAGTTCAAGTCAGCAAAGGGGTGGTACCACATCTGAGATAATTGATCATCCTCCTTGTACAACTCTAGCTTGAGCTTATGCGATGAAGGCTGGAGAGGATTAGGGCACACCCGAAATAATAGTGGGTATTTTTTCTCTCTATGGTATTCAGATGAATGCTTTGATAGATCCTAGTTCCACACATTCTTATATATGTTCTAAGAATGTGTAATTGAAGTATTTGCCTAACGTTGTTATATAATGCATGAATTGATATAGATGATACTAGAATGTATTATTATGCAAGATATTTAAGGATGTTATATTGGTTTATGTGGATAAATGAGTGATCGTATATTATGATGATGATAAATGTGATTTAAGGCTTTGAGCTTATGATTTTCTTATTTATATGATAACTAATAATGTGGCAAATCGGGTGATTATGTGTGTCTGTATATATATATAAACAATTGGTATAAATTGAATGAGGAGATGTGAGATTGATAATAAGTTACACGTGTATGGAAATGAATAGTGTTATGAGTTATCGGTGGTTTCTTAACACAGTTTGACGAAGGTTTTCAATATGTGAATCTAATTTAGGAAACTAAGTCAGTGTCTAGTCTACGAGTCGAGTCGTGGATAGATAGGCATGCCTAAAGGGTTTAAGTGCTGCAGCCAAAAGAGATTGATTTCTGTTAATCGACCCCGTTTGGGTCAGGGATAACCCTGGATTAGGTTCCCCAAAAGCGAGTGATTGTGTATTTGATATTAAAGTATCTACGGATACTAATCCAATTGATTATTTCTGTACCTACGGGTAATAATGCGATTAATTATTTCTGTACCTACGGGTAATAATGCGATTTATTATTTCTGTACCTACGGGTAATAATGCAATTGATTATTTCTGTACCTACGGGTAATAATGCGATTGATTATTTCTGTACCTATGGGTAATAATGCGATTGACTAATTTTATACCTACGGGTACTAATACGATTGAGTATATCAGTATCTACAGATACCAATCTAAAGGTATCTACGGATATCAGAGTGACAACCCGTTATCCACTACTATAGAACTACAAGCAAGATAGGAAATAGTTACCAAACAAATTATTAATAGTCAACTTTGTGTATTTATGTGAATTTTTGAGTGAATAATTTTGTTAGGTCAAAGTATGTGTAGTATGGTTTGTGATCGTAATTGATGGGGATTTGTACTATATGGATGTTAATGTTGATAACTGATACTATATAATGTAAAGTTAATACATTACGGGTACAATATGTGGTATCTTGTATGCTATGTTGGGATAACAAGTAAATAACGGTAAGCTTTATATTAAGTGATGAGTATGTGGTATTGTTAGAGATTGAATAAATGCATACATTGTTTGGATTTGTATTTATAACACGATGAATGTGTTTATGTATTCGCAAGTGCTAACGGTTATTTTGATATGTATATGTGTATATATATATATATATATATATATATATATATATATATATATATATAAAGCTATAAATATATATGTGATTCCAGTAATGATAAGACTTATAGAATCCAAATGAATGACTGAAGAAATACCATAATAAGCAAATGAATATATGCGTTAAATTATGGATAGTTACTTATGTAATTCCTGATGAGTGCACTATTAATGATGTTAACATGAACTGTTTGTATAAGTGTATGTTGCTTGAGCATGTTTTTGATATTGGCGATCACTATGAGTGTTTATCCATTTTCTATTGTTCACTACTAAGCGTTATCGCTTAGCATGGATATTTTGTCCATGCAGGTATCAGAAGATAGCATTTTGGAAGACAGTTCTGCATCGCCAACGACCAACACATTAGGAACTGCTATATGTAGGTTATTTTGTAATAAGTATAAGATGTGTATTGTTAGTAGGTATGTGTAGTATAACTAAGTTTTGTATCAGTAAGTTGTATTATCTAAAGCGAAACTTTTGTAAGACTATAAGCGTAATGTGATGTATTGCCTGGTTTTTGGAATGTAAGATACCATTGCCTGTTAAAGAAATTTATTAATTTGGAACTTGTCTGTAAAGAATGTTTTATGCGCATGTGTTTGTGTTGTAACACTCCATAGTCTCTATAGTAAATCTCTTCAGGTGGTTAGAGGGTGTTACAATTATAGTGTTTCAGAGTCTTGATCAGTCAAGTATAGTGGTGCATAGTATTCGATGAAGTCCGATGTCTAATGTAATGTCAACCATGCAAGCATGACAGTGTCTTAGAAAAGGGTGTAAGGCTTACTTGGCATTAATACTTAATACTAAGTGAGATAAGGTTCGGCTAGAAGATATACCAGTAGTGAAAGAATTCCCGGATGTATTTCCTAAAGTGTTGCCTAGACTCCCTTCTAAAAGAGAGGTAAATTTGTCAATTGAAAATTTACCGGGAATAGTTCCTATCTTCAGAGCACCTTACCGGATGGCTCCAACTGAATTGAAGGAATTAAAGATTCAACTACAGGAGCTTCTCGACAAGGGGTTTATTAGACCTAGTGCTTCACCATGGGGAGCACCAGTTTTGTTTGTGAAAAAGAAGGATGGCACCTTGCGGATGTGTATTGACTACCGGCAAATCAATAAAGTGATTGTGAAGAATAAATATCCGTTACCACGAATTGAATATCTTTTTGATTAGTTAAAGGGAGTAGGTGTCTTTTCCAAGATTGATTTGAGATCAGGATATTATCATCTTTGGGTGAAGAATGAAGATATTCCAAAGACTGCATTTAGGACCCGATATGGCCATTATGAGTTCTTAGTCATGCCATTTGGGTTAACTAATGCACCTGCAGCATTCATGGACCTGATAAATCGGATATTATGGCCTTATTTGGATCAATTTATTGTGGTGTTCATAGATGATATTCTGGTATACTCTAAGAATGAACAAGAACATGAACAACATTTAAGGATACTTTTAAAGACTCTACGGGAGAAACAATTGTATGCAAAGCTAAGCAAATGTGACTTTTGGCTTAAGGAAGTCTCATTCTTAGGCCATATTGTATCAGTAAAAGGCATCAGAGTTGATCCTGTAAAGGTTTAAGCTATTGTTGATTGGAAATTGGCCCGGAATGTACCTGAAATAAGAAGTTTCTTAGGTCCGACAGGCTACTACCGGAGATTTGTAAAGGGATTTTCAGTTATAGCTTCCCCTCTTACCAAGTTGTTGCGAAAAGGGGGTCAAATTTGAATGGACTGATAAGTGCCAAGCTAGCTTTTAGCAATTAAAGAGGATGCTTGTTGAGGCTCCCGTTTTGAGACACCCTACTCCAAGTAAAGATTATGTTAAGTTTAGTGACGTTTCAAGAAACGGTTTAGGACGTGCTCTAATGCAAGATGGCAAGGTGGTGGCATATGTATCTTGACAATTGAAACCACATGAATAGAATTATCCTACGCATGATTTGGAGTTAGCTGCAGTAGTGTTTGCATTGAAAATTTGGCGACACTACTTATATGGTGAAAAGTGTAGGACTTATACGGATCATAAAAGTCTGAAATATTTACTCACTCAGAAAGAACTCAATTTGAGACAACACCGGTGGCTTGAGTTATTCAAGGACTATGATTGTATAATGGATTACCATCCTCGAAAGGCTAATTTAGTGGCAGATGCTCTAAATATTTTAAACTATTTCAGCATTGTCATTACAAGCTAGTAGATGGAAATTTGCACCTGATGCAGCTTTATTAGCTCAATTAAAAGCTAAACCGGGACTGAGATAGTCAATAGTCGATGCTAAGAAAAATGATGCTAAGTTGCAACAAGTCATGCAAGCAGTCAAAAGGGGACACCAGACTGACTATTCAACAAGTCATGATGGAGGTCTGTATTACAAGAACACACTATGCGTCCAGCAGACAAAGAGTTGAAGAAGAAGCTACTACATGAGGCCCACAATACAACATTTACTATGCATCCTTGTGGTAATAAGATGTATCCGGACTTGAAGTATTTTTACTGGTGCTCGGGAATGAAGAACGATGTGGCATAATACATATCTAAGTGTTTGATTTGTCAACAAGTCAAGGCTGAACATCAAGTGCCCTTCGAGCTATTAAATCCCATTCCAATTCCACATTGGAAGTTTGATAATATTACCATGAATTTTGTAACAAGCTTATCCTCTACACAAAAGAAGTAAGATGTAGTATGAGAAATTATGGATAGACTTACTAAATCAGCACATTTTCTGCCAGTTCGGATGGATTGCCCTTTGGATATGTACTGCCCATTCCTGACCACCCATTTAGCTCAGCTAAGGTAGTCGAGAACAGTCGCCACACAAATAGTCTCATGCACTTACAATGTCTATACACATGCAAAAAACCTGTACAAATAAATTTATTTCTTACAATTCATTCACATACAGCGAATAACTCATACTAACCACATGCCAGAACACACATTCCTATGTATGCATTAATGTTTAAGATTACAAACTTAGACAATTATTATATTACATATGTAACACCCCAAAACGGGCCTAGTCGGAATGTGCATGTTAAGTCGGGACGAATGAGGGTATTTCGGTAATTAGTGTATATGAAATTGGATTGATTAAGGACCTAATTGAAGAATAATGGAAGTTTAAGTGAAGAATTATGTGTTAGTGTGTGTGGTGTGAGTTGCCAAAGGAGTTAAGTGGGTTTTGTCCAGGGATTAAAGAGAAAGAAGCCAAAGATATTTGATTTGGACCTATAGGAGGTGGCCATGTGGAGTGGGAAATTAATGGGAAATAAGAAAAAGGAAAGAGAGAGAGAGAAGGCAGATCACGTTCTGCTCTCCTCCTCCTCCTTGTTCTTCTTTCTTTTCTTTTCCTTGGATTGTGCTCTTCTCTGTGGCTAGGCATGAGTTGGGGTCTTGGTGGAGCTTGAGGGTCTCTTGAAGAGCTTTGGGTGGCAAGAGGAAGCTCAAGGGCAAGGAAAATATTGAGGATTAAAGCTTGAAGAAGTGTGAGTGGTACTTCAAAAGAGGTTTGGGAGTTGTCTCTGCTCTTTCTCTTTTTCTAGGATCAAGTTTATGTGTATGTGTATTTGTGTTTGATTTATGGGATTTTGAGTGTCTTGGCATGGGTTTATGCAAGATTTTGTTGGGTAATTGCTCTAGTAATGTATGTGTAGTAGTTAGGATGAGTGCATGTTAATTATGGTATGGGAATTGCTTGAATTGGATAACCCCTATTTTAGTGTTCTTGATCTACTATTTTTGTGATTTCTTTGATTTAATTGTTGAATCTTGTGTTAATTGAGCGTGATTTGATCATAAGCATGTTGTGGAATGCATTTGAGTGTTAAGGTAAGAGTTTGTGCATGATTGTGTGGGTTTTGAAAGGTTTTTGAAAGAGTTTTGGAAAAAGATGGAAATCCTGCATTTTGGCTGGGAATCGGGAATATCGTCTCTGTCGCGAGCGCGACAGAGAGGAGCTTCCCGTTCTCGTGTTAAAGTTCGCTGTAGTTTTGTCTGTGTCTGACTCGGATGGAGAAGCACGACTCGTGCTCCTTTGGCATGCAAGTTGTGCATCTCAGCTGGACGTCGGCATGAAGAGAGGATCAGCACGACTTGTGCTGAAGCAGCACGACTCATGCTCGTGTAGCACGACTCGTGCTTGTTCAGCACAAATTGTGCTGCTGTGACTTCTTCTCCGTGATGTGCTGTGGAGCACGACTGAGGGGAAATAGCATGGACACGAGTCGTGTCCCTCAGCACGACTCGTGCTCATGCCGCTTCCTCTGCATGTCATGCTTAAGGAGCACGACTGGGATAAGTCATCGACACAAGTCATGTCCCTCAGCACGACTCGTGTCCGTGACTCTTTTGTCGCGAGCATGACTTGCTCGCGAGCGCGACAGGGGCCCTGATCTGCCCTATTTTTTGCTTGCCAGTTTTCTGAAAATGAGTTTTGGATGTCTTTTTCATGGTTTTGCCTTACTATATGCTACATGAACTTGTTTATATGCCCTTATATTATGGATTTTGCTCGATAAATTATATGTTGTGACTTAGGATATGAGTTGTATGATTAGTCTAAGATGTGTGTTTACCGAAATGATAAAATGTAAGTATTCGATTTAAACTGTATGATTTGGTTTATTTATGTTAATTATTGTGAATGGTATCACATGTTGTAATATGTATACAAGTAAGCTATGAATGCCAAATTTTATGGTTATTTGTTATGAGTTGTATTAATGCATAATTATGATCGTGTTTTGATAATTATCATCATGATAGTATTTCCATATATATTTGATTCTGGTATGCGTTAGAATAGTGAGTATGGTTATAGCGCATTGAGTAAATTATGTTAAATGCTTGCCATATGATGTGTATAATGCACGCTCTTCCTAATGATGATTAAGGTTAACGTGTGTGATTGGATTATATTATATGCTCCACAATGTGAACTGTTTAAAGTATGTGATGCGAAATATGATCAGTTTATGAATGATGATATATATATGTGTGTATTATGCAATGCAAAACATGAATTGTTTTATGCATGACCTGCGGGAATCTAGTGGATAGTTAGGCATGCCTAATAGAGCTTTGTAGCTGCAGTGCCCTTTGAACGAATGGACCTCGATCAGGTCCCTGGCTGGTTCCTCGCGTACCTTTATACTGTATGGATCTTGTTTAAGGTCCTTTTGCTGAAATGTTTTTGAATGTGGAAAAATGATGTTTCTTTTTGATTCGTACCCGTAAGGTACGTTACCGTATTTTCTCGTTATCCACTAAAGTGAGTCAACAGGTATTTTATTTGTTTTGTCTGATATGAAGATGAGAATACAATTATGAATCTCGGAATGGATTAATTGTGACTCAAGCATGTATATTGAGTATTCTCTGCTTGTATGTAAATGACCTTGTTTATTGTATGTGTATATTGTTCATGTGTGTCGTATAATATGTATACTGCACCTCTGTATAGTGATGAGATAAATTAAAATGTATATAAATGTAAGCTGAAATTTCGGAATGCTATGGTTAATTTGTATGTATATTAATGTGATTTTGTGTTGTTAACTGTTATGATTAATATATGAATTAATATAAATATAATTATGATCTTAATCTAGCAAATGCAACGAATTTAATACTATGCCAAATGTTTCCCTTGATTTCAGCTATTGTAATATCCTCGACATGTTGTTATGTGTTTATGTTCTATGGTATGATATTTTATGTATCAGAGTTGCGCAAAGGAAGTGTGGTGGTTTTGGACATTGTCCCTTGGGTTTTGGCTGATGTGTGTGTTGTGGCCTGACAAAAACATATCGTTTTACAAAAGAGATTTGCAAGCCTTTAACATATACAAAATCGTTCCTTTATAAAAATTACATTTCCATAATCAAAATCTATATACAAAATATGCGAAAGATAAAAAGAACTCCAACTATAGACTTCTAGTGGCCAACCTGCAGATGTCTGACTCTAAACTGAACATGCCACCTACACGGGAAAATAACCCGTGCTAAGCGATAACGTTTAGTGGGGATAAACAAAACAACCATAGATATGCATATACAGATAACTACAATAACAACTTATAGACTTATTAAAGTAATCAAACATGTAAACAATATTCCACTCATACTCATATCATCTATTTATAAACATGTAAACATTACTCATTCATCATGGAAACACACAATATAAAGCAATTAACCATTCATATTCAACTTCAAGTATTGCAGCATATCTTGTCATATCTCAATTTCATATACTTGTAACATATATCCATATTCATATTATTGGGAACACACATAATAACCACATACAATAGCCTGAATACACATTAGAGGTGGATATGATCAATTTTGATACTGATAGGACACAGTATCCAAGCATATGGAGACATGGGTCTCAAAACATCTTATAATCATGTATACCCGAAGGTATACCAGAGACCGAAGTCTCAAATCATATGAAATCATGTATATCCGAAGGTATACCGGAGACCGAAACCTCAAAACATTTTATAAACATGTATACCCAAAGGTATACCAGAGACCGAAGTCTCAAATGGCCCAAAAGGGGTCCACATATGGTAGCTACACTCACACCCTGACCTTGATAAACGCTTATCTATCCACTACTATGATCATTAAGGCTCAAAATAATAACTCATCTATACTCTAACAATATAACCATATAATAGAGTATAATGAAAGTATAATCACATAACTCATGTACACATATACAATGTTCAATTTCGGAGAAAGATAAATCATATACAAATCTTATCGTGAACATATAACTCAAAATTAAATAACCCATATACATATAAATCATATGCATTTAAACCATATACAATGTTATTAATCATGAACATATAACTTATAATCAAAGACATCATAGTATAAGACAAGCCTAAACCAAATCATGTGCCATGTAGCAATAAAAACTCGTGTAAAAAGAACCATGAAAAATCATTTCAGAAAAGGCCAGGAAGGAGGGTGCACTGTCGTGCTCGCGATAGTAGCCGAGGATGCCCTGCAGAAGAAAGGGCCAGCATGAGTCGTGCATGGCATCATGACTCGTGCTCGGCCAAGCACTCGATGTCACGAGTCGTGTCCTTGTGCACGACTCATGAAAGGGAATCTCTTTACATCTGAGGCAAGCAAGGCTAATCTTCACGAATCATGAAGAACTTCACGACTCGTGAAGAACTTCACGTGTCAGGAAGAGTTTCATCTCATCTGAGTCGCGTACGGCTATTCTTCATGACTTGTGAAGAGCTTCACGTCTCGTGCAATCTACCAAATACCGCTATCGCGAGAGAAGGGAAGGCTTGATTCTGTCGTGCTCGCGACAAACATCGCGCTTGCGATAGGATCGTGATTTCCAATTCTCAGGTAAAACGTAGGAAAATAGAGCTTGTAAAATCAATACCCAATCTTTACCCACAACCAAATATCATATGAAATTGTGACGCGCGCCGAATGTCCACTCGGCCACCCCTATGACCGCCCGCTTGAGGGCGATCGGGCACTTGAGAGCAAGTGCATCTATTGTAACACCCCCTTCCCACACGTAGGCAATCCCATCCGATAAGGAGTGAGATGCCGTATAAGTCAAGGTGTCACCAAACAATAGCAAAGCAAAAACATACATTTATTTATCTCATACATTTAGAAATACAGAATAATTAAAACTTTACATGCAGAAAGAAAAAGCTGATCATGCATTACTATAATAAACTATTACAATAATGATATGATCAACTAGCTGAAACAAAATAATATTACATATACAAAATATAGATACAAAAGCGGAAGCTGATACAAAACTGATACATGAGAGTTCTATACAAAAAGAATCAACAATTGTTACAAAATTAAGCCCTACACTAAACCCTTCTGTGTTGGCTTGATGACGGCGACTCTCTCAAAGCAAACTCCTTCCGCACCTGCACGGGTAAAAACACCGTGCTAAGCGATAAACGCTTAGTGGGGAAACACACATAAATAATGGACGGCCATTCACAATGGTTGTCAAGGCATAACACATTCACAATGGCAGAATGCAAAGGCTATAACATAATCCATGTAAACATGCTTATATTTAAAAGCCATATAATCAGTATCTCAATAATCGTATCCATTCCAAAATAATCCAACATATGTTTCATCATTAAACTTATTCAGATATAATATTCATATTGCCAAATCAGAACAGAGTAATTCAATTGAACAAATAAAGAACACCTGCTGACTCTAGGTAGTGGATAACGAGTGTACTGAGGGTACCTTACGGGTACGAATCGTATACTGAGGGTACCTCACAGGTACAAGTCAAATGTTATTTCATTTATTAAAACATGTTATTCATATACTGAGGGGACCTGAAACAAGATCCTAATACTGAAGGGTTCGCGAGGAACCAAACGGGGACCTGATCGGGGTCCAAACTGAACTGAGGGCTGCAGCTAGAGACTCTATTAGGCATGCCTAACTATCCACTTACTCGACTCTAGCAGGTTACGCGTCATTCAAATCACATTTCAGAATACGGAATATAACTCATCAGAAAATCATGGTATCATTCAAATCAAAGCATAAGAAGGTATGACATACATCATACAGCAGTATAAGTCCATTCGAAATAAACACCAAATTCATTTCTGAGTAAAAAGTCGGGAAATTTCGGAAAAATGGCTGAACGGGGTAACGGGTGAGGTTGGCTGGTCACGAGACATGACTGGCCTCCTCACAAGGCAGGTCACGAGACGTGACTGTGGGTCACGCCTCGTGACTTGCTTCGTCCCTCGCAGATCACGCGACATGCCTCGGCTGGTCACGCCTTCACTCTTGCCGGTCACGAGTCGTGATTGGGCGTCACGTCTCGTGACTGGCTTCTTTGAGACAGGTCACGCGTGACTGTCACCTGTGACTCTCCCTCAGGCCGGTCACGAGTCGTGATTGAGAGTCACGTCTCGTGACTGGCTTCCTCGGCTGGTCACGAGTTGTGACAGGCAGTCACAACTCGTGACTAGCATCATTCAAGCAGGTCACGAGTCGTGACATAAAGTCACGTCTCGTGACTTGCCTCTTTCTTTGGCTAGTCACGCGACAGACAACAAAACGGGAATTTCTCTATAGTAACCCGATTTTCTAGAATTTTCCAGATCTCAGAATCAATCCCAAATTTGATTCAAAACAAATCAAACCTGACCTTACCTTCTGGAAAACATCCCAAACAATATAAGCAACAAATATCCAACCCAGTTTCAACATTTAATCAACCATATCAGGAATATATGCAATCAAGTTCATCAAGAACATAAACCCTAGAAATTTACAGTAAACTCAAAATCACACAAATCACAATCAATAATTCCCAAACCTGAAATCTAAGCTTCTATCACTTAGCTCCACTAGGTCCAGCAACCTCTTTACCCTTTGGATCACGAGGAGCTTCAGCTAGAACACAAACACAGCAATGCAACCCTAAGTTAAACCTAAACTCAAGGAAGAAGAAGATGAAAATTACAGTAAGACAAAGACAAGGACATGCACTTACCACATTAGGAGCAAGAGTGACCAATTTCCATAATCACACTTAATTAACAGATAGCAAGCAGTAATTATGAGAGGGAAAAGGAAGAAGAAGAAGATGGAGGTTGAAGGGAAAAACGTGAATCTAATTTCCTTTCACTCTTCCTTCATTTCTTTCTTCATTTTCCTTAACCTAATACACATGTCATCCTTTTGGTGGTGAAACTTGCTCACTCACACCCTAACTCCACACACAATACTCACACTTAATGCATCCCTAATTAAAACACCCTACAATGGTATAAGCAAGTGCACACAAATGTAACTTAATTAATTCACACCCTAATGCCATGTATGCACCCACGTACCAACAAAACCCCAAACATAAATTTTACTAGAATACCCTTATGAAATGCCGAACACATGCGAATGCTTACACATACAGACAGACAGACAGGCTCATTCTACTAGGGGGCAAACGGGGTGTGACAACTCTCCCCTACTAATAAGAATTTCGTCCTCGAAATTCTCACCTGAACTGAATAACTGCGGATACTGAGCTCTCATCGACTCCTCTGGTTCCCAAGTCGCTTCTTCGACTCCATGATGGATCCACAACACTTTAACCAAAGGAATCTGCTTACTTCTCAACTGCCTCACCTCTCGGGCTAGAATAGCTCGCGGTTCCTCATCATAAGAGAAGTCTGGCTGAACCTGGATATCCTGAACTGACAGAACATGTGAAGGATCTGATCTGTACCGACGAAGCATCGAAACGTGGAATACGTCATGCAACTTTGCTAACTCCATCGGTAGCGCCAATCTATAGGCTACAGGTCCTACCTTAGCCAAAATCTCATAAGGTCCAATGAAACGAGGACTAAACTTGCCTTTCTTGCCAAACCGAAGCACTTTCCTCCAAGGTGAAACCTTAAGGAAAACCTTGTCCCCGATCTCAAAATGCACATCTTTCCTTTTCAAATTGGCATAAGACTTCTGTCGATCCTTGGCTGCCTTCAAATTCCGCTGCACTACTCTGATTTTCTCTTCAGTATCTCTAACCAAGTCAGGTCCAATCATAGATCTCTCGGATAGCTCAGTCCAATAAATCGGAGTCCTACACTGACGACCATACAAAGCCTCATATGGTGCCATACCGATGCTTGACTGAAAATTGTTGTTGTAGGCAAACTCCATAAGCGACACATATATGTCCCAACTACCCGGAAAATCCAAAGTACAAGCTCTCATCATATCCTCCAAAATCTGAATGACTCGCTCTGACTGACCATCGGTCTGAGGATGAAACGCTGTACTGAAGTTCAACCTAGTGCCCAAAGCTCCCTGCAACTCCTTCCAAAACTTTGAAGTAAACCTCGGATCCCGATCTGACACTATGGACAAAGGCACACCATGCGACCGACATATCTCATCCACATAGATATTGGCCAATCTGTCCATCGAGTAGTCCACTCTAACCGGCAGAAAGTGAGCTGATTTCGTAAGCCGATCCACAATAACCCAAACTGAGTCATGCTTCCTCTGAGTCAAAGGTAAACCAGAAACGAAGTCCATGGCGATATCATTCCATTTCCACTCAGGAATGGATAAAGGCGTAAGCAAACCCGAAGGTACCTGATGCTCGGCCTTTACCTGCTGACAAGTCAAGCACTTGGAAACAAAATCCACTATATCACGCTTCATACCGGACCACCAATAGAATTGCTTCATGTCTCTATACATCTTCTCACTGCCCGGATGCATAGTAAAGACTGTACTATGCGCCTCACTCATAAGCTGTCTCCTCAAATCCTCAGATTCTGGCACACACAAACGATCTCTGAACATAAGTACCTCATCCTGAACTGAGAACTCTGACTGCTTACCCGATCTAATCTCATGCACAATCCGCTGAAGCCTCTGATCATCTCTCTGAGCATCCACTATCCTCTGTCTCAAAGTAGGCTTCACACGCAACTGAGCAATCAAAGCCCCATCTGAACCAAATCGCCATCTGAATCGCCTCAAGAACAAGGCTGCAACTGACTTCCGACTCAAAGCATCAGCGACTACATTAGCTTTACCAGGATGGTAATCCACAATGCAGTCGTAGTCCTTAAATAACTCAAGCCAACGGCGCTGTCTCATGTTCAACTCTTTCTGTGAAAGGAAGTACTTCAAGCTCTTGTGGTCCAAAAAGATCCTACACTTTTCCCCATACAAGTAGTAATGCCAAATCTTCAAAGCAAAGATCACAGCTGCCAACTCAAGATCATGCGTCGGATAGTTCTTCTCATGTGGCTTCAACTGACGAGAAGCATAAGCCACTACTTTTCCTTCCTGCATCAGCACATATCCAAGACCAACACCCGAAGCATCACTGTAAATAACAAACTCCTTACCCGAGATGGGTTGAGTAAGAATAGGAGCCTCAACAAGCAACTGCTTTAACCGATCAAAACAAGACTGACACCTGTCTGACCACTCAAATCTGACTCCTTTCCTCAACAATCTAGTCATCGGAGCAACAATCACAGAAAATCCTTTAACAAAGCGACGGTAGTAACCTGCTAAACCAAGGAAACTCCTCACTTCCTGAACATTTCTAGGCGCTTTCCAATCAACTATCGCCTCAATCTTGGCTGGATCTACCTGAATACCTCTAGTTGAAACAATGTGACCCAAGAATGATACTTCTCGAAGCCAGAAGTCACACTTGCTAAGCTTAGCAAACAACTGATGCTCTCTCAACATCTGCAAAACTAATCTGAGATGCTCCTCATGCTCACTCTCATCCTTGGAATACACCAAGATGTTATCAATGAACACTACTACAAATCGATCTAAGTATGGCCTAAACACACGATTCATCAGATCCATAAAAGCTGCTGGAGCATTAGTCAAACCAAACGGCATCACAAGGAACTCATAGTGGCCATACCTAGTCCGAAATGCAGTCTTAACCACATCTGCATCCTGAACTCGAAGCTGATAGTACCCTGATCGAAGATCTATCTTGGAGAAAACACCTGCACCTCGAATCTGATCAAATAAATCTTCAATCCTAGGCAATGGATACTTATTCTTCACTGTAACCTTATTAATCTGCCTATAGTCAATACACATCCGCAATGATCCATCTTTCTTCTTGACAAACAGAACTGGAGCTCCCCATGGAGATATGCTCGGTCTAATAAACCCCTTATCCAATAACTCTTGTAGCTGAGATTTAAGTTTCCTCAACTCTACAGGAGCCATCCGATAAGGTTCTCTCGAAATAGGTGCAGTACCTGGCATAATCACAATGGACAACTCAATCTCTCTCATAGGAGGCAAACCAGGCAACTCGCTCGGGAATACATCACCAAACTCCCGCACTACAGGAATGTCCTCAATCTGAACATGATCGCTCTTGGAATCTAACACAACTGCTAGAAAAGCCTCACAACCTTTCATGATAAATCGCTTAGCTTGCATCGCAGAAATCACATTATTCACAGAACTAGCACCCAAACCTTTCAAAAACACAAGAGACTGACTTCTATCCCGAAGTACAACTGTCTTCCTATGGCAGTCAACTACAGCCCGATGCTTACCCAACCAGTCCATACCCAGAATCAGATCAAACTCTCTGAAAGGTAATGCAATCAAATCCGCTGGAAGCACAGCTCCCTCAACAATCAGAGGACAACTCCTAAAGACTCTACTCACACTGACACTATGCCCTAATGGACTGGTCACACAAATCTCATAATCTAACTGATCAACTGAATGCAATTTATCAACAATTTTATCTGTGCACAAATATGAGTGTGTGGAACCAGGATCAATTAGAGCATACAACTCAGTGTTATGGAGTAGGAACTTACCAGCAATAACATCAGGTGCGTCCTGCTCATCTCTGGCTCTCATAGCATAAGCTCTAATGGCACCCTGAGGAGGATGCTCAACAGTCTCAGAAGCAGCTCCATCTCTATGCCGACCACCTCTACCTCTACCTCAGCCTCTACCACGGGTAGCCTGAGGAGCATTCGAACCAACCCTGCTGGCCTCTCTCTGGGAACCTAAATCCTCATGCAATCTCAGACAACTGGCCAAAAGATGCTCAGAACTCCCACACCTGAAGCACGCACCGGAGAGCCACCTACACTCACCCCGATGAGTCTTACTGCAATGAGGACAAACTGATGTAGTCTCAGCTCTACCACCCCTACCGGAACCTGACACAGCTGCAGAACCCTGTCGTCTACCTCTAGAAGCCGGACCAGGTGATGACTCATCCTGTGGGTTCCTAGATCTCTTACCCGAAGAAGATCCTCCTCGAGAAGAACTCCTCCTCTGAGCTCTCTCTCTCATCACAGTCTCAGATAACTCAGCTCTCACAACAGCCTCCACAATCTTATAGTAGCTAACCCCAGGTATGCACATCAAAGAAATCAAAGCAATCTTCAACGACTCATTCAACCCTGCCTCGAAATGCTTGCATCGGAAGTCATCAGTCATAACTCCACGTGGGGCATAGCGAGATAACCTATTAAACTCTTTCTCATAATCTGCTACTGACATGGCCCTCTGTCTCAAACTCAAAAACTGCGCCCATCTCGCATCTCTATAAGTCTGAGTAATATACTTCTTTGTGAACTCACCCTCAAAGAACTCCCAAGTAATCGAATCCGGTAGCTGAGGATGCCTGCAAATCAATTCCCACCATTCAAAAGCAGACCCTTGCAGAAGAACTAATGCACACTCTGCCTGCTGGTCGGGAGGACACCGAATCTCTCTCAAGGCACGCTTTACTTTATCTAACCATCTCTCAGCTATCTCAGACTCATTCAAACCAGTGCCATAGAAATCCTCAACTCCTGCCCTTCTCAAATTTTCCATAGGTGCTCTAGGAGCAGTCACTCTCTCCAAAACCCTAGCCATGTCCTGATGCAGTCTAAACATAGCCTCAAAGGGCATGGCTGCGGCCTCGGGCTGGACCCTAGCATGCTGAGCCGACACAATAACAGAAACAGACTGATCTACAGCTGGAGGATTCACACTCTCGGCGGATTCCTCCCGCGCACCATGAGCAGAATTAGAAGCCATCTAAACAAACAAGAAACAACCGTATCAGCCAACACAGATCTAGACACATACACATCTAAGAAACTCAGAACAATCACAACAACACCCAGAAACGCCTAAACCTATGCTCTGATACCACAAACTGTAACACCCCCTTCCCATACGTAGGCAATCCCATCCGATAAGGAGTGAGATGCCGTATAAGTCAAGGTGTCACCAAACAATAGCAAAGCAAAAACATATATTCATTTATCTCATACATTTAGAAATACAGAATAATTAAAACTTTACATGCAGAAAGCAAAAGCTGATCATGCATTACTATAATAAACTATTACAATAATGATCTGATCAACTAGCTGAAATAAAATAATATTACATATACAAAATATAGATACAAAAGCGAAAGCTGATACAAAACTGATACATGAGAGTTCTACACAAAAAGAATCAACATTTGTTACAAAATTAAGCCCTACACTAAACCCTTCTGTGTTGGCTTGATGACGGCGACTCTCTCAAAGCAAACTCCTTCCGCACCTGCACGGGTAAAAACACCGTGCTAAGCGATAAACGCTTAGTGGGGAAACAAACATAAATAATGGACGGCCATTCACAATGGTCGTCAAGGCATAACACATTCACAATGGCAGAATGCAAAGGTTATAACATAATCCATGTAAACATGCTTATATTTAAAAGCCATATAATCAGTATCTCAATAATCGTATCCATTCCAAAATAATCCAACATATGTTTCATCATTAAACTTATTCAGATATCATATTCATATTGCCAAATCAGAACAGAGTAATTCAATTGAACAAATAAAGAACACCTGCTGACTCTAGGTAGTGGATAACGAGTGTAGTGAGGGTACCTTACGGGTACGAATCGTATACCGAGGGTACCTCACAGGTACAAGTCAAATGTTATTTCATTTATTAAAACACGTTATTCATATACTGAGGGGACCTTAAACAAGATCCTAATACTGAAGGGTTCGCGAGGAACCAAACGGGGACCGGATCGGTGTCCAAACTGAACTGAGGGCTGCAGCTAGAGACTCTATTAGGCATGCCTAACTATCCACTTACTCGACTCTAGCAGGTTACGCGTCATTCAAATCACATTTCAGAATACGGAATATAACTCATCAGAAAATCATGGTATCATTCAAATCAAAGCATAAGAAGGTATGTGTGACGCGCGCCGGGTCCCCGCGGCCGCCCGCTCGATCGCCCGCACGTGTGCGATCGGGGCAATTGTGGGTCCGTCAACAGCTTGCGATAAATCGCAAGTGCGTCTATGTTGGGCAACAAGGAGGTTTCATGGAGTCGCCACCCAATAGAACATTGGGAAAGTTTCTCTCGCCTCGGAGAGCCTAAGACTTGCACATTTTATCCATATTGGGCCATGAGGCCTAGGATTAACGTCTAATTCTCGTGACACAAGAGGTGTCTTGGAGGATAACCTCTAGCCTCTTGAGCCCAAAGACCAGAGCAGGGTTCGGGACTTCTCATTTATTTATACCTTGATTAATATCATAATTAAGTTTTGAATTCATTGTTTCATCAACTTTCCACACAATGCGATTTTAATTTAAAGGCGCAATCATCCATATCAAAACGGTAAAGGTAAGCAAAATCCAAAATAAAGCATTCAAAAATAAATTACAATAACACTAGGAGCGGAATACAACTCCCATTTATAAAAGTGAAATACATGCATAAAACGGGTTATTCATTGATAGTGAGAACATTGGTCCTCGCATGCATATTTATTATGAAACAATTTTGATGTGATGATTTATTTGGGTATGAAAACTAGGACATTGGTCCCCTTTTATTTAGAAAAAGAATGTCAAGTTAATTAATAGAAACGTTTTAGTGATTTTCTTTTTAGCGAGCTCAAATAAAGAATTTTACAAGAAAGTTATATGGCAAAATTAAATAAAATATTACAAATAAAGAAAATAAATATATGAACCAAATGAGCCTTTTTGGACCTCCCCGATGTGCTCGCAAAAACGCCCAAGCGGAAAAAATGAGTTTAGACATAAAAACAAAGTACAAATAAAATAATGTTAGTGATTAAATCAATTAAACATACAAAATAATGAATAACAAATTAAAATAAAATAAGATGATATGAAGAGGATGATAATGGAATCAAAAATGTTAACAAACCAAAATAAAATGAGAAACATGCATTATATGTGACAAATGATTAAATAATGTAAAACATGTTAATTAAATAATACATGTAAAAATATGAACATGATAACAATGATGATGAAGATAAACGAATCAAAGAATATATAAAATGATAAAGAAAAGAATAATAGATTAAAACAATTAAAGAATGATGAAAACAATTAAATGAAACAACATGATTAATTAAATATGTTCACAAATGATATAAACCATTTACATGGCAAAAAGATCAATTAAAATGAATTTATTAATTACATGTTAAAAATAATGATGAATTAAAGTGAAATAAATTAATTACATGTTAAAAATTAATAAACAATCAATATTTATATGAATAAAAATCATATCATGTATAAACAATTAAATGGAACAAATATAAAATCAATACAACAAATGAATAAATTAATACAATAAATAAATCAATAAAAACAATAAAATATACATGAATAAATAAAATGAAATAAAATAGAAATTGAAATGGAGCCAAGAATATTTACCCTCAGAATATTGGATTTGATGAAGGAAAAGTGATGATTGATTTCTTTGTTTGATGATTCACAATATTAGAGTGAAATATTATGAAAATGTTGGAATTTTATTCCAAGAAACATGAAAATAAAAATGATCAAAAATTCTTTAAGAACAAAGAATTGATACCTTTGCCTAAAGAAATGATTTTGATCAAAAAAAGAAAAACTTTTATTGATTAAAATAAAGAAAAATGATTTCAAGAACAATCAATCACTTTGTTCATAACAAAAAAAATGATTGAAGTTTTATCAAATAAAAAATTAGATTTTGATGACAAACAATTATTTTATTTGTCTCAAAATCAATTTTTTATCAAAAAGAGATTCAAAACAAAATCAATGAAAAAAAAAAAGTTTTATTGAACCCAAAATAAAAGAAGAAAAACAATTTTGAGAACAAATAATTATTCTATTTGTCTCAAAAATTAAATCAAACAACAAAACTTCCTCTAAAAAATATGTTTAGAAGAAATTATGTTGAAAAAAGAATGAAACAATTGATTTTCTTTTTGATTTTTGGTTGGGGAAAAAATCTGGAATTTTTGGTGGAAGAAGAAGAAGAAATCTGGAATTTTTAGGTCTAAAAAATGTGGAGAGGAGAGGAGAAGAGAGGCTACTTTGATTTCATCATAAACTATTTATAGGATAAAATAGGTTGCCCTAATTTAATTAAGGAAAAAACCTATTTTAACCCAAAATTATTTTATTTTTAATGATAAAATCAAGTTTTATTATTTAATTACCTAAAAAAATATTTTAGAATTTAATTTGAAATCAAAAACCCCAAAAAAATGGGATAAAAAACGGATTTTTGGGTGAAAAAATCGGAAAAAAGGCTGAAAAAGAGGAAAAGGGTATCAGACCCTGTACCGACGGCCAGGAGGCCGTCGCCACAGAGGGCACCGCCCGTCGCTATAGAGCGACGGGCACTCACGCGGCGAGGCGCGCGATTCCCGCCCGAGCTTCGCGCGGGAATCGCGCGAAGAGGCGAGCAGTGCGGCGCGCAGCGCGTCGCTTTTTAGCGACGCGCAGTATTGGCGACGCCCCGCGTCGCTAAATCGCGCCCAGCGCGCTGGGCGCCTGGGCGTCGGCGTGCTGGGCGCCTGGCGCCTGCGAGCTGGGCGCCCGCGCGCCTGCGCGCTGCCGCGCCCGACACTCGCGGTCCGAAAAATTTTTTTTATTTTTTTTTTATTTTTTTTCTATTTTTTTAAATTTTAAATTGACTAAAAACACCATAATTTTAAGTCCCCATTTTTCAAAATTTATTTTTTAAATCTTTTTTTTTATTATTTTCTAATTTTCACTCTAAAATGCAAATTTGACGAGAAAATCATCACCTTTAACCTTTTAAGCCTGTGAAGGCAATTATCATCATTGGGTAACTTCGATCTAGGCTGACTCAGGACCCGGTGTCTACAGTATGACATACATCATACAGCAGTATAAGTCCATTCGAAATAAACACCAAATTCATTTCTGAGTAAAAAGTCGGGAAATTTCGGAAAAATAGCTGAACGGGGTAACGGGTGAGGTTGGCTGGTCACGAGACGTGACTGGCCTCCTCACAAGGCAGGTCACGAGACGTGACTGTGGGTCACGCCTCGTGACTTGCTTCGTCCCTCGCAGATCACGCGACATGCCTTGGCTGGTCACGCCTTCACTCTTGCCGGTCACGAGTCGTGACTGGGCGTCACGTCTCGTTACTGGCTTCTTTAAGACAGGCCACGCGTGACTGTCTCCTGTGACTCTCCCTCAGGCCGGTCACGAGTCGTGACTGAGAGTCACGTCTCGTGACTGGCTTCCTCGGCTGGTCACGAGTTTTGACAGGCAGTCACAACTCGTGACTAGCATCATTCAAGCAGGTCACGAGTCGTGACATAAAGTCACGTCTCGTGACTTGCCTCTTTCTTTGGCTAGTCACGCGACAGACAACAAAATGGGAATTTCTCTACAGTAACCCGATTTTCTAGAATTTTCCAGATCTCAGAATCAATCCCAAATTTGATTCAAAATAAATCAAACCTGACCTTACCTTCTAGAAAATATCCCAAACAATATAAGCAACAAATATCCAACCCAGTTTCAACATTTAATCAACCATATCAGGAATATATGCAATCAAGTTCATCAAGAACATAAACCCTAGAAATTTACAGTAAACTCAAAATCACACAAATCACAATCAATAATTCCCAAACCTGAAATCTAAGCTTCTATCACTTAGCTCCACTAGGTCCAGCAACCTCTTTACCCTTTGGATCACGAGGAGCTTCAGCTAGAACACAAACACAGCAATGCAACCCTAAGTTAAACCTAAACTCAAGGAAGAAGAAGATGAAAATTACAGTAAGACAAAGACAAGGACATGCACTTACCAAGTTAGGAGCAAGAGTGACCAATTTCCATAATCACACGTAATTAACAGATAGCAAGCAATAATTATGAGAGGGAAAAGGAAGAAGAAGAAGAAGATGGAGGTTGAAGGGAAAAACGTGAATGTAATTTCCTTTCACTCTTCCTTCATTTCTTTCTTCATTTTCCTTAACCTAATACACATGTCATCCTTTTGGTGGTGAAACTTGCTCACTCACACCCTAACTCCACACACAATACTCACACTTAATGCATCCCTAATTAAAACACCCTACAATGGTATAAGCAAGTGCACACAAATGTAACTTAATTAATTCACACCCTAATGCCATGTATGCACCCACGTACCAACAAAACCCCGAACATACATTTTACTAGAATACCCTTATGAAATGCCGAACACATGCGAATGCTTACACATACAGACAGATAGACAGGCTCATTCTACTAGGGGGCAAACGGGGTGTGACAACTCTCCCCTACTAATAAGAATTTCGTCCTCGAAATTCTCACCTGAACTGAATAACTGCGGATACTGAGCTCTCATCGACTCCTCTGGTTCCCAAGTCGCTTCTTCGACTCCATGATGGATCCACAACACTTTAACCAAAGGAATCTGCTTACTTCTCAACTGCCTCACCTCTCGGGCTAGAATAGCTCGCGGTTCCTCATCATAAGAGAAGTCTGGCTGAACCTGGATATCCTGAACTAACAGAACATGTGAAGGATCTGAACTGTACCGACGAAGCATCGAAACTTGGAATACGTCATGCAACTTTGCTAACTCCATCGGTAGCGCCAATCTATAGGCTACAGGTCCTACCTTAGCCAAAATCTCATAAGGTCCAATGAAACGAGGACTAAGATTGCCTTTCTTGCCAAACCGAAGCACTTTCCCCCAAGGTGAAACCTTAAGGAAAACCTTGTCCCCGATCTCAAAATGCACATCTTTCCTTTTCAAATTGGCATAAGACTTATGTCGATCCTTGGCTGCCTTCAAATTCCGCTGCACTACTCTGATTTTCTCTTCAGTATCTCTAACCAAGTCAGGTCCAATCATAGATCTCTCGGATAGCTCAGTCCAACAAATCGGAGTCCTACACTGACGACCATACAAAGCCTCATATGGTGCCATACCGATGCTTGACTGAAAACTGTTGTTGTAGGCAAACTCCATAAGCGACACATATCTGTCCCAACTACCCGGAAAATCCAAAGTACAAGCTCTCATCATATCCTCCAAAATCTGAATGACTCGCTCTGACTGACCATCGGTCTGAGGATGAAACGCTGTACTGAAGTTCAACCTAGCGCCCAAAGCTCTCTGCAACTCCTTCCAAAACTTGGAAGTAAACCTCGGATCCCGATCTGACACTATGGACAAAGGCACACCATGCAACCGAACTATCTCATCCACATAGATATTGGCCAATCTGTCCATCGAGTAGTCCACTCTAACCGGCAGAAAGTGAGCTGATTTCGTAAGCCGATCCACAATAACCCAAACTGAGTCATGCTTCCTCTGAGTCAAAGGTAAACCAGAAACGAAGTCCATGGCGATATCATTCCATTTCCACTCAGGAATGGATAAAGGCGTAAGCAAACCCGAAGGTACCTAATGCTCGGCCTTTACCTGCTGACAAGTCAAGCACTTGGAAACAAAATCCACTATATCACGCTTCATACCGGACCACCAATAGAATTGCTTCATGTCTCTATACATCTTCTCACTGCCTGGATGCATAGTAAAGACTGTACTATGCGCCTCACTCATAAGCTGTCTCCTCAAATCCTCAGATTCTGGCACACACAAACGATCTCTGAACATAAGTACCTCATCCTGAACTGAGAACTCTGACTGCTTACCCGATCTAATCTCATGCACAATCCGCTGAAGCCTCTGATCATCTCTCTGAGCATCCACTATCCTCTGTCTCAAAGTAGGCTTCACACGCAACTGAGCAATCAAAGCCCCATCTGAACCAAATCGCCATCTGAATCGCCTCAAGAACAAGGCTGCAACTGACTTCCGACTCAAAGCATCAGCGACTACATTAGCTTTACCAGGATGGTAATCCACAATGCAGTCGTAGTCCTTAAATAACTCAAGCCAACGGCGCTGTCTCATGTTCAACTCTTTCTGTGAAAGGAAGTACTTCAAGCTCTTGTGGTCCGAAAAGATCCTACACTTTTCCCCATACAAGTAGTAATGCCAAATCTTCAAAGCAAAGATCACAGCTGCCAACTCAAGATCATGCGTCAGATAGTTCTTCTCATTTGGCTTCAACTGACGAGAAGCATAAGCCACTAATTTTCCTTCCTGCATCAGCACACATCCAAGACCAACACCCGAAGCATCACTGTAAATAACAAACTCCTTACCCGAGATGGGTTGAGTAAGAATAGGAGCCTCAACAAGCAACTGCTTTAACCGATCAAAACAAGACTGACACCTGTCTGACCACTCAAATCTGACTCCTTTCCTCAACAATCTAGTCATCGGAGCAGCAATCACAGAAAATCCTTTAACAAAGCGACGGTAGTAACCTGCTAAACCAAGGAAACTCCTCACTTCCTGAACATTTCTAGGCGCTTTCCAATCAACTATCGCCTCAATCTTGGCTGGATCTACCTGAATACCTCTAGCTGAAATAATGTGACCCAAGAATGATACTTCTCGAAGCCAGAAGTCACACTTACTAAGCTTAGCAAACAACTGATGCTCTCTCAACATCTGCAAAACTAATCTGAGATGCTCCTCATGCTCACTCTCATCCTTGGAATACACCAAGATGTTATCAATGAACACTATTACAAATCGATCTAAGTATGGCCTAAACACACGATTCATCAGATCCATAAAAGCCGCTGGAGCATTAGTCAAACCAAACGGCATCACAAGGAACTCATAGTGGCCATACCTAGTCCGAAATGCAGTCTTAACCACATCTGCATCCTGAACTCGAAGCTGATAGTACCCTGATCGAAGATCTATCTTGGAGAAAACACCTGCACCTCGAAGCTGATCAAATAAATCTTCAATCCTAGGCAATGGATACTTATTCTTCACTGTAACCTTATTAATCTGCCTATAGTCAATACACATCCGCAATGATCCATCTTTCTTCTTGACAAACAGAACTAGAGCTCCCCATGGAGATATGCTTGGTCTAATAAACCCCTTATCCAATAACTCTTGTAGCTGAGATTTAAGTTTCCTCAACTCTATAGGAGCCATCCGATAAGGTGCTCTCGAAATAGGCGCAATACCTGGCATAATCTCAATGGACAACTCAACCTCTCTCACAGGAGGCAAACCAGGCAACTCGCTCGGGAATACATCACCAAACTCCCGCACTACAGGAATGTCCTCAATCTGAACTTGATCTCTCTTGGAATCTAACACAACTGCTAGAAAAGCCTCACAACCTTTCCTGATAAATCGCTTAGCTTGCATCGCAGAAATCACATTATTCACAGAACTAGCACCCAAACCTTTCAAAAACACAAGAGACTGACTTCTATCCCGAAGTACAACTGTCTTCCTATGGCAATCAACTACAGCCCGATGCTTACCCAACCAGTCTATACCCAGAATCAGATCAAACTCTCTGAAAGGTAATGCAATCAAATCCGCTGGAAGCACAGCTCCCTCAACAATCAGAGGACAACTCCTAAAGACTCTACTCACACTGACACTATGCCCTAATGGACTGGTCACACAAATCTCATAATCTAACTGATCAACTGAATGCAATTTATCAACAATTTTATCTGTGCACAAATATGAGTGTGTGGAACTAGGATCAATTAGAGCATACAACTCAGTGTCATGGAGTAGGAACATACCAGCAATAACATCAGGTGCGTCCTGCTCATCTCTGGCTCTCATAGCATAAGCTCTAATGGCACCCTGAGGAGGATGCTCAACAGTCTCAGAAGCAGCTCCATCTCTATGCCGACCACCTCTACCTCTACCTCAGCCTCTACCACGGGTAGCCTGAGGAGCATTCGAACCAACCCTGCTGGCCTCTCTCTGGGAACCTGAATCCTCATGCAATCTCGGACAACTGGCCAAAAGATGCTCAGAACTCCCACACCTGAAGCACGCACCGGAGAGCCACCTACACTCACCCCGATGAGTCTTACTGCAATGAGGACAAACTGATGTAGTCTCAGCTCTACCACCCCTACCGGAACCTGAAACAGCTGCAGAACCCTGTCGTCTACCTCTGGAAGCCGGACCAGGTGATGACTCATCCTGTGGGTTCCTAGATCTCTTACCCGAAGAAGATCCTCCTCGAGAAGAACTCCTCCTCTGAGCTCTCTCTCTCATCACAGTCTCAGATAACTCAGCTCTCACAACAGCCTCCACAATCTGATAGTAGCTAACCCCAGGTATGCACATCAAAGAAAT
Organism: Excoecaria cochinchinensis; assembly: GCA_947683425.1. NCBI lineage: Eukaryota > Viridiplantae > Streptophyta > Magnoliopsida > Malpighiales > Euphorbiaceae > Excoecaria > Excoecaria cochinchinensis. The sequence continues at coordinate 8,189,776 of CANTUQ010000146.1, read as the reverse complement.
CAAAGCAATCTTCAATGACTCATTCAACCCTGCCTCGAAATGCTTGCATCGGAAGTCATCAGTCATAACTCCACGTGGGGCATAGCGAGATAACCTATTAAACTCTTTCTCATAATCTGCTACTGACATGGCCCTCTGTCTCAAACTCAAAAACTCCGCCCATCTCGCATCTCTATAAGTCTGAGTAATATACTTCTTTGTGAATTCACCCTCAAAGAACTCCCAAGTAATCGAATCCGGTAGCTGAGGATGCCTGCAAATCAATTCCCACCATTCAAAAGCAGACCCTTGCAGAAGAACTAATGCACACTCTGCCTGCTGGTCGGGAGGACACCGAATCTCTCTCAAGGCACGCTTTACTTTATCTAACCATCTCTCAGCTATCTCAGACTCATTCAAACCAGTGCCATAGAAATCCTCAACTCCTGCCCTTCTCAAATTTTCCATAGGTGCTCTAGGAGCAGTCACTCTCTCCAAAACCCTAGCCATGTCCTGATGCAGTCTAAACATAGCCTCAAAGGGCATGGCTGCGGCCTCGAGCTGGACCCTAGCATGCTGAGCCGACACAGTAACAGAAACAGACTGATCTACAGCTGGAGGATTCACACTCTCGGCGGATTCCTCCCGCGCACCATGAGCAGAATTAGAAGCCATCTAAACAAACAAGAAACAACCGTATCAGCCAACACAGATCTAGACACATACACATCTAAGAAACTCAGAACAATCACAACAACACCCAGAAACGCCTAAACCTATGCTCTGATACCACAAACTGTAACACCCCCTTCCCATACGTAGGCAATCCCATCCGATAAGGAGTGAGATGCCGTATAAGTCAAGGTGTCACCAAACAATAGCAAAGCAAAAACATACATTCATTTATCTCATACATTTAAAAATACAGAATAATTAAAACTTTACATGCAGAAAGCAAAAGCTGATCATGCATTACTATAATAAACTATTACAATAATGATCTGATCAACTAGCTGAAATAAAATAATATTACATATACAAAATATAGATACAAAAGCGAAAGCTGATACAAAACTGATACATGAGAGTTCTATACAAAAAGAATCAACAATTGTTACAAAATTAAGCCCTACACTAAACCCTTCTGTGTTGGCTTGATGACGGCGACTCTCTCAAAGCAAACTCCTTCCGCACCTGCACGGGTAAAAACACCGTGCTAAGCGATAAACGCTTAGTGGGGAAACACACATAAATAATGGACGGCCATTCACAATGGTCGTCAAGGCATAACACATTCACAATGGCAGAATGCAAAGGCTATAACATAATCCATGTAAACATGCTTATATTTAAAAGCCATATAATCAGTATCTCAATAATCGTATCCATTCCAAAATAATCCAACATATGTTTCATCATTAAACTTATTCAGATATCATATTCATATTGCCAAATCAGAACAGAGTAATTCAATTGAACAAATAAAGAACACCTGCTGACTCTAGGTAGTGGATAACGAGTGTACTGAGGGTACCTTACGGGTACGAATCGTATACTGAGGGTACCTCACAGGTACAAGTCAAATGTTATTTCATTTATTAAAACATGTTATTCATATACTGAGGGGACCTTAAACAAGATCCTAATACTGAAGGGTTCGCGAGGAACCAAACGGGGACCTGATCGGGGTCCAAACTGAACTGAGGGCTGCAGCTAGAGACTCTATTAGGCATGCCTAACTATCCACTTACTCGACTCTAGCAGGTTACGCGTCATTCAAATCACATTTCAGAATACGGAATATAACTCATCAGAAAATCATGGTATCATTCAAATCAAAGCATAAGAAGGTATGACATACATCATACAGCAGTATAAGTCCATTCGAAATAAACACCAAATTCATTTCTGAGTAAAAAGTCGGGAAATTTCGGAAAAATGGCTGAACGGGGTAACGGGTGAGGTTGGCTGGTCATGAGACGTGACTGGCCTCCTCACAAGGCAGGTCACGAGAAGTGACTGTGGGTCACGCCTCGTGACTTGCTTCATCCCTCGCAGATCACGAGACATGCCTTGGCTGGTCACGCCTTCACTCTTGCCGGTCACGAGTCGTGACTGGGCGTCACGTCTCGTGACTGGCTTCTTTGAGACAGGTCACGCGTGACCGTCTCCTGTGACTCTCCCTCAGGCCGGTCACGAGTCGTGACTGAGGGTCACGTCTCGTGACTGGCTTCCTCGGCTGGTCACGAGTTGTGACAGGCAGTCACAACTCGTGACTAGCATCATTCAAGCAGGTCACGAGTCGTGACATAAAGTCATGTCTCGTGACTTGCCTCTTTCTTTGGCTAGTCACGCGACAGACAACAAAACGGGAATTTCTCTACAGTAACCCGATTTTCCAGAATTTTCCAGATCTCAGAATCAATCCCAAATTTGATTCAAAACAAATCAAACCTGACCTTACCTTCTGGAAAACATCCCAAACAATATAAGTAACAAATATCCAACCCAGTTTCAACATTTAATCAACCATATCAGGAATATATGCAATCAAGTTCATCAAGAACATAAACCCTAGAAATTTACAGTAAACTCAAAATCACACAAGTCACAATCAATAATTCCCAAACCTGAAATCTAAGCTTCTATCACTTAGCTCCACTAGGTCCAGCAACCTCTTTACCCTTTGGATCACGAGGAGCTTCAGCTAGAACACAAACACAGCAATGCAACCCTAAGTTAAACCTAAACTCAAGGAAGAAGAAGATGAAAATTACAGTAAGACAAAGACAAGGACATGCACTTACCAAGTTAGGAGCAAGAGTGACCAATTTCCATAATCACACTTAATTAACAGATAGCAAGTAGTAAATATGAGTGGGAAAAGGAAGAAGAAGAAGATGGAGGTTGAAGGGAAAAACGTGAATCTAATTTCCTTTCACTCTTCCTTCATTTCTTTCTTCATTTTCCTTAACCTAATACACATGTCATCCTTTTGGTGGTGAAACTTGCTCACTCACACCCTAACTCCACACACAATACTCACACTTAATGCATCCCTAATTAAAACACCCTACAATGGTATAAGCAAGTGCACACAAATGTAACTTAATTAATTCACACCCTAATGCCATATATGCACCCACGTACCAACAAAACCCCAAAAATACATTTTACTAGAATACCCTTATGAAATGCCGAAAACATGCGAATGCTTACACATACAGACAGACAGACAAGCTCATTCTACTAGGGGGCAAACGGGGTGTGACAACTCTCCCCTACTAATAAGAATTTCGTCCTCGAAATTCTCACCTGAACTGAATAACTGCGGATACTGAGCTCTCATCGACTCCTCTGGTTCCCAAGTCGCTTCTTCGACTCCATAATGGATCCACGACACTTTAACCAAAGGAATCTGCTTACTTCTCAACTGCCTCACCTCTCGGGCTAGAATAGCTCGCGGTTCCTCATCATAAGAGAAGTCTGGTTGAACCTGAATATCCTGAACTGACAGAACATGTGAAGGATCTGATCTGTACCGACGAAGCATCGAAACGTGGAATACGCCATGCAACTTTGCTAACTCCATCGGTAGCGCCAATCTATAGGCTACAAGTCCTACCTTAGCCAAAATCTCATAAGGTCCAATGAAACGAGGACTAAGCTTGCCTTTCTTGCCAAATCGAAGCACTTTCCTCCAAGGTGAAATCTTAAGGAAAACCTTGTCCCCGATCTCAAAATGCACATCTTTCTTTTTCAAATTGGCATAAGACTTCTGTCGATCCTTGGCTGCCTTCAAATTCTGCTGCACTACTCTGATTTTCTCTTCAGTATCTCTAACCAAGTCAGGTCCAATCATAGATCTCTCGGATAGCTCAGTCCAACAAATCGGAGTCCTACACTGACGACCATACAAAGCCTCATATGGTGCCATACCGATGCTTGACTGAAAACTGTTGTTGTAGGCAAACTCCATAAGCGACACATATCTGTCCCAACTACCCGGAAAATCCAAAGTACAAGCTCTCATCATATCCTCCAAAATCTAAATGACTCGCTCTGACTGACCATCGGTCTGAGGATGAAACGCTGTACTGAAGTTCAACCTAGTGCCCAAAGCTCTCTGCAACTCCTTCCAAAACTTGGAAGTAAACCTCGGATCCCGATCTGACACTATGGACAAAGGCACACCATGCAACCGAACTATCTCATCCATATAGATATTGGCCAATCTGTCCATCGAGTAGTCCACTCTAACCGGCAGAAAGTGAGCTGATTTCGTAAGCCGATCCACAATAACCCAAACTGAGTCATGCTTCCTCTGAGTCAAAGGTAAACCAGAAACGAAGTCCATGGCGATATCATTCCATTTCCACTCAGGAATGGATAAAGGCGTAAGCAAACCCGAAGGTACCTGATGCTCGGCCTTTACCTGCTGACAAGTCAAGCACTTGGAAACAAAATCCACTATATCACGCTTCATACCGGACCACCAATAGAATTGCTTCATGTCTCTATACATCTTCTCACTGCCCGGATGCATAGTAAAGACTATACTATGTGCCTCACTCATAAGCTGTCTCCTCAAATCCTCAGATTCTGGCACACACAAACGATCTTTGAACATAAGTACCTCATCCTGAACTGAGAACTCTTACTGCTTACCCGATCTAATCTCATGCACAATCCGCTGAAGCCTCTGATCATCTCTCTGAGGATCCACTATCCTCTGTCTCAAAGTAGGCTTCACACGCAACTGAGCAATCAAAGCCCCATCTGAACCAAATCGCCATCTGAATCGCCTCAAGAACAACGCTGCAACTGACTTCCGACTCAAAGCATCAGCGACTACATTAGCTTTACCAGGATGGTAATCCACAATGCAGTCATAGTCCTTAAATAACTCAAGCCAACGGCGCTGTCTCATGTTCAACTCTTTCTCTGAAAGGAAGTACTTCAAGCTCTTGTGGTCCGAAAAGATCCTACACTTTTCCCCATACAAGTAGTAATGCCAAATCTTCAAAGCAAAGATCACAGCTGCCAACTCAAGATCATGCGTCGGATAGTTCTTCTCATGTGGCTTCAACTGACGAGAAGCATAAGCCACTACTTTTCCTTCCTGCATCAGCACACATCCAAGACCAACACCCGAAGCATCACTGTAAATAACAAACTCCTTACCCGAGATGGGTTGAGTAAGAATAGGAGCCTCAACAAGAAACTGCTTTAACCGATCAAAACAAGACTGACACCTGTCTGACCACTTAAATCTGACTCCTTTCCTCAACAATCTAGTCATCGGAGCAGCAATCACAGAAAATCCTTTAACAAAGCGACGGTAGTAACCTGCTAAACCAAGGAAACTCCTCACTTCCTGAACATTTCTAGGCGCTTTCCAATCAACTATCGCCTCAATCTTGGCTGGATCTACCTGAATACCTCTAGCTGAAACAATGTGACCCAAGAATGATACTTCTCGAAGCCAGAAGTCACACTTGCTAAGCTTAGCAAACAACTGATGCTCTCTCAACATCTGCAAAACTAATCTGAGATGCTCCTCATGCTCACTCTCATCCTTGGAATACACCAAGATGTTATCAATGAACACTACTACAAATCGATCTAAGTATGGCCTAAACACACGATTCATCAGATCCATAAAAGCCGCTGGAGCATTAGTCAAACCAAACGGCATCACAAGGAACTCATAGTGGCCATACCTAGTCCGAAATGCAGTCTTAACCACATCTGCATCCTGAACTCGAAGCTGATAGTACCCTGATCGAAGATCTATCTTGGAGAAAACACCTGCACCTCGAAGCTGATCAAATAAATCTTCAATCGTAGGCAATGGATACTTATTCTTCACTGTAACCTTATTAATCTGCCTATAGTCAATACACATCCGCAATGATCCATCTTTCTTCTTGACAAACAGAACTGGAGCTCCCCATGGAGATATGCTCGGTCTAATAAACCCCTTATCCAATAACTCTTGTAGCTGAGATTTAAGTTTCCTCAACTCTACAGGAGCCATCCGATAAGGTTCTCTCGAAATAGGTGCAGTACCTGGCATAATCTCAATGGACAACTCAACCTCTCTCACAGGAGGCAAACCAGGCAACTCGCTCGGGAATATATCACCAAACTCCCGCACTACAGGAATGTCCTCAATCTGAATTTGATCTCTCTTGGAATCTAACACAACTGCTAGAAAAGCCTCACAACCTTTCCTGTTAAATCGCTTAGCTTGCATCGCAGAAATCACATTATTCACAGAACTAGCACCCAAACCTTTCAAAAACACAAGAGACTGACTTCTATCCCGAAGTACAACTGTCTTCCTATGGTAATCAACTACAGCCCGATGCTTACCCAACCAGTCCATACCCAGAATCAGATCAAACTCTCTGAAAGGTAATGCAATCAAATCCGCTGGAAGCACAGCTCCCTCAACAATCAGAGGACAACTCCTAAAGACTCTACTCACACTGACACTATGCCCTAATGGACTGGTCACACAAATCTCATAATCTAACTGATCAACTGAATGCAATTTATCAACAATTTTATCTGTGCACAAATATGAGTGTGTGGAACCAGGATCAATTAGAGCATACAACTCAGTGTCATGGAGTAGGAACTTACCAGCAATAACATCAGGTGCGTCCTGCTCATCTCTGGCTCTCATAGCATAAGCTCTAATGGCACCCTGAGGAGGATGCTCAACAGTCTCAGAAGCAGCTCCATCTCTATGCCGACCACCTCTACCTCTACCTCAGCCTCTACCACGGGTAGCCTGAGGAGCATTCGAACCAACCCTGCTGGCCTCTCTCTGGGAACCTGAATCCTCATGAAATCTCGGACAACTGGCCAAAAGATGCTCAGAACTCCCACACCTGAAGCACGCACCGGAGAGCCACCTACACTCACCCCGATGAGTCTTACTGCAATGAGGACAAACTGATGTAGTCTCAGCTCTACCACCCCTACCGGAACCTGACACAGCTGCAGAACCCTGTCGTCTACCTCTAGAAGTCGGACCAGGTGATGACTCATCCTGTGGGTTCCTAGATCTCTTACCCGAAGAAGATCCTCCTCGAGAAGAACTCCTCCTCTGAGCTCTCTCTCTCTCATCACAGTCTCAGATAACTCAGCTCTCACAACAGCCTCCACAATCTGATAGTAGCTAACCCCAGGTATGCACATCAAAGAAATCAAAGCAATCTTCAACGACTCATTCAACCCTGCCTCGAAATGCTTGCATCGGAAGTCATCAGTCATAACTCCACGTGGGGCATAGCGAGATAACCTATTAAACTCTTTCTCATAATCTGCTACTGACATGGCCCTCTGTCTCAAACTCAAAAACTGCGCCCATCTCGCATCTCTATAAGTCTGAGTAATATACTTCTTTGTGAACTCACCCTCAAAGAACTCCCAAGTAATCGGATCCAGTAGCTGAGGATGCCTGCAAATCAATTCCCACCATTCAAAAGCAGACCCTTGCAGAAGAACTAATGCACACTCTGCCTGCTGGTCGGGAGGACACCGAATCTCTCTCAAGGCACGCTTTACTTTATCTAACCATCTCTCAGCTATCTCAGACTCATTCAAACCAGTGCCATAGAAATCCTCAACTCCTGCCCTTCTCAAATTTTCCATAGGTGCTCTAGGAGCAGTCACTCTCTCCAAAACCCTAGCCATGTCCTGATGCAGTCTAAACATAGCCTCAAAGGGCATGGCTGCGGCCTCGGGCTGGACCCTAGGATGCTGAGCCGACACAGTAACAGAAACAGACTGATCTACAGCTGGAGGATTCACACTCTCGGCGGATTCCTCCCGCGCACCATGAGCAGAATTAGAAGCCATCTAAACAAACAACAAACAACTGTATCAGCCAACACAGATCTAGACACATACACATCTAAGAAACTCAGAACAATCACAACAACACCCAGAAACGCCTAAACCTATGCTCTGATACCACAAACTGTAACACCCCCTTCCCATACGTAGGCAATCCCATCCGATAAGGAGTGAGATACCGTATAAATCAAGGTGTCACCAAACAATAGCAAAGCAAAAACATACATTCATTTATCTCATACATTTAGAAATACAGAATAATTAAAACTTTACATGCAGAAAGCAAAAGCTGATCATGCATTACTATAATAAACTATTACAATAATGATCTGATCAACTAGCTGAAATAAAATAATATTACATATACAAAATATAGATACAAAAGCGAAAGCTGATACAAAACTGATACATGAGAGTTCTACACAAAAAGAATCAACAATTGTTACAAAATTAAGCCATACACTAAACCCTTCTGTGTTGGCTTGATGACGGCGACTCTCTCAAAGCAAACTCCTTCCGCACCTGCACGGGTAAAAACACCATGCTAAGCGATAAACGCTTAGTGGGGAAACACACATAAATAATGGACGGCCATTCACAATGGTCGTCAAGGCATAACACATTCACAATGGCAGAATACAAAGGCTATAACATAATCCATGTAAACATGCTTATATTTAAAAGCCATATAATCAGTATCTCAATAATCGTATCCATTCCAAAATAATCCAACATATGTTTCATCATTAAACTTATTCAGATATCATATTCATATTGCCAAATCAGAACAGAGTAATTCAATTGAACAAATAAAGAACACCTGCTGACTCTAGGTAGTGGATAACGAGTGTACTGAGGGTACCTTACGGGTACGAATCGTATACTGAGGGTACCTCACAGGTACAAGTCAAATGTTATTTCATTTATTAAAACATGTTATTCATATACTGAGGGGACCTTAAACAAGATCCTAATACTGAAGGGTTCGCGAGGAACCAAACGGGGACCTGATCGAGGTCCAAACTGAACTGAGGGCTGCAGCTAGAGACTCTATTAGGCATGCCTAACTATCCACTTACTCGACTCTAGCAGGTTACGCGTCATTCAAATCACATTTCAGAATACGGAATATAACTCATCAGAAAATCATGGTATCATTCAAATCAAAGCATAAGAAGGTATGACATACATCATACAGCAGTATAAGTCCATTCGAAATAAACACAAAATTCATTTCTGAGTAAAAAGTCAGGAAATTTCGGAAAAATGGCTGAACGGGGTAACGGGTGAGGTTGGCTGGTCACGAGACGTGACTGGCCTCCTCACAAGGCAGGTCACGAGACGTGACTGTGGGTCACGCCTCGTGACTTGCTTCGTCCCACGCATATCACGCGACATGCCTTGGCTGGTCACGCCTTCACTCTTGCCGGTCACGAGTCGTGACTGGGCGTCACGTCTCGTGACTGGCTTCTTTGAGACAGGTCACGCCTGACTGTCTCCTGTGACTCTCCCTCAGGCCGGTCACGAGTCGTGACTGGCTTCCTCGGCTGGTCACGAGTTGTGACAGGCAGTCACAACTCGTGACTAGCATCATTCAAGCAGGTCACGAGTCGTGACATAAAGTCACGTCTTGTGACTTGCCTCTTTCTTTGGCTAGTCACGCGACAGATAACAAAACGGGAATTTCTCTACAGTAACCCGATTTTCCAGAATTTTCCAGATCTCAGAATCAATCCCAAATTTGATTCAAAATAAATCAAACCTGACCTTACCTTCTGGAAAACATCCCAAACAATATAAGTAACAAATATCCAACCCAGTTTCAACATTTAATCAACCATATCAGAAATATATGCAATCAAGTTCATCAAGAACATAAACCCTAGAAATTTACAGTAAACTCAAAATCACACAAATCACAATCAATAATTCCCAAACCTGAAATCTAAGCTTCTATCACTTAGCTCCACTAGGTCCAGTAACCTCTTTACCCTTTGGATCACGAGGAGCTTCAGCTAGAACACAAACACAGCAATGCAACCCTAAGTTAAACCTAAACTCAAGGAAGAAGAAGATGAAAATTACAGTAAGACAAAGACAAGGACATGCACTTACCAAGTTAGGAGCAAGAGTGACCAATTTCCACAATCACACTTAATTAACAGATAGCAAGCAGTAATTAGGAGAGGGAAAAGGAAGAAGAAGAAGATGGAGGTTGAAGGGAAAAACGTGAATTTAATTTCCTTTCACTCTTCCTTCATTTCTTTCTTCATTTTCCTTAACCTAATACACATGTCATCCTTTTGGTGGTGAAACTTGCTCACTCACACCCTAACTCCACAGACAACACTCACACTTAATGCATCCCTAATTAAAACACCCTACAATGGTATAAGCAAGTGCACACAAATGTAACTTAATTAATTCACACCCTAATGCCATGTATGCACCCACGTACCAACAAAACCCCAAACATACATTTTACTAGAATACCCTTATGAAATACCGAACACATGCGAATGCTTACACATACAGACAGACAGACAGGCTCATTCTACTAGGGGGCAAACGGGGTGTGACATCTTTGTTGGGCAACAAGGAGGTTTCATGGAGTCGCCACCCAATAGAACATTGGGAAAGTTTCTCTCGCCTCGGAGAGCCTAAGACTGCGCTTAGTATCCATTTTGGGCCAGCTAGAGGGGTCTTGGAAGGTAAACCTCTTGCCCTAAGGAGCCTAGGATTAACGCCAAGTTTCGTAACACAAGAGGTGTCTTGGAGGGTAAACCTCTTGCCTCTTTGAACCCAAAGACCAGAGAAAGTTCGGGACTCCCCATTTATTCATACCTTGGTTAAGTTTATAATCGAGTTTAGAGTTTAGTATTTCATGCCTTTTCTCATTCAATTTTAATGCAATTTAATTAAACGCATATCAATCATATAATAAAAGCGATAAATAAAGTAAATGAAAGCAAAATAAATTACAATAAAACTAGGGGCGGAATACAACCCCCATTTGTAAATAAAATGCAAATTATGCATAAATCGGGCTATTTATTAAAAATGAGAACGTTGGTCATCTCATATATAATTTAAGAAAACAATTTTAAAGTGATAATTTATTTTAGATGAAAAATCTAGGACATTGGTCCCATTTTTATTAAATAAAATCCAATTTAGTTTAATAGAAATATTTTTGTGATTTTCTTAATTAACGTGCATGAAAATAAATTTATTATTACAAATTACATAATAATAAATTAAATCAAAATAATAAAAAGCAATAAAAATAATAAACAACTCCCAAGTTGATCTTCAAATCTCCATGGGCTCCCACTTGACAAAAACTCACATATGAAAAATAAGTATTGAAAAATGAAAATAAAAACAAATAAAAATGAAGTTAGTATAAAAATAATTAAACATATAACTTGAAAATAATTAAATTAAGGCAATCAAAATTGCATCATATATGACGATCCAATTAAAATGACATAATAAAAATATGCAATCTAATTAATTAACAAATTAACATGCATAAAACAAATAACATGATAATAATAAAATTCAACATGCAAAAACAAACATAAAATAATGATGATAGAATTTAACATGCATAAAGACATAAAATAATAACAATAATATCCAATCATGCATAAAAAGTATCATACATATAAAATTTAGCATGCATAAAACATATTAATAATAGCAACAATATCCAACATATATAAAAAGCAAAGGTAATAATAAAATCAACATGCATAAGAAATAAACAATAATAGTAATACTAAAATTAAACAAGAATAAGGATAATAATAATAATACTAATGATGGTAATAACTACAATAATAATAACACAATAAATAACAAAGAATATGAACAATCAAACATAATAATAATAATAATAATAATAATAATAATAATAATAATAATAATAATAATAATAATAATAATAATAATAATAATAATAATAATAATAATAATAATAATAATAATAAAAGATGAACAATATGAACAACATGAACAACATGAACAATTAAATAAAAATAATATGAACAAAAATAATAGCATGAACAATTAAAGAAGAAATAATAGCAAAAAAATAATAGTATGAACAATTAAATAAAAAATAAGAAATATGAACAATTAAATAATAGATCTAAAAGAATTTACATGTTAATTAATTAAATCAATTAAAAGAATAAGAAAAGAATAAAATGATAAGACTTAAAGAATTTACATGTTAATTAATTAAATAAAAACAAAGGAATGAAATTAAAATTAATTTAAGAAATTGAGCCAATAATAATTACCCTCAAATTTATCTTGAAGAGATGAAGGTAGATGATCCAATTCTTTGTCTTGATTTGAAGAATATGATTAGAAAAATAAAATATTGAAAGATGAATTTTACTCAAGAACAAACAATTAATTTGTTTATCTCAAAGTAGAAAATTATTTGATTGAAAATAAGAAAATTCTCAAGAACAAAAATAGTTATTTTTGCCTTAAGAATTGCTGGAAATTTCTTTAGAAATTGAGAGAATTTGTTCTTGAAAGAAAAAAGAAGAAGAAAAAATATTTTCTAAAGAAAATACCCCCTAATTCCCACTAAAAAACTCTTTTTATTCCCCTTAAAATTCTGATTTTTTAATTAAAAAATTAAATTAATTTAATTCCCATAAACAAAAAAACACTGAATTTATTGGGTTGGAAGATAGAAGGCTTTTTGAATTAAATTTTGCAAAAAAAAAATGAGTTAAAAAGCATTTAAAATGAAGAATTTATGGCCAAAAAGGCCAAAATAGGCAAAACGGAGGAACAGGGGCGCCGCCGGTGCGACCGACGGCCTGCCGCGCGCAGGCACGAGCGACGGGCAGCCCGTCCCTCGCGCGGAAATTTATTTATTTATTTTTTAAATTCCTATAAAATATAATAATTTAAAAACTCACTTTTTTCATCACAAAATAAATTTTAAAATACTTTAAAAATAATTTTGAAATACATTTTTATTTAATTTTAAAATAATAAATCGACAAGGAAATCGTCACTTCCAACTTCATTCTTTTTGCCTATAGATCGGTACACTTAATTTCATCATTGGGTAATCCTGATTTTGGCTACTCGGGACCCGGTGTCTACAGTTGCCCCCAATTTTGGGGAGGCTAGTGTGTGGGTGCCTAGGTGAGCCAAAATTCAGGAAAAGGGAAAGAAGCGCGTACCTGAGGCTGCCTCCTTCCAGCTGCTCCCACACGAACATTGATGTGATTCATCCTCTTGAGTTGCACTGAGTCGCTGACAAGACTACAAAGTGCCAAGGAACCATCCTAAGACGGTGATGCGCCGAGTCGCTGACAAGACTACGAAACGCGAAACTTGCTCTTCTGAGCTGCACCGAGTGTAACACCCCCACCGCCGCCCCCGTTGGAAGGGCACCGGCGGGCGCGCCACAGCACGACACTCACTCACGACGTGACAAAGCATACAGCGGAAGCATACATGCGCTAAGCGGAAGCATTCAATAACCATATAATAGAAATATACTTCAACATAATTAAGATATAGAGTTATAAATACAATATTCCAAAAAGATTACAATTTTAAAATCCTTTACAAAAATAATAATACATATACAAAAAGAATTACAGGAGGAAACAAAGGAAATAATAAACTCGACTCCTATGTGGCCTGCCTGCAGATGCACGACTCGAGCATTCCCAAAATCCTTCACGCTACCTGCACGGGATAAAAGCCCGTGCTAAGCGATAACGCTTAGTGGGGAGAAACAAACACAACAGAACACTATACAAGGAAACATGCACTAACATACATAAATCATTATGTATTAGAGTACAGAAATATAACTATATAATCAGGATAATATAACGCAATGCACTAAACTATTACACTATTCGGAAATCACACTACAATCAGAACATTCACTTTATCAATGCAAGACAATTCACACAATAGCCTGAAATCAATGGTTGAGGATACGGGAACACGGCACGGGAGACCGAAGCCTCAAAAACACTTTAATACCCGAAGGTAGCGCGGGAGACCGGAGTCTCAAAACATTTTATCACTACACAGTTGATGACCATCTCGGAGGTCGACCGCTTCCCCCAAACGGGGCGGACAGAACAGCTGAACACTAACCCTTCTTAAGCATGCTTAATTATCCTATACCTTGAAACTTCAGGCTCGACAACACAACAACTCACAAGACAATACATAACAAAAACAATATTCAAATTAAGACTCTTATATAATATAAATCCATATAAAGGACACTAGTACAATAGTATTACGAGTGAAAAGCACACACATATACCATGCAATAGTGAGAAACCGTGCAAAGCGGAACAAACGAAACACATTCAGAAAACAAGGCAAGCAGAAAGGGCCTCTGTCGCGATCGCGACAAGTGTCGCGCTCGCGACAGAGCACGGGGTACTTCGTCGCGTCCTCGCGCCAAGAGGCCTGGTCGCGACGAAGTACTCGCGGCAGAATTCACGGAGCCGAGCTCTGTCGCGCTCGCGACAAGCGTCGCGATCGCGACAGTGATCAGTTCCTTCCTCCTCGCGCGCACGCTCAGCAGCACGCTCGCGTGGAGGGTTCCGATACCAAGCTCTCTGTCGCGCTCGCGACAAGCGTCACGATCGCGATAGAGGGCTCTTCAAGAACAAGGGGCCAAGTCCGCCTTCTGTCGCGATCGCGGCACTTGTCGCGATCGCGACAGAACCCAGATTCTCCCAATTCTGCTCTTTTCCTACTCTTTTCACACCCAACTCTTCATGCATGCACACAACATGCTCAAAACACTTACCTCTCGCCTCCAGCACATCACCGCATCATTCACAAGAGAAATAAACACATTTACACTATAATCAACTATAATTTCCACAAGAACTCACTCTCAATCAAACTCAAATACACTAACAGGGCATGCTCAAATTCTGAAAACGCATAACATCGTCACCATATCACTTGCACTTCACTATAAGTCATTACACAATTTAAACATGCATTCATAAAATACTCAAGATTACCGATGACATGCAATCACCACTTAGAGTTGATCCAAGGAGTAAATTAGGGAAAAAAACCACAATTCACAACACGGCTCACAACACTTATATGAACTTAAACCCAACTCAGGCACTACAAATCAGACTCCCATACTTGGAAAACGAAGCTTCAAACCGAGCTCCTCACGAATCCACTTTATCCTTGCCTTTGCTCTTCCTCCTCTCTTCCGATTCTTGCACAACCCAACCAAGAACACTTAAAATCAAAACCAATCACAACCAAAACCAGAAATCAAAAAACAAGAAACCTCTAACCGAACTCAACCACTTACCTTCCACAAACCCAGCTCAAACCTTCCAAGATCCCACTCAAAACTCAAGAAATCACAAGAGAAGAGAGATGAGAGTAGAAGAATGAAAGCAAGAGAGAGGGGAGGACGGGAAATGAAGAAGAAATGAGGGAAAATGAGATAGCTTCCACGGGAAGCCTCACCCAAAAGCTACCCCTCCCTTCCTCTCTCCTACTTTACATTAATTACTCACCAACCCTTGCCACTTGTCACAATCTTAGAGAATCAAGCCATCAATCTTAACTCATCCACTCTTGGCACCATACACTAAACACACACAAGCTTTTCTTACACAAATATCTTCTATGCACCATACTACACTCACACCATAATATTTCTTATTATTCCACTATCATCCTAGGCACCATGCACCACAACCCACACAATTAAAGCCCTTAGAGCACTAACACCCTACAACCATACACTACTAGCACACACTATTGATTCCCTTACTTCACTTAACACTTGATTATTTAATTCCTTTAACACATACTTCCCTATTAACCAAAATTCCTCTTACTCAAATTACGAAAATACCCTCACTTATCCGACTTATCGCACAAATTCCGACCAGGCCCTATTTGGGTTGTTACAATCACTCCCCCTTAAGAAATTTCGTCCTCGAAATTTCCCCGCTAATCACTTAAATCCAAACAACCCAAACACAAACAGAAACTTAACTAAAAACTAGTAACATAACTTACCAGAAGGTCCAGCTCGATCTGCTATATCCCCTACTTGCATCGCATAAACTCTTGGATGTGAAGGCACTTCCTTGGTTGGCGACTTATGCACTGTCTCTGATGGCGCTTGCGAAGGACGTCCACTACCTCTTCCACTCTGATTCCGTCTCACCCTCTGACCACTGGCTCTACTCTCTAGTCTATCCTGAAGCTCTCTTCGATCCGGACAATTCGCCACCATGTGCTCTTGGCTGCCACATCTGAAGCACGCTCCAGAGATCCTTCTGCACTCGCCCCAGTGGCGCTTATAACAATGCTCACACTCCGGAATAACACTTCCCTTGCTAGAGGGTGGCGCTACACTCTCGACTTCCGAACGAACCGGAATCGAACTCTTCCCACTTTGGCCACTCGGAACTCCTCTTGACTTCTTGCCACTTCCAAACCCATCACTCGGTGCTTTCCTCTTACTCTCAATCCTCTGCTTGATCACCTCAGACTCTTCTAACTTCATCGCCGCTGCCACAAGCTGATAATACCCCACGGGTTGCAAAACTGACAATGTCGACAACGGACCTCTATACACCTCCCGAAGTCCCTCTAGGAAATGCCGACTTCTGAACTCATCCGTCAACAAAGTCTCAGGCACGTACTTACTCAACCGGCTGAATTCCTTATCATACTCGCTCACTGTCATACCTCGCTGCCTCAGACTGATAAACTCTCTCCACTTAGCCTCTTGATACGCCTTCGTCACATACTTCTGCTCAAATTCTTGCTTGAAGAAATCCCAAGTCAACTCGGCTGGTCGCTGAGGATTTCGCATCACTAATTCCCACCAATCGTACGCTGGCCCTTGAAGCAACGACACTGCACAAAGCACTTTCTGTTCTGCAGGACATCTTATCTCTTGCAAAATCCGACCTACTCTCTTAAGCCAAAACTCGGCCACATCAGATTGGTCCAAAGCAGTTCCATGGAAATCCTCGGCTCCTCTCTTTCTTAGCAACTCAGTTGGGGCCTTAGGAGCAGTCAGCCTCTTTGCCAACTGAAGCAAACCTTGCAATAAAACCGGATTCTCTTGACCAAAACCCACACCAGGAATCTCCTCTCGCTGACGCTGC
The DNA here is from genome assembly GCA_947683425.1 of Excoecaria cochinchinensis. Classification (NCBI taxonomy): domain Eukaryota; kingdom Viridiplantae; phylum Streptophyta; class Magnoliopsida; order Malpighiales; family Euphorbiaceae; genus Excoecaria; species Excoecaria cochinchinensis. The sequence goes on along the minus strand of CANTUQ010000146.1, from coordinate 8,172,740 downwards.
GGAGCAGGCTTCTCACCTCTCACTACACTTGCACTACCAACCGTCTCACCCACATGCTCACTTGGATCAGACTCCATCTAAACACTACACCAGACAAGACACATCTGCATTAGGCCACGACACAAAACCGACTCGCATGCCAAGACTCAACACATAACAAACAGAGGCAACCAGAACCGCATAAACCGGTGCTCTGATACCACAACCTGTAACACCCCCACCGGCGCCCCCGTTGGAAGGGCACCGGCGGGCGCGCCACAGCACGACACTCACTCACGACGCGACAAAGCATACAGCGGAAGCATACATGCGCTAAGCGGAAGCATTCAATAACCATATAATAGAAATATACTTCAACATAATTAAGATATAGAGTTATAAATACAATATTCCAAAAAGATTACAATTTTAAAATCCTTTACAAAAATAATAATACATATACAGAAAGAATTACAGGAGGAAACAAAAGAAATAATAAACTCGACTCCTATGTGGCCTGCCTGCAGATGCACGACTCGAGCATTCCCAAAATCCTTCACGCTACCTACACGGGATAAAAGCCCGTGCTAAGCGATAACGCTTAGTGGGGAGAAACAAACACAACAGAACACTATACAAGGAAACATGCACTAACATACATAAATCATTATGCATTAGAGTACATAAATATAACTATATAATCAGGATAATATAACGCAATGCACTAAACTATTACACTATTCGGAAATCACACTACAATCAGAACACTCACTTTATCAATGCAAGACAATTCACACAATAGCCTGAAATCAATGGTTGAGGATACGGGAACACGGCACGGGAGACCGAAGCCTCAAAAACACTTTAATACCCGAAGGTAGCGTAGGAGACCGGAATCTCAAAACATTTTATCACTACACGATTGATGACCATCTCGGAGGTCGACCGCTTCGCCCAAACGGGGCGGACAGAACAGCTGAACACTAACCCTTCTTAAGCATGCTTAATTATCCTATACCTTGACACTTCAGGCTCGACAACACAACAACTCACAAGACAATACATAACAAAAACAATATTCAAATTAAGACTCTTATATAATATAAATCCATATAAAGGACACTAGTACAATAGTATTACGAGTCAAAAGCACACACATATACCATGCAATAGTGAGAAACCGTGCAAAGCGGAACAAACGAAACACATTCAGAAAACAAGGCAAGCAGAAAGGGCCTCTGTCGCGATCGCGACAAGTGTCGCGCTCGCGACAGAGCACGGGGTACTTCGTCGCGTCCTCGCGCCAAGAGGCCTGGTCGCGACGAAGTACTCGCGGCAGAATTCACGGAGCCGAGCTCTGTCGCGCTCGCGACAAGCATCGCGATCGCGACAGAAACCAGTTCCTTCCTCCTCGCGCGCACGCTCGGCAGCACGCTCGCGTGGAGGGTTCCGATACCAAGCTCTCTGTCGCGCTCGCGACAAGCGTCGCGATCGCGACAGAGGGCTCTTCAAGAACAAGGGGCCAAGTCCGCCTTCTGTCGCGATTGCGGCACTTGTCGCGATCGCGACAGAACCCAGATTCACCCAATTCTGCTCTTTTCCTACTCTTTTCACACCCAACTCTTCATGCATGCACACAACATGCTCAAAACACTTACCTCTCGCCTCCAGCACATCACCGCATCATTCACAAGCCAAATAAACACATTTACACTATAATCAACTATACTTTCCACAAGAACTCACTCTCAATCAAACTCAAATACACTAACAGGGCATGCTCAAATTCTGAAAACGCATAACATCGTCACCATATCACTTGCACTTCACTATAAGTCACTACACAATTTAAACATGCATTCGTAAAATACTCAAGATTACCAATGACATGCAATCACCACTTAGAGTTGATCCAAGGAGTAAATTAGGGAAAAAAACCACAATTCACAACACGACTCACAACACTTATATGAACTTAAACCCAACTCAAGCACTATAAATCAGACTCCCATACCTGGAAAACGAAGCTTCAAACCGAGCTCCTCACGAATCCACTTTATCCTTGCCTTTGCTCTTCCTCCTCTCTTCCGATTCTTGCACAACCCAACCAAGAACACTTAAAATCAAAACCAATCACAACCAAAACCAGAAATCAAAGAACAAGAAACCTCTAACCGAACTCAACCACTTACCTTCCACAAACCCAGCTTAAACCTTCCAAGATCCCACTCAAAACTCAAGAAATCACAAGAGAAGAGAGATGAGAGTAGAAGAATGAAAGCAAGAGAGAGGGGAGGACGGGAAATGAAGAAGAAATGAGGGAAAATGAGATAGCTTCCACGGGAAGCCTCACCCAAAAGCTGCCCCTCCCTTCCTCTCTCCTACTTTACATTAATTACTCACCAACCCTTGCCACTTGTCACAATCTTAGAGAATCAAGCCATCAATCTTAACTCATCCACTCTTGGCACCATACATTAAACACACACAAGCTTTTCTTACACAAATATCTTCTATGCACCATACTACACTCACACCATAATATTTCTTATTATTCCACTATCATCCTAGGCACCATGCACCACAACCCACACAATTAAAGCCCTTAGAGCACTAACACCCTACAACCATACACTACTAGCACACACTATTGATTCCCTTACTTCACTTAACACTTGATTATTTAATTCCTTTAACACATACTTCCCTATTAACCAAAATTCCTCTTACTCAAATTACGAAAATACCCTCACTTATCCGACTTATCGCACAAATTCCGACCAGGCCCTATTTGGGTTGTTACAATCACTCCCCCTTAAGAAATTTCGTCCTCGAAATTTCCCCGCTAATCACTTAAATCCAAACAACCCAAACACAAACAGAAACTTAACTGAAAACTAGTAACATAACTTACCAGAAGGTCCAGCTCGATCTGCTATATCCCCTACTTGCATCGCATAAACTCTTGGATGTGAAGGCACTTCCTTGGTTGGCGACTTATGCACTGTCTCTGATGGCGCTTGCGAAGGACGTCCACTACCTCTTCCACTCTGATTCCCTCTCACCCTCTGACCACTGGCTCTACTCTCTGGTCTATCCTGAAGCTCTCTTCGATCCGGACAATTCGCCACCATGTGCTCTTGGCTGCCACATCTGAAGCACGCTCCAGAGATCCTTCTGCACTCGCCCCAGTGGCGCTTATAACAATGCTCACACTCCGGAATAACACTTCCCTTGCTAGAGGGTGGCGCTACACTCTCGACTTCCAAACGAACCGGAATCGAACTCTTCCCACTTTGGCCACTCGGAACTCCTCTCGACTTCTTGCCACTTCCAAACCCATCACTCGGTGCTTTCCTCTTACTCTCAATCCTCGGCTTGATCACCTCAGACTCTTCTAACTTCATCGCCGCTGCCACAAGCTGATAATACCCCACGGGTTGCAAAACTGACAATGCCGACAACGGACCTCTATACACCTCCCGAAGTCCCTCTAGGAAATGCCGACTTCTGAACTCATCCGTCAACAAAGTCTCAGTCACGTACTTACTCAACCGGCTGAATTCCTTATCATACTCGCTCACTGTCATACCTCGCTGCCTCAGACTGATAAACTCTCTCCACTTAGCCTCTTGATACGCCTTCGTCACATACTTCTGCTCAAATTCTTGCTTGAAGAAATCCCAAGTCAACTCGGCTGGTCGCTGAGGATTTCGCATCACTAATTCCCACCAATCGTACGCCCCTTGAAGCAACGACACTGCACAAAGCACTTTCTGTTCTGCAGGACATCTTATCTCTTGCAAAATTCGACCTACTCTCTTAAGCCAAAACTCGGCCACATCATATTGGTCTAAAGCAGTTCCATGGAAATCCTCGGCTCCTCTCTTTCTTAGCAACTCAGTTGGGGCCTTAGGAACAGTCAGCCTCTCAACCAACTGAAGCAAACCTTGCAATAAAACCGGATTCTCTTGACCAAAACCCACACCAGGAATCTCCTCTCGCTGACGCTGCGGAGCAGGCTTCTCACCTCTCACTACACTTGCACTACCAACCGTCTCACCCACATGCTCACTTGGATCAGACTCCATCTAAACACTACACCAGACAAGACACATCTGCATTAGGCCACGACACAAAACCGACTCGCATGCCAAGACTCAACACATAACAAACAGAGGCAACCAGAACCGCATAAACCGGTGCTCTGATACCACAACCTGTAACACCCCCACTGCCGCCCCCGTTGGAAGGGCACCGGCGGGCGCGCCACAGCACGACTCTCACTCACGACGCGACAAAGCATAGAGCGGAAGCATACATGCGCTAAGCGGAAGCATTCAATAACCATATAATAGAAATATACTTCAACATAATTAAGATATAGAGTTATAAATACAATATTCCAAAAAGATTACAATTTTAAAATCCTTTACAAAAATAATAATACATATACAAAAAGAATTACAGGAGGAAACAAAAGAAATAATAAACTCGACTCCTATGTGGCCTGCCTGCAGATGCACGACTCGAGCATTCCCAAAATCCTTCACGCTACCTGCACGGGATAAAAGCCCGTGCTAAGCGATAACGCTTAGTGGGGAGAAACAAACACAACAGAACACTATACAAGGAAACATGCACTAACATACATAAATCATTATGCATTAGAGTACAAAAATATAACTATATAATCAGGATAATATAACGCAATGCACTAAACTATTACACTATTCGGAAATCACACTACAATCAGAACACTCACTTTATCAATGCAAGACAATTCACACAATAGCCTGAAATCAATGGTTGAGGATACGGGAACACGGCACGGGAGACCGAAGCCTCAAAAACACTTTAATACCCGAAGGTAGCGTAGGAGACCGGAGTCTCAAAACATTTTATCACTACACGATTGATGACCATCTCGGAGGTCGACCGCTTCGCCCAAACGGGGCGGACAGAACAGCTGAACACTAACCCTTCTTAAGCATGCTTAATTATCCTATACCTTGACACTTCAGGCTCGACAACACAACAACTCACAAGACAATACATAACAAAAACAATATTCAAATTAAGACTCTTATATAATATAAATCCATATAAAGGACACTAGTACAATAGTATTACGAGTCAAAAGCACACACATATACCATGCAATAGTGAGAAACCGTGCAAAGCGGAACAAACGAAACACATTCAGAAAACAAGGCAAGCAGAAAGGGCCTCTGTTGCGATCGCGACAAGTGTCACGCTCGCGACAGAGCACGGGGTACTTCATCGCGTCCTCGCGCCAAGAGGCCTGGTCGCGACGAAGTACTCGCGGCAGAATTCACGGAGCCGAGCTCTGTCGCGCTCGCGACAAGCGTCGCGATCGCGACAGAAACCAGTTCCTTTCTCCTCGCGCGCACGCTTGGCAGCACGCTCGCGTGGAGGGTTCCGATACCAAGCTCTCTGTCGCGCTCGCGACAAGCGTCGTGATCGCGACAGAGGGCTCTTCAAGAACAAGGGGCCAAGTCCGCCTTCTGTCGCGATCGCGACACTTGTCGCGATCGCGACAGAACCCAGATTCGCCCAATTCTGCTCTTTTCCTACTCTTTTCACACCCAACTCTTTATGCATGCACACAACATGCTCAAAACACTTACCTCTCGCCTCCAGCACATCACCGCATCATTCACAAGCCAAATAAACACATTTACACTATAATCAACTATAATTTCCACAAGAACTCACTCTCAATCAAACTCAAATACACTAACAGGGCATGCTCAAATTCTGAAAACGCATAACATCGTCACTATATCACTTGCACTTCACTATAAGTCACTACACAATTTAAACATGCATTCATAAAATACTCAAGATTACCAATGACATGCAATCACCACTTAGAGTTGATCTAAGGAGTAAATTAGGGAAAAAAACCACAATTCACAACACGGCTCACAACACTTATATGAACTTAAACCCAACTCAAGCACTACAAATCAGACTCCCATACCTGGAAAACGAAGCTTCAAACCGAGCTCCTCATGAATCCACTTTATCCTTGCCTTTGCTCTTCCTCCTCTCTTCCGATTCTTGCACAACCCAACCAAGAACACTTAAATCAAAACCAATCACAACCAAAACCAGAAATCAAAGAACAAGAAACCTCTAACCGAACTCAACCACTTACCTTCCACAAACCCAGCTCAAACCTTCCAAGATCCCACTCAAAACTCAAGAAATCACAAGAGAAGAGAGATGGGAGTAGAAGAATGAAAGCAAGAGAGAGGGGAGGACGGGAAATGAAGAAGAAATGAGGGAAAATGAGATAGCTTCCACGGGAAGCCTCACCCAAAAGCTGCCCCTCCCTTCCTCTCTCCTACTTTACATTAATTACTCACCAACCCTTGCCACTTGTCACAATCTTAGAGAATCAAGCCATCAATCTTAACTCATCCACTCTTGGCACCATACACTAAACACACACAAGCTTTTCTTACACAAATATCTTCTATGCACCATACTACATTCACACCATAATATTTCTTATTATTCCACTATCATCCTAGGCACCATGCACCACAACCCACACAATTAAAGTCCTTAGAGCACTAACACCCTACAACCATACACTACTAGCACACACTATTGATTCCCTTACTTCACTTAACACTTGATTATTTAATTCCTTTAACACATACTTCCCTATTAACCAAAATTCCTCTTACTCAAATTACGAAAATACCCTCACTTATCCGACTTATCGCACAAATTCCGACCAGGCCCTTTTTGGGTTGTTACACCGAGTCTGCTACAGACTACCAAAAGTGCACTGCACCGAGTCGCTGACAAGACTACTAAAAGTGCAGGATTCCATCTTCGAATGGTGACTGTCTTCTTTTAGATATTTCCTGCAAAATTATGTGCACAAAAATACATACAAGAAAACGTGTGTATGATATGAGATGCGAATGCTTGCAAGAATGTATAGACCATGCCCTAGGTGGCCCAGGGTGTGCTGAGGATATAGCTTGGTTGCTCCACCATGCCCCCGGAATCAATAGGATTGTCATCTTGGCCTTAGGGATTCCGTCCCCAATAAGTTTTCTGAAAGAGACATCCAGTGCATCTTTGCCCCCCGGTCGATGATCATATGCCCAGGATTCTGACTCATGTCCTGAATTATGCCTTATCTGGCTAAAAAGAAGATCATCCAAAGTATATCGCCTTGTTACTCCAGGCATTGTTTTAAAGGTAGTGCGTCCCTTGTGGATTTTCACACTAGCTTTTCTTCGTGGGAAATGCGTCTCTTTAGGGATTTTCACATTACCATTTGCCTAATTTTTGCCTGGCATGGACCCAAACCAAACCAGCGGCATTTTATTTTTTATTATTTTTTGTAGGGCAGACTGCCTGTCTCCAAGTTTTCACACTGCCCCTTGGCCTAACTTTTGCTTAGAGAGCCAATTACGGTTTTCATCTCTAACGGCCTCTTCTTTTTTATTTTTTATTTTTTATCTTTTTTATTTTATTATATATTTTTTAACTGTAAGAGAAAGCTATTATCAGAACCACCACTAAGAGTGAACAACACCTATCTGCTTAGGCACCTTCTGATAGAACGAGTAGACAATAGTCATTAGATAAATAGATGATAAGTTTCTTTTTAAGACAGAACTAAAAGAACAATGAAAACTGTATTCTTTTATTCATTGCAAAATTGAGTACATTTCTATATGATTTCATCATACATGATCCTTATTTAACAAGAATTCAAAAACACAAGACTACACCTAATCTCGGAATAGATCTTGTATGCATCAAACTCCTGTTATCAATCGGCCCTCTTGGGTTTTCTCGATTGAACATTTTCTCTCAGCCCTTAATTTTTGCCTAAGATGCCTTTTTTCGGTTTTCACCTTGACAGGGCGCCCAATTTTAGCAAGGCCGCCTTTTTTCGATTTTCAACCTGTGGGGCATTTATTCTCTTCTTTTTATTATATTTTTTTTGGTCTTTAGCCATGGAACCTTTTTAGTCTATCGACATTGACCGGGTCTTTAAACTCATTCCCATAGCTGTCTGCCAAGATTGCTGCTCCCTTTGTTAGCAACTTTTTCAAAATGAACGAACCTTCCCAGGTTGGTCTGAATTTTCCTTGTATGTCTGGCACTCCCGGCCTCATCATCTTAAAGACCAAATCCCCTTCTTTCAATGGGTACTTTCGTACCTTCTTGCCAAAGGACCGAGCTAGTCTCTTCTGATAAACCTGATTGTGATAATAGGCTCTCAACCTATCTTCATCCAACAGATTCAACTGCAACAATCGCTGTTGTGCCCATTCTGTCTCTGGAATCTCGGCTTCCATGACTACCCTTAAGGATTTCAGCTCAATTTCAACCGGCAGAACTGCTTCGGTCCCGTATACCAGGAAGAACGGTGTTGCCTCCGTAGAGGTTCTGACTGTGGTTCTATAACCCCAGAGTGCAAAAGGCAGCTTTTCTGCCCAATCTTTATAGCTCTGAACCATCTTGGCCAATATCCTTTTCACATTCTTGTTCGCCGCTTCAACCGCACCATTAGCTTGAGGACGGTAAGGAGAAGACTTATGATGCTGGATTCCATACTTCTAAAGCATCTGTTTAGCTTCTGCTAAGAATTGCACCCCATTATCAGATACAATATGGTGTGGGAGACCATATCTGCATATCAAATTTTGCTCGATGAACTTAGCCATATCCCTAGCATCAATCTTCTTGAAAGATTTAGCTTCGACCCACTTAGTGAAATAATCAATGGCAACTACGATGAATCTGTGCCCATTAGATGCTGTAGGATGTATCTCGCCTATGATATCTATCCCCCAAGCTGCAAATGGCCATGGAGATGTCAAATTATGTAGCTCTGAAACTGGGACATGCCTTAAATTCGTGTATTGCTGGCATAATTGGCATTGCTTCACATATTTTGAACAATCCGTATCCATTGTGAGCTAATAGAATCCTTGGCGCATGATCTTCTTCGCTAAGGCTAAGCCATTCATGTGAGCTCCGCAGACTCCGGCATGAACCTCTTCCATAACCTTTTCAGCTTCTTTCTCCGCCAAACATCTTAACTGGATACCATCAACTTGTCTCTTATACAAAGTGCCATTTACACTGATGAACTGAGTGGACAACTTTCGAATCATCCTTTGGTATTTCTCAGTGGCTTCCTCTGGAAAAACTGACCGTTCCAAATAATTCTGAATGTCATAGTACCAAGGGTTTCCAGCAGTGGCCCCTAAATCCATTACCTGCTCAGCTTCAAAGCAAGGCTTTAACGAGCTAGAGATTAGCACGGGTTTCATAGTAACCCCTGTTGGATTATCCCACATGGACACCAATGTCGCGAGAGCATCGGCCAATTGATTTTCATCCTTGGGGGTGAAGTGAAAAGTGCAAGTCTCGAACTATTTCACGTAAGGTAACAGCCTTTCTTCCTTAACTGACCACTCCCCTCTGATCTGATGGATCACTAATGAAGAATCTCCAAAGACTTCTGCGGTTTTTGCCCCTAGAGCTAGCAATGCTTCCAATTCGAAGATGCAGGCTTCATATTCCGCTTCATTATTGGTCGCCTTGTACCTCAACTTTTTGGCTAATGGCAGCTTTTCACTATCCAGGGTCGTAAGAATGATCCCTGCTCCTGCCCCTTTTCTGTTAACTGCCCCATCAAAGAACATCTGCCATCCTTGTACTGCTATGGCCATGACATCTTCATCTGGGAAATTGTATTCGAATTGGTCTCCATCAATAGGATGCTCAGCCAAGAACTCAGCTACAGCTCCTCCTTTAATGGTTTTTCTGGTGATGTATTCGATATCGAACTCCTGTAATAGTAGTAACCATCTTCCCATCTTTCCCAGCAGAGAGGGCGCTTCCTGAAGGTACCTAAGCGGGTTATGCTTGCCAACTGCTTGTACATTGAAGGAATGACAGTAGTGCCGCAACTTCTTAGAAGCCCAAATAACTGCTAAGCAAATCTTTTCCACTTCCACATATTTGGCTTCATATGTCAAGAATTTCTTGCTAAGATAGTAGACAACAAATTCTACCCCAAAATCATCCTCCTGGGTCATCATGGCACCCACTGAATTGTCTTCTATAGCCAGATACAAGATCAGTGGCTTGGCATGCCGTGGTGGTCTTAAAACTGGAGGATTCAGGAGATAATCCTTAATACTATCAAAAGCCAATTGACAATCATTATTCCACACCACCGGCTGATTCTTCCTAGGAAGCTTGAAGATGGGCTCACATACTGAAGCCAGCTTGGCAATAAATCGGCTGATGTACTGAAGCTTTCCCAGGAAACTTCTAACCTCTTTCTCTTTTTGAGGCACTGGCATCTCTCTGATGGCCCTGACCTTGTCGAGATCTACTTCAATTCCTCTCTGGCTTACCACATGGCCTAACAGCTTACCCGAGGTAACTCCAAAAATACACTTCTTGGGATTGAGGCGTAGATCATACTTATTAATCCTTTGAAAGAACTTTTCTAAAGCCTCGAAGTGACCTTCTCTGGTAGCTGACTTGATCATCATGTCATCAACATACACCTCCACTTCCTTGTGGATCAAATCATTGAGAACTCTGGTGACCATCCTCTGATAGGTCACCCCTGCGTTCTTTAGTCCGAAAGGCATAACTCGGTAAGCAAATGTACCCCATTCGGTGATGAAGGCTATCTTAATCCGATCCATTATCTTGTTAAGGATTTGATTGTACCCTGCGTACCCATCTATGAAGCTGTACATCATGCAAGCAGCGGCACTATCTACTAGCACATCAATATGAGGCAGAGGAAAATCATCTTTTGGGCAGGCTTTGTTCAGGTCCCGATAGTCCACACATACTCGAACTTTTCCATCCTTTTTAGCCATAGGAACCACATTAGCCAGCCACATCGGGTATTTAACCTCCAGTAGAAACTTAGCCTCAATCTGCTTATGGATCTCCTCTTTTACCTTCTGAGCCCATTCTGGCCTAAGTCTTCTGAGCTTTTACTTGACCGGTTTACTTTCTGGGTAAGTTGAAATGGCATGTTCGGCTACATCTCGATCAATCCCCGGCATGTCCTCGTAGGTCCAGGCAAAGACTTTTTCATATTTTTTCAATATTCTCTCAAATTTTAGCCTCTCCTCAGGAGTTATATCTGATGCTATCAAAATTTCCTTTGGATTCTCCAAAGTTTCGAGATTAAATGCAGTCGTGCTAGTTGAGTTAATGTCAAAAATGAATGCATCATGTTTATGATCATGAGAAATGAAATCATCAGAAACATCACACAAGTAAGCAAAGTTATTCATCTCATTGATGTAATCAGAAACATTAACATTGTCATTAAAAAGTTCTGGCATAAAAATAGTATCTAAACAACTATTGTCTTCATCTTCTGTCGACGATGATGCTGTAGCCGACTGTGCTTTAACTTCTTGGCTTGGTGGAGGCTTTTCAACTACCTCCGATGAGATCTTCAAATCTTCAATCTCTAGCTCTGGCTCTACCATCTTTTCCTTTCCTTTCAACCTGGTTGCTAACAGCTTATCAGTGACAACCTCCTCGGGCTCATCCCTATCCCAGACACTGCACTGAGTCATGATCTCCTCATCCCAGAAGTTCTCTGCGGACTTGATAACTCCAACATCCCAGTCGAAGAAATCATTAAAAATTTCAAACCCCGGAATGATCTTTCCATCCACCCACTGAGGCTCTTCTTCTCCAGTATAAGCACAGACCGAAGATGAGGGAACAAAACTCTCTAAAATGTGGGGAATCTTCTCTGATACTTTCTTCCTGCCATGCTCTCCTTTGTAACCCAGACCCTTCCGATTTTTTTGGCCTTGCGTTGTGATGGCATCTTGCAACCCCTGCGAATTTCTACCTAATCCGGCCCCTGGGAGGAAGTGCATCTTCTTCATCATGCTCATCACCTGAGGGCTACCTGCCAAGCCCTGCTCCTCACCAATCACTGATACGTGGAAGCCACTAAATGGCTGATTAGAGATCCCCAAGGCAGACACTTGATTCTCTCTTGCTGCTTTAATGGTCACTATCTCCCCTTCATGAGGTATCTTTACCATTTGATGTAGGGTGGACAACACTCCTCCCAATTTATGGAACCACGGCCTTCCAAGCAGAGCTGAGAAATTTGCTGGGATAGGCAATACCAAAAACTCTGCCTCAGTCTCAACAGGCCCAGTCCTAACTAGAGCTCTGAATGTTCCCGATGCATGTCTTCGAGAATTATCGTAGGCTGTGATGGTCAGATCAAACTTACTCAGCATACTCTCTTCCAGCCCAAAAGCCTGAAGTGCCACTAGGGGGCAAACATTTATGGATGACCCATCATCAACCATAACACAAGCGGTGTGCATGCCGTTAACTTGAGCCTTGATGTATAGTGGTCGGTTGTGCTGGCGGCCTTTAGTTGGCAAATCTGCATCCGAAAACACCAGTCTTTCCCCTGATCCCCCTTTGACGAGATCTAGCAGCTCAGATGGAGAAATTGTGGTGGCTACGGTGGACTCACTTTGTAACACCCCAACCCATATGTAGGCGAACCCATCCACAAGGGAGTAGGAAGCCGTACGAGTAGGTGTGTTACCGAACAAAAGTGATACAAAGAGTAAAAAAAATATGGAAGAATTTAAAACTTGAGAAGTAAAACTGAACATACATACTTCACCAATGCACGTACACCAAGCAGAAACATACAGATATGTAAATTTCCCACCATACAACAGAAGTTACAGATAGACGATAAAATAGGGGAAATTCTTAATAACAAATATTTACATCGCCCAAAATACTACTTTAGTCTCTTTACATATTATTACATATACATTTTATACAGAATTACAAAATCCAAAATAAAGAAGCTGGACAAAAACCAAAACTCCTAGCTCTTATGTGGCCAACCCTTGCAGATGCGCAACTCGAACCGGACCAAACCTGCCACCTGCATGGGAAATAGAACCCGTGCACAAACCAAAACCCAAAAAATCACTCAATCTAAACTCTAACATAACCCAATCAAAAACAAATAAAGAAGGAGAAGAACCACACACACACACAAGCTAAACTAACTCTTACCTCTCCAATCTTGCTCTAATACTCACCCAAAACCACCTCTAAACAAGCACCACTTCTAGCCAAAAAGAGAAGCAAGGAGGAAGAGCAAAGTATGAGGAAAGGAAGAAGAAGAGGAAAAAGAAGATGAATGGCGTGAAGAGGAAGAGGAGAACGGGAAGAGGAAGTGACTTACAGCTGGTTTCTCTTTCTTTACCCATTTAATTCCCACTTATCCCTTAAGCCACATGTCACTTTCCCATAGGTAGGTCAACCTAAGCTCACCTCAACTCCCATACTCTCACCTACACACAATTCATTTCCCTTACTCATACCCTACTTCCCTATCTTATGCAAACACACTAGCACCTCTTACAATAATATCTTCATGGTACCAAACTTAAGTCACACCCTAACATTCCCTTATAACCCCCTTTTCCCATTGGTCCAACTAATTCACTTTGACTTATCTATTCAAGTCACCATACACACCCACATACTAAATCACTTCTCATAAAAATATCCTACATCTTTATTTCCATACCCATAATCCACTTGATAATTATTTATCTTATGTAAATATCTCCAAGGCACCATATCTACAACCCACACTATAAAACCTCTTAACCCACTTATATCCTACTTCCATACACTACAAGCACACCATAATATTTCCTTCACTTAACTTATTTAATTAATTCCTTAGCAAATAAATCCTTATTATCTATATTACTCATGTACAAATTACCAAATTACCCTCACTCACTCTGACTGAATAAGCATAATCCGACTAGGCCCAGTTTGGGGTGTGACAAATCTTCCCTCCTAAAAGAATTTCGTCCTCGAAATTCACTTACACCGGAAGAAACCCCAAAACTACACTTCGAATCACCCTCAGACTCATACACTACATTCCCAAACTATTCACTTGCTTACACTTATTACCATTGCGGTGCTCTTAATCACTTTCTACTCAACTTACACCAAACATAGAATACTTTTTTTAACCAGTGCTATACTTTTTACAGACAGACGATAAAATAGGGGAAATTCTTAATAACAAATATTTACATCGCCCAAAATACTACTTCAGTCTCTTTACATATTATTACATATACATTTTATACAGAATTACAAAATCCAAAATAAAGAAGCTGGACAAAAACCAAAACTCCTAGCTCTTATGTGGCCAACCATTGCAGATGTGCAACTCGAACCGGACTAGACCTGCCACCTGCATGGGAAATAGAACCCGTGCTAAGCGATAACGCTTAGTGGGGAGAACAAACATAATAATATGGACGGCCATTCATAATGGTCATTAAGGCATAACACACACAAATATCATGCACACCTAGTTCTTACCGAGAAATATATATGCTTACATATCATAGCTATGCATTCAAATATTTCTAATCATATTCATGTATTCATATGTGTGACACTAACCAAATCAAACATCACCATACAAGATGTGAGTATGTTCATGCATAGCTACATATAACTTCACATGCATGCACTTACCTATACATTACATGTCAGTATCATTATATTTATATGCTAATACTTGTAACGTCATACCAATACAGGTCCTCATATGCATACATTTACCGAGCACATTGGGAAGTCAGGCTTTTGGAAGTACATCATGCATAGATACATAACAACTTAATCATGCAATTATCTCGCCAAAAATAACCATATCTCAGTCCCGAGAACTAGTACCCTACAAATTCCTGAGCAAAAATCACTAGAGTCTACTCATACTACAATCATACTACAATACATATACACTAGCTGAAAGCATAGGTACATAATCACAATACCATCACACTTCCGCTGCACAACGTTAATCTTTAATATAAGCAATTATACAATATTCCATTCCAATCACGGTATTCCAGAGAGCTAATAAATTTGCACTTATTAGTTCACATATCTATAATCATAACTGATCAGAATCGCATGCTAATAAATACAACATAACAAATCATACACCTGCTGACTCACAATAGTGGATATCGAGTGACTGAATTGTACCTTACGGGTACCAATCGAACACATAATATAATGTACCTTACAGGTATGAGTCGAAAAGCAACATCATCTTTTTCCACATTCTGAAAACATTTCACATAAAAGGGTTCGTGAGGAACCAGCCAAGGACCTGATTAGGGTCCATTCGTTCAAAGGGGTGTTGCAGCTACTCTTATATAGACTCTATTAGGCATGCCTAACTATCCACTAGACTGACTCTCGCAGGCCATACAAAATATTCCATAATCGAAACATAATATTCAATAAAATACTATGCAATAAAGATAATTACAGTTAAATATAACTTAAAAACTGAGGTGACGTTAAATAACTATTAAAACCAGAACATAAGTTAAAAATGAACAAAGGACAAGAATTAAAATATTAAAATTCAAGACAGAAGACATTTAGAAACATGCTGTGGGAGAGGAGGCTGTCACTACTCGTGACAGATGTCACTACTCGTGACAGGGGCTTACTGTTACAACTCGTGACAGTCGTCACTACTAGTGACAGTCGTCACTACTAGTAACAAGAGCTTGACTTACTGTCACTACTCATGACAGTCGTCACTACTAGTGACAAGGGCTTGACTTACTTTCACTACTAGTGACAGGGGCTTACTGTCACGTCTCGTGACAGTCGTCACTACTAGTGACAAGGGCTTGACTTACTGTCATGACTCGTGACAGTCATCACTACTAGTGACAGGGGCTTACTGTCACTACTCGTGACAGGTGTCACGACTCGTGACAGAGCCACGGGATTTCCAAATCATTCAAGCCAAAATCCCAAAAATTCTCATTCCAAACAATAAATCCTCACCCATACCATAATAACAAACCAACTGTCACACCCCGCTTGCCCCCTAGTAGAATGAGCCTGTCTGTGTGTGCTATCATTTGCATGTGTTCAGCATAGCATAAGGGTATTTTGGTAAAAATGCATATTTTGGGATTTTTTAGTATGTGGGTGCATGTATAGCAATAGTGTGTGATTTAATTAAGAAATAATTGTGTGCACTTGAGCATATCATATTATAGTGTTTTAAGTTGGGAGATGCTGGTGAGTGCATGTTTATACCATAGTAGGGTATGCATAAGTTAGGATTGTGTAGAGTGCGTGTAGTGCATATTAATTTGGTGTGAGTGGTTGGTTCCCACCAACAAGAAGGTGACAAATGTAGGGATAGGAAAAAGAAGAGTTAATAGAGAAAAGGAAATGGGAAACGTAGGAATTCATTTCTTCTTCCCGATTCTTCTTCCTCTTTGACTCATCTTCTTCTTTGCTCTTAGTTTGAAACCCTAGCTTGGGATTAAGCTACTATTAGTGGAAATCAACCATTCCCTTGGCATTTTGTTGGTAAGTCACTGTATTTCTCATCTTAGTTTCCATTTATTTCATCTTCTTCTTCTTCCTTGAGTTTAGGTTTAACTTAGGGTTGCATTGTTGAATGTTTGTGTTTAGCTGAGGCTCCTCGCGATCCCAAAGGCAAGGAGATTGCTGGGAGTAGTGGGACTAAGTGAAGTGAAGCTTAGAATCCAGGTTTGGGAATTATTGATTATGATTTATGTGATTTTGAGCTTACTGTAAAATTCTAGGGTTTATGTTCTTGAAGAGCTTGACTGCATATATTCTTGATTTGGTTGTTTAAATGCTAAATTGAGTTGTATGTATGTTATTTATGTCAATTGGGGTGTTTTCTGTAAGGTAAGAACAGGTTTGAATGACTTTTAATCGAATTTAGAGTGATTTCTTTATCTTAGGAAATTCTGGAAAATCTGGGGATCGATACTGTCAAAATCCCATTCTCCAGATCGTGTCGCGTGACTAGCCAAGAAGAGAGGCAAGTCACGAGATGTGACCTGCCAGTCTGAGGCCAGTCACGAGTTGTGGCTGCCTGTCACAACTCGTGACCAGCTGAAATGAAGTCAGTCACGAGACGTGACTTCCAGTCACGGCTCGTGACCGGCCTGAGAGAAGGCACGTCACGTGACAGCTAGTCACGAGACGTGACTTCCAGTCACGCCTCGTGACCATCGTGAGCGTCGCGTGATCAGCGAGATCACACCGCGTGATCTGCGAGGGACAGAGCAAGTCACGAGGCGTGACCCTCAGTCACGTCTCGTGACCTGCCCTGTGAGGAGGCAAGTCATGCCTCGTGACTAGCCAACCTCACCCGCTACCCCGCTCAGCCCTTTTTCCGAAATTTCTCGGTTTGTAACTCAGAAATGAATTTGGTGTTTCTTCCGAATGGACTTATACTGCTGTATGATGCATGTCATACTTTCTTATGCTTTGATTTGAATGATACCATGATTTTCTGATTAATTATATTCCGTACTCTGAAATGTGATTTGAATGACACATAACCTGCTAGAGTCGAGTAAGTGGATAGTTAGGCATGCCTAATAAAGTCTTTAGCTGCAACCCTCAGTTCAGTTTGGACCCCGATCCGGTCCCCGTTTGGTTCCTCGCGAACCCTTCAGTATTAGGATCTTGTTTAAGATCCCCTCAGTATAAAAATATTGTGCTTTGATAAAATGAATTGACTTTTGATTTGTACCTGTGAGGTACCCTCAGTATTCGATTCGTACCCGTAAGGTACCTTCAGTACACTCGGTATCCACTATCTAGAGTCAGCAGGTGTTCATTAAATAATTGATTGAATTGCTCTGTTCTGAATTGGATATAAACATGTGGTATCTGAATGAGTATGATGATGGGACATATGCTCAATTAATATGGAAATGGATATGTAATTATGATGCAAATGTATGGCTTTAATTTGTGAGCATGACTACATGGATATTGTTAAAGCTATTGCATTTTGAGTTGTGATTGTGAAATGCCTTGACGACCATTATGAATGGCCGTTCATAAATTATGTGTGTTTCCCCACTAAGCGTTTATCGCTTAGCACGGTGTTTTTACCCGTGCAGGTGCGGAAGGAGTTTTGCTGTGAGAGTCACCGCCATCAAGCCAACACAGAAGGGTTTAGTGTAGGGCTTAATTTTGTAATAGTTGATGATTCTTTTTGTATAGAACTCTCATGTATCAGTTTTGTATCAGCTTCCGCTTTTGTACCTATATTTTGTATAAGTAATATTATTTTGTATTAGCTAGTTGATCAGAACATTATTGTAATGGTTTGTTATATTAATGCATGATCAGCTATGGCTTTCTTTTCCATTAAGTTTTTAATTATTCTGTATTTATGAATGTATGTTATGAATGAATGTATGTTTTTGCTTTGTTATTGTTTGTTGACACCTTGACTCATACGGCATCTCACTCCTTATCGGATGGGATTACCTATGTATGGGAAGGGGGTGTTACAGTTTGTGGTATCAGAGCGTAGGTTTAGGCGTTTCTGGGTGTTGTTGTGATTGTTCTGAGTTTCTTAGATGTGTATGTGTCTAGATCTATGTTGGCTGATGCGGTTGTTCCTTGTTTGTTTAGATGGCTTCTAATTCTGTTCGTGGATCACTTGAGGAATCCGCCGAGAGTGTGAATCCTCCAGCTGTGGATCCGTCTGTTTCTGTTACTGTGTCGGCTCAGCATGCTAGGGTCCAGCCCGAGGCCGCAGCCATGCCTTTTAAGGCTATGTTCAGGTTGCATCAGGATATGGCTAGGGTTTTGGAGAGAGTGACTGCTCCTAGAGCACCTGTGGAGAATTTGAGAAGGGCAGGAGTTGAGGATTTCTATGGCACTGGTTTGAATGAGTCTGAGATAGCTGAGAGATGGTTAGATAAAGTAAAGCGTGCTTTGAGAGAGATTCGGTGTCCTCCTGATCAGCAGGCAGAGTGTGCACTAGTTCTTCTGCAAGGGTCAGCATTTGAATGGTGGGAATTGGTTTGTAGGCATCCTCAGCTACCGGATCCGATTACTTGGGAGTTCTTTGAGGGTGAGTTCACAAAGAAGTACATCACTCAAACTTATAGAGATGCGAGATGGGCACAATTTTTTAGTTTGAAGCAGAGGTCTTTGTCTGTAGCAGAGTATGAGAAAGAGTTCAATAGGTTATCTCGTTATGCACCACGTGGAGTTATGACTGATGACTTTAGATGCAAGCATTTCGAAGCGGGGTTAAATGAGTCTTTGAAGATTGCTTTGATTTCTCTGATGTGCATACCTGGGGTCAGTTATTATCAGATTGTAGAGGCTGCTGTGAGAGCTGAGTTATTAGAGACTGTGTTGAGAGAGAGAGCTCAGAGGAGGAACTCTTCTCGTGGAGGATCTTCCTCATCCTCGGGTAAGAGATCTAGGAACCCACAGGACGAGTCATCTTCTGGCCCAGCTTCTAGAGGTAGACGACAGGGTTCTGCAGCTGTGTCAGGTTCTGGTAGGGGTGGTAGAGCTGAGACTACATCAGTTTGTCCTCATTACAGTAAGACTCATCGGGGTGAGTGTAGGTGGCTCTCCGGTGCGTGCTTCAGGTGTGGTAGCTCTGAGCATCTTTTGGCCAGTTGCCCGAGATTACATGAGGATTCAAGTTCCCAGAGAGAGGCCAGCAGGGTCGGTTCGAATGCTTCTCAGGCTTCCCGTGGTAGAGGCAGAGGTAGAGGTCGAGGTGGTCGGCCTAGAGATGGAGCTGCTTCTGAGACTGTTGAGCGTCCTCCTCAGGTTGTGACTAGGGCTTATGCTATGAGAGCCAAAGATAAGCAGGATGCGCCTGATGTTATTGCTGGTAAGTTCCTACTCCATGACACTGAGTTATATGCTCTAATTGATCCTGGTTCCACACACTCATATTTGTGCACAGATAAAATTGTTGATAAATTGCATTCAGTTGAACAGTTAGATTATGAGATTTGTGTGACCAGTCCATTAGGGCATAGTGTCAGTGTGAGTAGAGTCTTTAGGAGTTGTCCTTTGATAGTTGAGGGAGTTGTGCTTCCAGCGGATTTGATTGAGTTACCTTTCAGAGAGTTTGATCTGATTCTGGGTATGGACTGGTTGGGTAAGCATCGGGCTGTAGTTGATTGCCATAGGAAGACAGTTGTACTTCGGGATAGAAGTCAGTCTCTTGTGTTTTTGAAAGGTTTGTGTGCTAGTTCTGTGAATAATGTGATTTCTGCGATGCAAGCCAAGAGGTTTATCAGGAAAGGTTGTGAGGCTTTTCTAGCCGTTGTGTTAGATTCCAAGAGGGATCAGGTTCAGATTGAGGACATTCCTGTAGTGCGGGAGTTTAGTGATGTGTTCCCGAGCGAGTTGGCTGGGTTGCCTGTAACACCCCCTTCCCATACGTAAGCGATCCCATCCGTTAAGGAGTGAGACACCGTATGAGTAAAGGTGTCACCAAACAATCACATAGTATAACATACATTCATACATATCATATATATATAAATACAAAGTAATTAAAAACTTTACAGAAGAAAGCAAAGGCTGATCATGCATTACTATAATAACATATTACAATAATGGCCTGATCAGCAAGCTGATACCAAAATAATATTACATATACAAAATATATATACAAAGCGGAAACTGATACAGAGAGTTCTATACAAAAAGAACTAAAACTATTACAAAACTGAGCCCTACACTAAACCTTCTGTGTTGGCTGGTTGACGGCGACTCTCACAAGGCAAAAATCTCCTTCCGCACCTGCACGGGTAAACACACCGTGCTAAGCGATAAACGCTTAGTGGGGAAACACACATAATTTATGGACGGCCACTCACAATGGTCGTCAAAACATATCACATTCAGAATGGCATTATGCAAAGGTTAGCATAATTCAAATCAACATGTTTACATTTAAAAGCCATATAACCAGGATCTCATAATCACATTCATTCAGATATCACGTATATAGCCAAACAGAACTGCGCATTACAACCAAACATACTAAGAATACCTGCTGACCCTAGGTAGTGGATAACGAGTGTACAGACAGTACTTTACGGGTAAGAGCCGATTACAGACAGTACCTTACGGGTACGAATCGATTACCGTTATATATTTAACTTTCACATTTTATATTCAAAAGGGACCTTAAACAAGATCCTTATACAGAAAGGGTTCGCGAGGAACCAAACGGGGACCTGATCGGGGTCCGAACAGAACTGATGCTGCAGCTAAAAGACTCTATTAGGCATGCCTAACTATCCACTTACTTGACTCTAGCAGGCTATGCGATATTCAAATCATATTACAGAATATCATATACACATCATTGGAATAATCATAGTATTACGCAAATCGAGACATATAAAATTATGGCATGCATCACATAGTGATAAGATTCATTTGGAAGAAATATTAAATTCATTTTTGAGTTAAGAACTGAGAAATATCAGAAAACGAGTTGAACGGAGAATCGGGCGAGGTTGGCTGGTCACAAGACGTGACTGGCCTTCTCAACAGGCAGGTCACGGCGTGACCTAGGGTCACGTCTCGTGACCTGCTTGTTTCTCGCCAATCGCGTTGCGTGATCCTCGCGGATCACGCAATGCTTATGCAGGTCACGGCGTGACCGAGGGTCACGCGACGTGACGCTGCTTCTCCCTCGCAGATCACGTCGCGTGATCTTACAGATCACGCAACGCCTCTTCTTCGCAGGTCGCACGACGTGACCGAAGATCACATCGCGTGACTTGCTTGTTCTTCAGCTGGTCACGCGACTGGCTTCTCAGCAGGCAGGTCACGGCGTGACCGAGGGTCACGTCTCGTGACTTGCCTTCTTCCATAGCGAGTCACGCGACATGAAGAAATTCAACAGTACTTCGACTTTTCCAGAATTTCCAGAATTCTCAGAATAACAATTTCAATCCCAATTTGATTTTTACCCATACAAACCTGTCTTTACCTTCCAGAAATCATCTCAATTCACATAAACAATATACATGCAACTCAATTTAGCATTTAAACAACCAAATCAAGACTAATTGATTCAAGCTCTTCAAGAACATATAAACCCTAGAATTCACAGTAAACATCAAAATCGCACAAATCACAATCAAATATTCCCAAACCTGAATTCTAAGCCTCTATCACTTAGCTCCACTAGGACCAGCAACTTCTTTGCCCTTAGGTTCGCGAGGAGCTTCAACTAATCACAAATTCAACAAGAACATTCAACAAAACAAACCCTAAGTTAAACCTAACTCAAGGAAGAAGATGAAAATGAAATAAAGGGAAACTAAGATGAGAATTGCAGTGACTTACCAAGTTAGAAGCAAGAGTGACTAATTTCCACTACCACAATTTGATCTACAGCAAGTAGCAATTAGGAAAGGGAAAAGAAGAAGAAGATGGAGCTAGAAAGGGAAAAACGTGAATTGATCTTCCCCTCACTCATACTTCTTTTCTTTATTCATTTCCCTAACCTAATACACATGTCAATTTCTTGGTGGTGGAATTTAATCACTCACACCCTAACTCAACACATCACACACACCAAATGCAACCTCAAATAAATGTATTCTACAATGGTATAAGCAAATGTACGCAAATGATTCCCAACTAATAACACCCTAATATGGTATGCTCAAATGTACACAAGTAATTCCTAATTAATTTACACACTAATGCCATGTATGCACCCATACAATAATAAAATCCCAAAATCATGCATTTTACTGAAATACCCTTATGAAATACTGTACACATGCGAATGCTTACACATACAGACAGATAGGCTCATTCTACTAGGGGGCAAATGGGGTGTGACAACTCTCCCCTACTAATAAGAATTTTGTCCTCGAAATTCTCACCTGAACTGAATAACTGTGGATACTGAGCTCTCATCGACTCCTCTGGTTCCCAAGTCGATTCCTCGACTCCATGATGGATCCACAACACTTTAACCAAAGGAATCTGCTTATTTCTCAACTGCCTAACCTCTCGGGCTAGAATAGCTCGCGGTTCCTCATCATAAGAGAAGTCTGGCTGAACCTGGATATCCTGAACTGACAGAACATGCGAAGGATCTGATCGGTACCGACGAAGCATCGAAACGTGAAACACATCATGTAACGTTGCTAACTCCATCGGTAACGCCAATCTATAGGCTACAGGTCCCACCTTAGCCAAAATCTCATAAGGTCCAATGAAACGAGGACTAAGCTTGCCTTTCTTTCCAAATCGAAGCACTCTCCTCCAAGGAGAAACTTTAAGGAAAACTTTGTCCCCAATCTCAAAATGCACATCTTTCCTTTTCAGATTGGCATAAGACTTCTGTCGATCCTTGGCTGCCTTCAAATTCCGCTGCACTACTCTGATTTTCTCTTCAGTATCTCTAACCAAGTCTGGTCCAATCATAGATCTCTCGGATAGCTCGGTCCAACAAATCGGAGTCCTACACTGACGACCATAAAAAGCCTCATATGGTGCCATACCGATACTCGACTGAAAACTGTTATTGTAGGCAAACTCCATCAACGATACATATCTGTCCCAACTACCCGGAAAATCCAAAGCACAAGCTCTCATCATATCCTCCAAAATCTGAATAACTCGCTCTGACTGACCGTCGGTCTGAGGATGAAACGCTGTACTGAAGTTCAACCTAGTGCCCAAAGCTCTCTGTAACTCCTTCCAAAACTTGGAAGTAAACCTCGGATCTCGATCTGACACTATGGACAAAGGCACACCATGCAACCGAACTATCTCATCCACATAGATACTGGCTAATCTGTCCATGGAGTAGTCCACTCTAACCAGCAGAAAGTGAGCTGATTTCGTAAGCCGATCCACAATAGCCCAAACTGAATCATGATTCCTCTGAGTCAAAGGCAAACCAGAAACAAAGTCCATGGCGATGTCATTCCATTTCCACTCAGGAATGGATAAAGGCGTAAGCAAACCTGAAGGAACCTGATGCTCTGCCTTTACCTGCTGACAAGTCAAGCACTTGGAAACAAAATCCACAATATCACGCTTCATACCGGACCACCAATAGAATTGCTTCATGTCTCTGTACATCTTCTCACTGCCCGGATGCATAGTAAAGACTGAATTATGCGCCTCACTCATGAGCTGTCTCCTCAAATCCTCAGACTCTGGCACACACAAACGATCTCTGAACATAAGTACCTCATCCTGAACTGAGAACTCTGATGGTTTACCCGATCTAACCTCATGCACAATCTGCTGAAGCCTCTGGTCATCTCTCTGAGCATCTACAATCCTCTGTCTCAAAGTAGGCCTCACACGCAACTGGGCAAGCAAAGCCCCATCAGAACCAAATCGCCATCTGAATCGCCTCAAGAACAAAGCTGAAACCGATTTTCGACTCAAAGCATCGGCGACTACATTAGCCTTACCAGGATGGTAATCCACAATGCAGTCGTAGTCCTTAAATAACTCAAGCCATCTGCGCTGTCTCATGTTCAACTCTTTCTGTGAAAGGAAGTACTTCAAACTCTTGTGGTCCGAGAAGATCCTACACTTTTCCCCATACAGGTAATGACGCCAAATCTTCAAAGCAAAGATCACAGCTGCCAACTCTAAATCATGCGTCGGATAGTTCTTCTCATGTGGCTTCAACTGACGAGAAGCATAAGCCACTACTTTACCCTCCTGCATCAGCACACATCCAAGACCAACTCCAGAAGCATCACTATAAATAACAAACTCCTTACCCGAGATAGGTTGAGTAAGGATAGGAGCCTCAACAAGCAACTGCTTTAACCGATCAAAACAAGACTGACACCTGTCTGACCACTCAAATCTAACTCCTTTCCTCAACAATCTAGTCATAGGAGCAGCAATCACAGAAAATCCCTTAACGAACCGACGGTAGTAACCTGCTAAGCCGAGGAAACTCCTCACTTCCTGAACATTTCGAGGCGCTTTCCAATCAACTATCGCCTCAATCTTGGCTGGATCAACCTGAATACCTCTAGCTGAAATAATGTGACCCAAGAATGATACTTCTCGAAGCCAGAAATCACACTTGCTAAGCTTAGCAAACAAATGATGCTCTCTCAACATCTGCAAAACCAATCTGAGATGCTCCTCATGCTCACTCTCATTCTTGGAATATACCAAGATGTCATCAATGAACACTACTACAAATCGATCTAAGTATGGCCTAAACACACGATTCATCAGATCCATAAAAGCCGCTGGAGCATTAGTCAAACCAAACGGCATCACAAGAAACTCATAGTGGCCATACCTAGTCCGAAATGCAGTCTTAACCACATCTGCATCCTGAACACGAAGCTGGTAGTACCCTGATCGAAGATCTATCTTGGAAAAGACACCCGCACCTCGAAGCTGATCAAATAAATCCTCAATCCTAGGCAAAGGATACTTGTTCTTCACTGTAACTTTATTAATCTGGCGGTAGTCAATACATATCCGCAGGGATCCATCTTTCTTCTTAACAAACAGCACTGGAGCTCCCCATGGAGATATGCTCGGTCTAATAAACCCCTTATCCAATAACTCTTGTAGCTGAGATTTAAGTTCCCTCAACTCTACAGGAGCCATCCGATAAGGTGCTCTCGAAATAGGTGCAGTACCTGGCATAATCTCAATGGACAACTCAACCTCTCTCTCAGGAGGCAACCCAAGCAACTCGCTCGGGAATACATCGCTAAACTCTCGCACTACTGGAATATCCTCAATCTGAACCTGATCCCTCCTGGAATCTAACATAATTGCTAGAAAAGCCTCACAACCTTTCCTAATGAATCTCTTGACTTGAATCGCAGAAATAACATTATTCAACGAACTAGCACCCAAACCTTTCAGAAACACAAGAGACTGACTTCTATCTCGAAGTACAACTGTCTTCCTATGGCAATCCACTACAGCCCGATGTTTTCCCAACCAGTCCATACCCAGAATCAAGTCAAACTCTCTGAAGGGTAACTCAATCAGATCCGCTGGAAGCACAGCTCCCTCAACAATCAGAGGACAACTCCTAAAAACTCTACTCACACTGACACTATGCCCTAATGGACTGGTCACACAAATCTCATAATCTAACTGATCAACAGAATGCAATTTATCAACAATTCTATCTGTGCACAAATATGAGTGTGTGGAACCAGGATCAATTAGAGCATACAACTCAGTGTCATGGAGTAGGAACTTACCAGCAATAACATCAGGCGCATCCTGCTCATCTCTGGCTCTCATAGCATAAGCTCTAATGGCAGCCTGAGGAGGACGCTCAACAGTCTCAGAAGCAGCTCCATCTCTATGCCGTCCACCTCGCCCTCTACCTCGACCTCTACCTCGGGTAGCCTGAGAAGCATTCGAACCAACCCTACTAGCTCCTCCCTGAGGTCCTGAATCCTCAATCGACTGGGGACAACTAGCCACATGGTGCTCAGTACTCCCACATCTAAAACATCCCCCAGTAAGCCACCTACACTCACCCCGGTGAGCCTTGCTGCAATTCTCACAAATAGGTACGGCATCAGATTTACCTCCCCTACCAGAACCTGACACAGCTGCTGAACCCTGACGTCTACCTCTAGAAGCCGGACCAGATGCTGACTCATCCTGTGGGTTCCTAGATCTCTTACCCGCAGAAGATCCTCCACGAGAAGAACTCCTCTTCTGAGCTCTCTCTCTCAACACAGTCTCAAATAACTCTGCTCTCATTGCAGCCTCCACAATCTGATAATAGTGAACCCCAGGTATACACATCAGTGAAATCAAAGCAATCTTCAAAGACTCATTTAACCCTGCCTCGAAATGCTTACATCTGAAATCATCAGTCATAACCCCTCGTGGAGCATATCTAGATAACCTGTTGAACTCTTTCTCATAATCTGCTACAGACAAAGCCCTCTGCTTCAAACTCAAGAACTGCGCCCATCTCGAATCTCTATAGGTCTGAGTGATGTACTTCTTTATGAACTCACCCTCAAAGAACTCCCAGGTAATCGGATCCGGTAGCTGAGGATGCCTGCAAACCAACTCCCACCACTCAAAAGCAGACCCCTGAAGAAGAGCTAATGCACACTCTACCTGCTGATCTGGAGGACACCGAATCTCTCTCAAAGCACGCTTCACTTTATCTAACCATCTCTCTGCAATCTCAGACTCATTCAACCCAGTACCATAGAAATCCTCAACTCCTGCTCTCCTCATATTCTCCATAGGTGCTCTAGGAGCAGTCACTCTCTCCAAAACCTTAGCCATGTCCTGATGCAGTCTAAACATAGCCTCAAAGGGCATGGCTGCGGCCTCAGGCTGAACCCTAGCATGCTGAGCCGACACAGTAACAGAAACAGACTGATCTACAACTGGAGGATTCACACTCTCGGCGGATTCCTCACGCGCACCATGAGCAGAATTAGAAGCCATCTAAACAAACAAGAAACAACCTTATCAGCCAACACAGATCTAGACACATACACATCTAAGAAACTCAGAACAATCATAACAACACCCAGAAATGCCTAAACCTATGCTCTGATACCACTAACTGTAACACCCCCTTCCCATACGTAGGCGATCCCATCCGTTAAGGAGTGAGACACCGTATGAGTAAAGGTGTCACCAAACAATCACATAGTATAACATACATTCATACATATCATATATATATAAATACAAAGTAATTAAAAACTTTACAGAAGAAAGCAAAGGCTGATCATGCATTACTATAATAACATATTACAATAATGGCCTGATCAGCAAGTTGATACCAAAATAATATTACATATACAAAATATATATACAAAGCGGAAACTGATACAGAGAGTTCTATACAAAAAGAACTAAAACTATTACAAAACTGAGCCCTACACTAAACCTTCTGTGTTGGCTGGTTGACGGCGACTCTCACAAGGCAAAAATCTCCTTCCGCACCTGCACGGGTAAACACACCGTGCTAAGCGATAAACGCTTAGTGGGGAAACACACATAATTTATGGACGGCCACTCACAATGGTCGTCAAAACATATCACATTCAGAATGGCATTATGCAAAGGTTAGCATAATTCAAATCAACATGTTTACATTTAAAAGCCATATAACCAGGATCTCATAATCACATTCATTCAGATATCACGTATATAGCCAAACAGAACTGAGCATTACAACCAAACATACTAAGAATACCTGCTGACCCTAGGTAGTGGATAACGAGTGTACAGACAGTACTTTACGGGTACGAGCCGATTACAGACAGTACCTTACGGGTACGAATCGATTACTGTTATACATTTAACTTTCACATTTTATATTCAAAAGGGACCTTAAACAAGATCCTTATACAGAAAGGGTTCGCGAGGAACCAAACGGGGACCTGATCGGGGTCCGAACAGAACTGATGCTGCAGCTAAAAGACTCTATTAGGCATGCCTAACTATCCACTTACTTGACTCTAGCAGGCTATGCGATATTCAAATCATATTACAGAATATCATATACACATCATTAGAATAATCATAGTATTACGCAAATCGAGACATATAAAATTATGGCATGCATCACATAGTGATAAGATTCATTTGGAAGAAATATTAAATTCATTTTTGAGTTAAGAACTGAGAAATATCAGAAAACGAGCTGAACGGAGAATCGGGCGAGGTTGGCTGGTCACAAGACGTGACTGGCCTTCTCAACAGGCAGGTCACGGCGTGACCTAGGGTCACGTCTCGTGACCTGCTTGTTTCTCGCCAATCGCGTTGCGTGATCCTCGCGGATCACGCAATGCTTATGCAGGTCACGGCGTGACCGAGGGTCACGCGACGTGACGCTGCTTCTCCCTCGCAGATCACGTCGCGTGATCTTACAGATCACGCAATGCCTCTTCTTCGCAGGTCGCACGACGGCACCGAAGATCACGTCGCGTGACTTGCTTGTTCTTCAGCTGGTCACGCGACTGGCTTCTCAGCAGGCAGGTCACGGCGTGACTGAGGGTCACGTCTCGTGACTTGCCTTCTTCCGTAACGAGTCACGCGACATGAAGAAATTCAACAGTACTTCGACTTTTCCAGAATTTCCAGAATTCTCAGAATAACAATTTCAATCCCAATTTGATTTTTACCCATACAAACCTGTCTTTACCTTCCAGAAATCATCTCAATTCACATAAACAATATACATGCAACTCAATTTAGCATTTAAACAACCAAATCAAGACTAATTGATTCAAGCTCTTCAAGAACATATAAACCCTAGAATTCACAGTAAACATCAAAATCGCACAAATCACAATCAAATATTCCCAAACCTGAATTCTAAGCCTCTATCACTTAGCTCCACTAGGACCAACAACTTCTTTGCCCTTAGGTTCGTGAGGAGCTTCAACTAATCACAAATTCAACAAGAACATTCAACAAAACAAACCCTAAGTTAAACCTAACTCAAGGAAGAAGATGAAAATGAAATAAAGGGAAACTAAGATGAGAATTGCAGTGACTTACCAAGTTAGAAGCAAGAGTGACTAATTTCCACTACCACAATTTGATCTACAGCAAGTAGCAATTAGGAAAGGGAAAAGAAGAAGAAGATGGAGCTAGAAAGGGAAAAACGTGAATTGATCTTCCCCTCACTCATACTTCTTTTCTTTATTCATTTCCCTAACCTAATACACATGTCAATTTCTTGGTGGTGGAATTTAATCACTCACACCTTAACTCAACACATCACACACACCAAATGCAACCTCAAATAAATGTATTCTACAATGGTATAAGCAAATGTACGCAAATGATTCCCAACTAATAACACCCTAATATGGTATGCTCAAATGTACACAAGTAATTCCTAATTAATTTACACACTAATGCCATGTATGCACCCATACAATAATAAAATCCCAAAATCATGCATTTTACTGAAATACCCTTATGAAATACTGTACACATGCGAATGCTTACACATACAGACAGACAGATAGACAGACAGACAGGCTCATTCTACTAGGGGGCAAATGGGGTGTGACATTGCCTCCTGAGAGAGAGGTTGAGTTGTCCATTGAGATTATGCCAGGTACTGCACCTATTTTGAGAGCACCTTATCGGATTGCTCCTGTATAGTTGAGGGAACTTAAATCTAAGCTACAAGAGTTATTGGATAAGGGGTTTATTAGACCGAGCATATCTCCATGGGGAGCTCCAGTTCTGTTTGTCAAGAAGAAAGATGGATAATTGCGGATGTGTATTGACTACAGGCAGATTAATAAAGTTACAATGAAGAACAAGTATCCGTTGCCAAGGATTGAGGATTTATTTGATCAGCTTCGAGGTGCAGGTGTCTTCTCTAAGATAGATCTTCGATCAGGGTACTACCAGCTTCGAGTTCAGGATGTAGATGTGGTTAAGACTGCATTTCGGACTAGGTATGGCCACTATGAGTTTCTTGTGATGCCGTTTGGTTTGACCAATGCTCCAGCGGCTTTTATGGATCTGATGAATCGTGTGTTTAGGCCATACTTAGATCGATTTGTAGTAGTGTTCATTGATGACATCTTAGTGTATTCCAAGGATGAGAGTGAGCATGAGGAGCATCTCCGATTGGTTTTGCAAATGTTGAGAGAGCATCAGTTATTTGCTAAGCTTAGCAAGTGTGATTTCTGGCTTCAAGAAGTGTCATTCTTGGGTCACATTGTTTCAGCTAGAGGTATTCAGGTAGATCCAGCCAAGATTGAGGCGATAGTTGATTGGAAGGCGCCTAGAAATGTTCAGGAGGTGAGGAGTTTCCTCGGATTGGCAGGTTATTACCGTCGGTTTGTTAAGGATTTTTCTGTGATTGCTGCTCCGATGACGATTTGATAGCTGTATGGTATAAGTGATGGCGATTTAGAGATCTGTTTAAGGATTTACCTGTGCAAGTGATTAGCAGGGAAATTTCGAGGACGAAATTTCTTAAGGGGGAGAGATTTGTAACACCCCAAAGTGGCCCTAGAAGAATTACAGAGTTTGGTTCGAAAAAGGTAAGTTTATGTGCGAGAGTTCTATCGCGGGCGCGACAGAGCCCTCCAGCGGTTTTCGAACTTCAGCTGGTTGGTGTGGGCGTGAGCGTTCTATCGCGAGCACAACAAGCATCGAGCGCGACATAACCCCCTCGCGAGATGTGTGCATAAGAGGGACTAAGAGACTTGGAGTTGTAGGGAGTTGACACATGGCATCGTAGAAGAGTGACAAGTGTCATCATAGAGAGAGTGACAAGTGGCAGCATATGAGAGTGACAAGTGGCATTATAGGAGTGTGCCAAGTGTCATTGTAGGGAAGAGACACTTGGTTTGGCTTGGCTTGGCTTGGCTTGGCTTGGCTTAAGTTATGGATGGATTAATTGAAGTGGTTGGCATTTATTTGGTTTGGTGGCACTTATGTGAGAGGATTTGGTTTCTTTGGGTTTGACCGGCCAACATTTGTTCATTTTATTCATTTCCTAGCTTTTGGCACTTTTGCTTTTGGCTTTCCATCCTTTTTCCTTTTCCTTGGTTTTTGTCGAGCTCCACCTTCCTTTCTTTTCTTCTCTTTTCCATTTGCTCCTAAAGAGACTCATTTAGGTTGGGATGAAGAGAGTAGATTTTTGAGAAGAGGTAAGTAGTACTATTATTTAGTCTTCTTCTACTACTTGGTTTCTATTTTGATTTAAAGTAAAAAGAAGAGTAACCCCAAGTGTTTTGTGTGTGGTTTTGGTGCAAGTTGGAGGCAAGAGAGTCGATAAAGGAAAAGGGAAGATCGGAACGAGTAGAGAGCTGTGATCGAGTTCCTAGAGGTAGGGATCCAGTGTAACTGTGTTAACTTTGCATGTGTTTATATGAGAAATGCTTGAACAAAGACATGTAGAAATAAAGAGATGCTTGATGAGCTTTAATTAGCTCAAGATGTTCATTTTGATTGCTTACAGTGCTCATGACAAGTGTATATATGTTTAAAGTATGTAACTTGATCATTTGAGTGTTTGTGTTGATAATAGAGTTTGATGTTGCGAAATTCTGCTTATTTGTCATTAGACCCTAGTGGATAGTATTTGTTATAAGTAGAGTTATAGGATCCCAATTGGGTTGATTCCAATTGCATATGAAAGAAAAGATTTGTGTCTAAAAATTTCTAAAGGGTGCTTGATCTAATTCTGGCCCTAAGTATCCAAAAAAGTAATTAAAACGTAGGTGACCCTGTTCTGGCGGGTTCACTGGAATAGTATGGATTTTTTAGATCATATATTTTTTTATAGATGTCCAAATTACCTTAAAATTGTCTCATTTGAAAGATAACATCCTAGGGAACAATTGTTATGAAGACCATTTTTCCTACAAATGTGGTCTAGATGGTGGTTTGTGCGATTCAAGTTTAGGGTAAAAAGTGGTGCCATGAGGCACCAAAGGCGAGTCTCTGTCGCGAGCGCGACACATGTCGCAACCTCGCGACAGAACAACTCATTTTAGGCTTTTTCTTCTTCTTTTTGAGCTCCTAGTTGCCATGGGTCAACCCCTTATCCTTCTCCTTAGCTTATTATGCATGTTTAGGGTTAGTAAATGACTATAAAGTAGTTATCAACGGGGAAATGCACATGAGTATAATTAAATTGGTAATTTAACTAATAAAGTGACAATGAATAATGGTATTAAGGATTGTAAATGGTGTGATAAAAATGTATGAACCTATGAGTGCATATATATGATGATGTGATATAAGAGTTTATGCCTTGAATGTAAATGTTACATGCTTTTAGTTGTTGAACAAGATTGTATATGAATTACATGCCTCTGAATTTGATAAATGCACTTGAATTTTAGTTGATGAGTTGATGTCTGTGTATAGTGTGTGAGTTGGTATTGAGCCTGATTACCGTTATAGTGGATAGATAAGCATGCTTATAAAGGGATTACCGAGTGCAGCTGCCCATGTTCCGCCCTGTTTGGGCGAAGCGGGTCGACCTCTGAGAATGGTCATTAATAGAGATATATGAAAATGTTTTGTGACTTCAGTCTACCGAAAATGTTTTTTTTATAGAGCGTCCCGTATCCATTATGAGAGGAACTCAGGCTTGTTTTGTTAAATATTGTGCAGTGAACTTGAGATGATTATAGTGTTGCTTCGAATAAAGCTATAGTACATGAAAGCAATGTTTAAGTACATTACAGTTCTGTATACAAGTACATGATTACATGAGTGTATTGACATGAATGTGGTTACATGATAATGTATAATTGAATAAATGAAACGTACAAGATGTAGTGTACAGGAATTAGTGAAAGAGTAGATGTTACTTATATGTGAGTTCAGAGTATTTGATAACTGAGCATGCAACCTGTATATATGTATAAGAGCTATATGCATGAGCTAGCTGATCCTGTTATATGAGATCCTATATGCATGAGATATATGATTGTGTGATTTATCTGTGACATCGTAACGAAGTCCTTTGCATTATTTCATCCCCACTAAGCGTTATCGCTTAGCACGGATGTTTATTTCCGTGTAGGTTACAGGTTCGGATCAGTGAGTGGACAACTGCAGGTCAAGGCCACTAGGAGTTTTATTTTGATCTCCTTTTTGTATAAGTTAGAAATAGAGTTTTACATGTTGAGTAACATCATTATGTAATAAAAGTTAAAGAATCACATGTAAATGTAGATGTAAAGCTAAATGGAAACAGAGTGTAATATGAACATGTATAAAGAGAAAGAAGTACATATGTATAGTTGATATGAAATGCATGTTGGGCCCTAATGTAGTATTTAATTACTTTTAAAAGGATGTGTTTATGCTATCGCTTCCGCTAATGCATGTACATGTATACGTAAGTGTCCGCGTAGCGCCCCGATATTCCTTACCGGGGGTATGGGGGTATTACAAAAATAATAAAAAGCAATAAAAATAATAAACAACTCCCAAGTGGATCTTCAAATCTCCATGGGCTCCCACTTGACAAAAACTCACATATGAAAAATAAGTATTGAAAAATGAAAATCAAAACAAATAAAAATGAAGTTAGTATAAAAATAATTAAACATATAACTTGAAAATAATTAAATTAAGGCAATCAAAATTGCATCATATATGACGAGCCAATTAAAATGACATAATAAAAATATGCAATCTAATTAATTAACAATTTAACATGCATAAAACAAATAACATGATAATAATAAAATTCAACATGCAAAAACAAGCATAAAATAATGATGATAGAATTTAACATGCATAAAGACATAAAATAATAACAATAATATCCAATCATGCATAAAAAGTATAATACATATAAAATTCAGCATGCATAAAACATATTAATAATAGCAACAATATCCGACATATATAAAAAGCAAAGGTAATAATAAAATCAACATGCATAAGAAATAAACAATAATAGTAATAATAAAATTAAAGAAGAATAAGGATAATAATAATAATACTAATGATGGTAATAACTACAATAATAATAACACAATAAATAACAAAGAATATGAACAATCAAACATAATAATAATAATAATAATAATAATAATAATAATAATAATAATAATAATAATAATAATAATAATAATAATAATAGAAGATGAACAACATGAACAACATGAACAATTAAATAAAAATAATATGAACAAAAATAATAGCATGAACAATTAAAGAAGAAATAATAGCAAAAAAATAATAGTATGAACAATTAAATAAAAAAATAAGAAATATGAACAATTAAATAATAGATCTAAAAGAATTTACATGTTAATTAATTAAATACAATTAAAAGAATAAGAAAAGAATAGAATGATAGGACTAAAAGAATTTACATGTTAATTAATTAAATAAAAACAAAGGAATGAAATTAAAATTAATTTAAGAAATTGAGCTAAGAATAATTACCCTCAAATTTATCTTGAAGAGATGAAGGTAGATGATCCAATTCCTTGTCTTGATTTGAAGAATATGATTAGAAAAATAAAATATTGAAAGATGAATTTTACTCAAGAACAAACAATTAATTTGTTTGTCTCAAAGTAGAAAATTATTTGATTGAAAATAAGAAAATTCTCAAAAACAAAAATAGTTATTTTTTGCCTTAAGAATTGCTGGAAATTTCTTTAGAAATTGAGAAAATTTATTCTTGAAAGAAGAAAAAATATTTTCTAAAGAAAATCCCCCCTAATTCCCACTAAAAAACTCTTTTTATTCCCCTTAAAATTCAGATTTTTTAATTAAGAAATTAAATTAATTTAATTCCCATAAACAAAAAACCACTGAATTTATTAGGTTGGAAGATAGAAGGCTTTTTGAATTAAATTTTGCAAAAAAAATGAGTTAAAAAGCATTTAAAATGAATAATTTATGGCCAAAAAGGTCAAAATAGGCAAAACGGACGAACAGGGGCGCGGA
This sequence comes from Excoecaria cochinchinensis, assembly GCA_947683425.1. NCBI lineage: Eukaryota > Viridiplantae > Streptophyta > Magnoliopsida > Malpighiales > Euphorbiaceae > Excoecaria > Excoecaria cochinchinensis. The sequence goes on along the minus strand of CANTUQ010000146.1, from coordinate 8,137,367 downwards.
GGGGCACGCTGCGCCCCGTCGGTGCGACCGACGGCCTGCCCGCGCGCAGGCGCGAGCGACGGGCAGCCCGTCTCTCGCGCAGAATTTTTTTTTTTAAATTCCTATAAAATATAATAATTTAAAAACTCACTTTTTTCATCACAAAATAAATTTTAAAATACTTTAAAAATATTTTTGAAATACATTCTTATTTAATTTTAAAACAACAAATCGACAAGGAAATCGTCATTTCCAACTTCATTTTTTTTGCCTATAGATCGGCACACTTAATTTCATCATTGGGTAATCCTGATCTTGGCTACTCGGGACCCGGTGTCTACATAAATCATGTAAAAACTTACCTCTGATGCCTTCATAACATGCTTATGATAATAACAACTCAATTTGCATAATAATTATACACAATCAAATGACATAACTGAAAATCATAACATTTCAACACAACCTAGAATTTCCTCTCATATTCATGTACATACACTTAAAAATTGTCATGCAAACCATTATAACTCTAACATCATAAATCATACACACAAATCTATTAAAAACATGCATTTACATATATCAAAACATATAAATAATAGTACAATCAAACCCAAATACATGATCCGAAAAGAGAAGGACAAAAACACTCCCAAACCTCTTGAAGCTAAAAAACCGAGCTCTTCTTCAAGCTTATACCTTTTCCTTGCCCTTACTCTGCTTCTTGTCACCAATTCTTGCACAAACAAAACGCAGAAATCACTTAATCCAAAATCCTAGATTCCCAAAATTCAAACTATCGAAGTAGGAGAAGAAAACCAGAGCATATGCAACCAAAAACACACACACTTAACTCTTCAATCTTGCTCCTAAACTCTACCAAATCAGCACCAGCTCACACACAACCAAGAGAGGAAGAGCAAGAAATGGGAAAAAGAAAGAAAAAGAGAAAACGGGAAGAGGAGAAGAGAGCAGGAACGGGAACCCAACATCTGCCCTTCCCTCTCTCTTCTTTTCCTTTTCTTCTTTCCCACAATTAATGCTCTTCACCTACCAGCTACATGTCACGCCCCTATTGGCTCAAAATAAAATATCTTGGCCTAATTCCTTTTTGGTCCATGGCTTTTCTCCTTTTAAATCTTTACAATTACTATTTGGTCACTAAAATAAAATAATTTCTTTTCGAACTTTAATTCCTTTTCAATTTTGTCCTTAAATTAAATCAATTCCACTTGTACAATTACCGAAATACCCTCAATATATCTAAATACACATGCAATTTCTGACTAGGCCCATTTTGGGGTGTTACAATGACTCTATAAATGGTCAGCTTTGGATAGTCCCATAACATACTGAGTCGCAAAAATTTAATCACGAATGGTAGCCCAATTTGTGTGCTTTTTCGAGTCTGGAATATACCGTGCACCATCTACGGGAAAACCGAGGGCTTCAGTGAATTTATTAAAGGCGATCTTATAGTTCTTCTTGTTCAGCCAGAAAGTCACCACCCCTAGATTCTCTAGATCATCCTTATCTACTTTGCAATTGATCGTGGCAAGAAAATCCCTGGTTAGGTTTGGATGGATTCTCTCCTTCTTCTGAAAAAACTCCGTCTAGCCTATTCCATCAATTAGTTCATCGATCTTAGCCTTTATATCCAACCTCCATAATGATTCAAAGTCGAGAAATGTGGAGGAGAGGTATGTTGCAGCATCAAAATGCTTGTAGACATATCGAAAAATGGGCGGGACCTAAGAAGGTATAGAGTTGTCCCTCTCCTAAGATGCAACAGAAGGAGGTCTAGACGATGATGCTTGATCTATTCTTGATCTTTTCAAAGCCACTGTACAGGTGAATTAAATAACGTTAGAGTTAGGCACACAATGTAGTTCACACAGTAATCAACACGAAAATGCTCATATGTAAGGTTCATAGTGCAAAAGAGAGAGTATTGCCTAAACTTGTGAAAAACAGAGTACATAATAGCATTAAAGCTAACATGAATTGGTCTAAAAGCTTTAAACATAAACATCAATTGCAACTAGTTCTAAAGCTAATGCTAGAGTGAAGTACTACAAGGAATAACAATTTCTCAACTTAGAACCCTAATGTCCATTATGTTCTCTTTCAACAAAGGATTTAACAACCAAAAGTGTGTTGGAAAATTGTTAACCAAGTTTGCATTGCATCACATTACTAACATCTACTTCAGGTTAATAATAATTCATGGAATGTAGAGAACATGAAACAAGCATACCTAATGGTAGATAAAAAGTAGATAACTCACCAAAATTGATAGCAAGATAAATGGAAAACAACAAACACTTGGTGGGCATAAAATTGGTCCTATGAAATTGACAACCTACATGCATTTTAAGCACCCATTTCATCCAATCTCACAAAATATCTCATAAATGAAAGCATAAAACAAATAAATTACAACCAAAAATTAAAAGAACAAGAAATAACAAACAGTGAAAATTAGAAAGCCTAATCAAGCAATAATAAAAAATAAAGGAGAGAGAAGAGAAATACCTTAGTTGCAGGACTGGGTGAAGAAAAATGCAGATAACTTTCTAAAAAATGTGGCAAAAATCGAGTAAAAATGAGCAAAATGTGATTTTTGAAAATAAGGGTCGAAGAAAACCATAGAAGCAATATAAAAGTGGCTTTAAATTGAACTGAAAATTGCTGGTTCAAAAATAGGGTTTTATGTTTACACGGCTGTATAAAAACACTTACCACTGTGTAAAATGCTACTAGAGTGAAAGTTTAGAATTTTTTTCATTCACACGGCAGTATGAAAATACATACCGACGTGTAAAATGCTACTAGAATGCTACGAACTATTACATGGCAGTATGAAATATCATTACTGCTATGTAAAGTGATTCTGGATTGCTACGGACTATTACATAGCGGTATGAAATACCCTTACTGCCATGTAAAATGCTATTGGATTACATTTTCAAAATCGCTGAAGGTTACGCGGCGGTATGACAAATCCTTACCGCTGTGTAAATTTTAATTTTGAGAAAGTGCAACCTGAAACCAATTACAGTAGTACACCAAACAAAACCAATCCACATAATAATACTCCAAAAGCATTTTAACCTCAAAGAAAAACTTGACCATTAATTGAAAACAACACACTAGAAAACTTGAAAACTACAAAAACAAAATCTGTAACACCCCCTACGTCCCCGTTGGAAGGAAGCGGGTGTGCTACCGACGTTCACTCACATACATGCACACATACGCTAAGCGAAAGCATACGTTCATGCAAAAACACGGGAAATTAAAAAACTTATCTTGAGAAGCAAAACTGGACATACATTAACTCACACACACGCAGGCACTAAGCCGAAACATAAACACATGCATACATATGATCATTCAGCGGAAGCGTAAAGCGGAGAAATAACTGAAACTTAATTACAATAAGATCCTTACATAATCAAAAGGCTACAAATTACAGAAATCAAAATACAGAAGCTGAGTAGAATAACATAACACTTCTAACTCCTATGTGGCCAACCCTGTAGACGCGCGACTCGAACCGAACCAAACCTGCCACCTGCACGGGAAAAGAGCCCGTGCTAAGCGATAAACGCTTAGTGGGGAGAACACATAAGCAATATGGATGGCCATTCACAATGGTAGCCAAAGCAAGTCACATACACAAATGGCATATGCAAATAATCTCAACAGATGGATAAACAAACCTGCATAAGAGAGCCATGTACTCGAAAGTTCGTACTCACATACAATCATCATACCCAAGTACCCATTAACTGGAAACGCATTCACATGAAAAACAATTATCATACAGTAACGCACCCAACTGACATGCCGAGAACACTAGTTATCCAAACATACTTTTATCATGTCACAAGATGCATATGCTAACTGGAACTCAGGATATAACATCAAACCACCACACTTCCACTGCGTAACTCTGATACAATCTTAAACATATCAATTTACATACTTATAGCCACAACCGATCCGATTCACATGCTTATATACAATAAAACCATGCTTGTATATACATAAAGCCATTCATCAGAAGATTCATATCAATAATCATATCCTCATAATAGATTATACTTCACCGTTGAATCCATACAGATATAACATGTGTTTTCTAAAATCATTATCATGCTTATTCGGATGTCACATTCTTATAGTTATTCAAAGCAAAACAAATCAACAAAGCACCTGCTGACTCAAGGTAGTGGATAACGAGTGAACAGAAAGTACTTTACGGGTACCAACCGATTACAAAAAGTACCTTACGGGTACAAATCGAAAACCATTTCAATTTTCATTCACAAACATTTTTCGGAAGGACCTTAAACAAGATCCAAACACATTATAGAAGTTCGAGAGGAACCAAACGGGGACCTGATCGGGGTCCAGACGGAAACAGAAGCTGCAGCAGAAAGACTCTATTAGGCATGCCTAACTATCCACTGACTAGACTCTAGCAGGTCAAGCGTAATCCATTCAATTCATTTCATATTATCTCAAAACACACACACACACACACACACACATATATATATATATATCATGTATATATACATACGTATAAGCATAATCATATCATGGATTCACATACATATAATTCATAACATGGCCCATGCATAATACATCCACTTGTGTTAACATACTTCATAAAATAGTCCAAGCATACACCTAAGAGTACCACAAGTTCGGAATTCACACATTGGCATCACAAAAGAAAATTCAATTTGGTAAACAGGGAGTGTTGCGATCGCGAAGGATGTCGCGCTCGCGACAGAGGGTACTTGCCCATGTCGCGATCACGGCAACCTTCGCGATCTCGCGAGGGAACTAGGGCATCTCGCTATCGTACTCGCGACAGTGAACTGCCAATCCAAACAATTCGGCAACCGATCTCTCTGTCGCGCTCGCGACAGAGGCTCTGCTACATAGCTCGGCAGAGAGCTCGGACGCGTGCGAGGGCTGCTTTCACCGGGCTCTATCGCAACCTCGCGACGATGTCGCTCTCGCGACAGAGTCGGGAATTCCAACCCTTACACAAGAAATCTGCAGAAAATTCCCTCTTCACTACCCCCAAACTCAACCAACGTCGAAACATCAACTTACCTCATCTCCAGCAAGCCACACATCATTGACAACATAAACACAACATTCATATTAAGAATTCTGATAAAACATGCCACTAACAATATCCATTTACACAATCTATAATATCAACACTCTTCGCCATTCATCACAAACGCACCCATGTTATGCATTCATATATACGGTACAACACGCCTAAGTTACTCATGAGATCGACACATATCCACACTCATCCATAAACCAACCTTCACGGAATTATATCTATTATTATTCACTTGTTAAATCACCAATTCTTAATCATACTCATAAGTTTTCCCAAAGATAACTACTTACATAGTCATTTAATTACCCTAAAGATGCATAATAAGCTGAGGGGAAGGTACGGGATTGATCCAGGATAACTGAGGGCTGAAAAATGAAGAAATAAAGGCTAATATAGGTTTTTCTGTCGCGAGGTGGCGACCCTTGTCGCGATCGCGACAGAGGCTCATCTCAGAACCCGCAAAAGACTGCTTACGCCTCCGGAATTGTGTTGCCTAAACCGATTTCTAAACCTCATTTTTAGCCAAAACTTCCTTCTTAACAAATGTTCCCTAGGATGTTAACGTTCAAAAGAAACAAATGTAAGATCAAAAGGACATCTAAAACTCCAGATACAATCTCCACAACCCATACTGGTCAGACAACCCGACACAAATAGAGACACTACGGTTTTGGTCAATTTTCGGTATCTTAGGGAAATAATTTACCCAAGGCTATTTCTGTGACATATAAAGACATGGAAAGCATGGTTCTAAGGGCTCAAGAATCACACGATTTAGAGCTCTATAACTACAGATATGACAAAAACAATTCATGAAGGTCAAAAGAGAACTGAACAGGATTACTAAAATCACCATAAAACATCAAAATCAAAGAAATCCCCAAACTCATGCATTTCAATGCCAACCCACATATACATTTATCTCAATCAAATACATGGATTACTAACACATTTACCCAAATTAGTTCATGCATAAACTCATATCAAACACTCAAATTTCCGGAAAACAAACAACAATACAAACTCATGATCCAAGGAGAATAGGCAAACACAACTCAAAACTCAAATGTAAAATCAAAGCTCCCAAACCTTAAATTGCCGATGCAATCTTCAACCTTCAAGAGCCCACTTACTCTTTTCCTTTATTCTTACTCTTGATACTCAAAGCTTGCATAAAACCAAAACCCACAAATTACTTTTCCAAAAACCCCAACTTAAATAAACCAAAGAAGAAGAGGAAACAAAAATCCAAATACAAGAACCCTAACTTACCTCTTCAATGTAGCTCCAAACCCAACCAAAATCACCTTAAGCAAAGCACAATCCAAGCCAAAAGAGAAGAAGAGGAAATGAGAGAGGGAGGGCAACGGGAATTGTAAAATTTCTGTGTTCTCTCTCTCTCTTTCCCTTCTTTTCTTACTTACTCATTAATGCCCACCAACCAAAGCCACATGGCAAGCTCCTATTGGACCACAATTCCCACTCACTTGACTTTTCCACATAAGCACCATACACAAACCACACACAACCATGTCTTGAATAAATATCTTCAAGGCACCAAACACCACTCACACCATATCGTTCCCTAAAACCCACTTACATCCTACTCCCATACATTACAAGCACACACTAGATTAATCCCAATTAACATACCCTACATCCATACACCACCTGCACACCTTAATATTTCTCCTCTTAACATACTTAATTAATTTCCTTGCACAAAATCCTTAATATCCAAATTTTCCTCTTACACAAATTACGGAAATACCCTTAATACCCCGACTTATCGCACAAAATTCCGTCTAGGCCTTTTTTGGGGTGTTACAAAATCAAAAGTAAAAGGAGACAAGTTGGAAATTGTAGTTCTGATTTTAAAGTCTTAGCTGGACTTTTAGAGTGAGTTTGCCTGTCATCCAAAATGGTGATCATCACCACATGAGCCTTTCGATTATCAATATATGGTTTAAGGCAATGACCATTCACTTTGAATTCTGTCCCATCATTTAGTGTTCGAATTGTTATAACCAAAATTAGTTTTATCCACAACCTCATATGGCCCAGTCCATCTGGATTTTAGCGTATCAGGAAATAAACGTAAAGGACTCTCAAACAACAGAACTTTCATACTTGGGGAAAACTCTTTTCTAATTAGTTTCTGGTCATGCCAATGCTTTGTCTTTTCCTTGTACTTTTCTGCTTGCCGATATGATAAAAAAGTAACTCTTTTAGCTCATTCATTTGCAACAACCTTTTCTCACTTGCACTTTTCTTATCAAAATTAAGAAATTTAGTAGTCCAATAAGCTTTGTGCTCAAGTTCCACAGGTAAGTGGCATGCTTTGCCATAAACAAGCCTAAATGGGGACATACCAATAGGAGTCTTAAATGCAGTTTGATAGGCCTAAAGTGCATCTTCTAGTTTCTTCAACCAATCCTTCCTAGAAGGATTAACAATTTTCTCAAGGATGACCTTAAACTCCCTATTGGACACTTTCACTTGGCCATTGGCCTGAGGATGATAAGGGGTAGTAATCTTTTGCTTAACACCATATTTTTAGAGCAAATTTGTGAATTGATGGTTGACAAAATCTTTGCCACCATCACTAATTACTGCTCTAGGGGCTCCAAATCGTGTAAATATATTTTTACACAAAAATTCTAGAACAACACAATTATCACTAGTCCTAGTAGCTATGGCTTCAACCCATTTACTCATATAATCAATAGATACAAGGGTATACTCACACCCGAAAGAGTTTGTAAATGGCTCCATAAAATCAATTCCCCAAACATCAAAGATTTCAATTTCAAGCAATTTATTTAGAGTCATCTAATCACGTTTAGATATGTTGCCAACACATTGGCATCTATCACAAGTAGAAATAAATAATTTTACATCATTGAAAATAGTTGGCTAGAAAAAACCTGATTGGAGGATTTGCCACTATCCTAGTTGGTCCATGATGACCTCCTACATCTTCTCCATGACAAGCTTTCATGATACTCAGTTGTTCTTCTTTGGGGACACATCTTTTTAAGATTTGGTCTAGACACAATTTGTAAAGGTACGGATCATCCCATATGTAATACTTTGCATCCGATATGAACTTCTTCCTTTGTTGCCAATTGAAATCTTTTGGAATAAAACCCCCTGCAAGGTAGTTAGCAATATCAATATACTAAGTAACAAGCTTATCACAAGAATATACAACACAAATTTGTTCATCTGGAAAGAGATAAAAAATCTCCCCTTTCTCCACATAGTCATGCTCCAAATGTGAAAGATGGTCAGCAACAAAGTTCTCAGCCCCTTTCTTATCCTTGATCTCCACATCAATTTCTTGCAGTAATAAGACCCATCTAATCATTTGAGGCTTCGAATCTTTCTTGGCAAAGAGATATCGAAGAGCCGTATGGTCGTACCACACTATCACTTTCGCTCTAAAGAGGTGCGGCCTGAATTTCTCAAATGCAAACACTATAGCAAATAGCTCATTCTCTGTGGTGGTGTAATTTACTTGAGCTCCTGTAAGTGTCTGACTAGCATAATAAATTGTGTGAAAAACCTTCTCCCTCCTCTACCCCAAAATCGCTCCTATTGCATAATCGATGGCATCACACAAGACTTCAAAAGGTAGATTCCAATCTGGTGATACGATGATCGGGGTTGAAATTAACTTTTGCTTTAATAAGTTAAAAGCCTACAAACACTTATCATCAAAATTAAATGCAGTAACTTTCATTAACAAATTGGATACTGGTTTGGCAATTTTAGAAAAGTCCTTAATGAATCGGCGATAAAATCTAGCATGACTAAGGAAACTCCTAATACCCTTAACACTAGTAGGAGGTGGCAGTTTATCAATCACATCTACCTTAGCTTTATCGAGCTCTATTCCCTTCTCTAAAATTTTGTGCCCCAAGATTATTCCTTCCCTAACCATAAATTGGCATTTTTCCCAATTAAGAACAAGGTTAGTCTTCTTACACTGCTCTAACACTAAAGCTAGATTAGGTAAACAGCTATCAAACTCATGCCCATACACGGTAAAATCGTCCATGAAGATTTCCATGAACTTTTCTATAAAATCGTGAAAAATAACCTTCATACATCGCTGAAATGTGGCTGGGGCGTTATAAAGATCAAAGGGCATACGTCTTTAAGCAAAAGTGCGATAAGGGCATATAAAGGTGGTCTTTTCTTAGTCCTCGGGTGCTATAGGTATATGCATGTACCTTGAGTAACCATCAAGAAAATGATAAAATCTATTTCTCGCCAATCTCTTTAACATTTGGTCAATGAACCGTAAGGGAAAATGGTCTTTTCTCATGGAATTGTTCAGCCGCCTATAGTCTATACACACTCTCCAACCTGTAACTATACGAGTTGGAAGAAGCTCATTCTTTTCATTCAACACTACAATCATCCCCCCTCTTTTTACCACACATTGAACCGAACTTACCCAACTGCATCTAGTAGTTTGAGTACCTCTTTCTTCACAACTTCTTGCATGGTCGGGTTCAATCTTCTTTGGGGTGCACCACTGGCTTGAACTCATCCTCCATAAGGATCCTATGCGCGTAAAAACTTGGACCGATCCCTTTTAGTTCTGATGTCTCCCATCCGATAGCTCCTTTGTACTTCTTCAACACCTTGATAAGCATCTCTTCCTCTAAATCTATCAACAAAAAGGACATAATAACTAGTTTGGTATTTCTTTCCAAAAAGACACATTTTAAACGAGATGGCAAAGGTTTGAGTTCAGAATTAGAATTTCCCTCAGGAGGGGAATGTGATGCACGCCGAACCAGCAAGGCCCTCATTGAACCCGCTTTTAGGGATTTTTTAATCTTGGGCATCATGAGTCATCTTGGATGCCTCCTTCCCAATAGAACAATAGAAAGAATCATCTAGACTCATAACGCATTTAGGCACCTTTGAGGTATTTTGGAGTCGCCACCCAATTTACAAGAAATTGGGAAAGGTGTCTAACCTCTTTTAGTCTAAACCAGAGATGGTGTTCGGAACTTCACTCTTATTAATCACTTAAATTAAGTTTATAAATAAGTTTTTAAGAAATCAAAATTCCATCTCTCATCTCACGCGATTGTGCATTGAATTTAAAGCGTATTTGCAATCATATTGAAGGCGATAAATAAATAAATAAATTACGAATGAAAATTGGGACTAAACAATCCCCCAAAAATAAATTAAAGGAATGGGACAGAACAATCCCCCAAGATTAGAAAAGAAAGCATAATAAAACTTGCCCCAAAATCAATTACAAGGGCCCAAAAAGAAAAGAATAAAAATAATTAAAATGCATAAGAGTAATTAAAATGAATCATATATAAATCGGGTCATTTATCATTTTTAGGAACATTGGTTCCGTTTTATTAACTTAAAAATTAGAGAACCATTTTTTGGGCATTAATTGAGAAAACCGGGATGAGTGATCCCATTTTATGAAAAGTAGTTCTCTATTTGAAAGTGAGATTTTATTGGTTAAAATAGGACATTGATCCAATTTATTAAGAAAAGTCTCAAGTTATTAGTTATTATAAAAACATGATTTTCTATAATACGGATAATAAAAAATATATTTTACATACAACACATAAAAAATAATGCATTAGAAGAAAATGCAGAATTTAAAAATTGCAAACCCCAAATCAAAGGTCCTTCATCTCCGATCCTCCGACCCGAGTACGAATATAACTCGTGAAGATAAATAATTATTTACACAAATAAACAAAACGAATAAAATATTAGTAAAATAAATTAAATAATTAATGAACAAATAAATTAATTGAATAAAATAATTGATTAAAATGATTAATAAATCAATAAAATAATAACTAGTTAAATTAATCAAGTATAAATAATAAATTAAATATAAAATGTTTGCATTAATAAAATATAAATTGAATAAACAGAACAAAGAATAAGTGCAAAAGAACAGCAAAACGAAAGGGGAAGAACAAAAGAAGAAAAACCGAAGAGGGATCACGACTCGTGAATGCATTTCACGAGTCATGAAATGCATTCACGACTAGTGAAATGCATTCACTAGTCGTAAATGCAGTCGTGAATGCATTTCATGACTAATGAAATGCATTCACGACTGCATTTACGACTAGTGAATGCATTTCACTAGTCGTGAAATGCATGCACGATTCATGCAATCCGATCGGGGAACTGGAGGTTTTTTTACTCGTCCGATAGGGAGAAAGGTTTCAACGGCAGAATTTGATCGGGAAATACAAAATCCAACTGGAGAAACGCGGTTCAAGTAAGAAAAGAAAGACAAAATCCGATCGTCAATCAAAAGCAAATCACGACTCAAACACATGGAAAAATAAACAGAGGTGAACAGAGTATTTGAGCAGACCAAATAAACACAACATCACGTGATCAAAACGTGTATAATGACAAAACTAGCATGCTTATATATTCATAACAGCAATAAACATACGATCAACAAGTTAATAAGATCAAACAAGAAATATATAAAATACATACAATATATACAGAGAACATAACTTACTGGTTCAATAAAATGAAGAAAAGAAGTAAATAGAAAGAAGGAAGGAAGAAGAAGAGGGAAAGAAAATAAAGGAAAAGAGGTGGCTAGTAAGTATTTACCCTCAGATATTGATCATTGATATGCAAATGAAAGGTTCTGGTTTCCTCTTTTCTCTTCTTGGTAATGAAATTAAAACAGAGACTCCAAAAACTCTTAATGAAATTTTTTGTTAAAAAGAAAACAAAAGGTGATTGAATCTCCAACTCAAGATTTGATTTCCTGGGCTTAAGAGACAATCTCAGAATGCCTTTTGAGAAACGAGAATTATTTTCTTGCTCTCAAAGTTTTTTTCTGTCTTTTTCTTCACTCTAATTTCTCTCTCTAATAAATCCTACCTTTTTTTCTTTAGCTTTTACTTCTCTTTTAATATTTCAGACAGGATTAGTTGTTTTTCCTACCAAATCCCACGTAAAACCATATTTTTAAGCAAAATCTCCATGAAAAACGGAAGAGGAGATCAGGATCGCATGAGGTAGGTGAGACTCCTATCTCACCTGTAAGCTGGGCCTCACGTGGTGAGGCAGCATCTCACCAACATGAGATGGGCCTCACAAATGTGAGGTTCCATCTCACATGGGTGAGATGGGCCTCACCCTACATACCCCCAAAATTGTTTTTTTTTTAAATAAAGCAAAATAAAAAATATTTTTTCGAGGAAACCATCACTTCAATTTGTCTAGTCGCCCGTAAACAGGCATCATTTTCATCATTGGGTAACTTCGGTCTGAGCTGCCTTAGGACCCGGCGTCTACAGTTGCCCCTAGTTTTGGGGAACACAGTGCCTAGGTGAGCCAAAACTCAAAGAAAAAGAGAAGAGATGCAAACCTGAGGCAGTCTTCTTCTTGAACTGGGTTGTAGCGCCCTAATACCCCTTGGAAGGATATTAGGTTGCCACACACGCATACACATACAGAACACTCATGCGAAAGTGAAAATAATAAGCATTCAATTACACACAGTGGAAATCAACCTTTTAAACACAAGCTATAGACATATCTTAAAAAAAACTTTGTAATTATGTATATCTTAACATATACTATTCTTTATACATTACAAAAAATTCTCTTTACACTTAGATTTCATTTACATATCTCATACAAAATTGCTTTACATTTACATATGCCAAGCTATACAAAACTTCTATATCATGTATACATAACTATGCCATATACAAAAAGACACCAACTCAAACTGTCACACCCCGTTTTCCCCCTAGTTGAATGAGCCATATATGTATGTGTGTGCATTTGCATGAGTCTAGCATAATAAGGGCATTTTGGTAATATTGTATGATTTGGGGTTTTTCTGGTGCGTGTGTGCATGTGTTGCACCACGGTGTGAATTAGTTGGGACAGATTTGTGTATGTGTGAGTGCACCATAGTAGGGTATGCACTAGTGGATTAGTGTGGTGTGTATGCATTCATACATTTGTAGGGTGTATCCTTGAGGGAGCATTGTGTGTGTTGCTCATACATGTGTAGGGTGCATTATTAGGGTGTTTCATTGTATGCATGTGATATATTTAGTTAGGGTGTGAGTAAGTAATTTCCTCCACTAGATGGTTAATATGTGTAAAGGGGAAAGAAAGAGGGGAAAGAGAAAATGAAAAAGGGAAAAATCAGATTTTTGAAACCCATTTCCCCTTTTCTCTCCTCCTTCTTCTTCTTCTGCTTCTTCCTCCTTTGCACTCTCCTAAGTGCTTTACTTAGATTCAAGCGCAAGTGGTGGAATTAATTACTCCCTTACATCTTCCTTGGTAAGTTCTTGCTTTCCCTGGTGTTATTCATGCATTTTCTTCTTCTTCTTCTTGGGTTGGATCTAAGTTAGGGTTTGTGTTTTTGGTGTTTGGGTGCTTATTTGTGCTTAGCTGAGCCTCCTCGTGAGCCAAAGGGCAAAGAGAAGGCTGGAACTAGTGGATCCAAGCAATAGGAGCTAAGGATTTTAAGGTTTGGGAATTTCTTGGTTTTCATGTATATATATGTGTTTATGTATGAGATTCGATGGTTTCTTAGAATTAGGTTGTTATATGTTCTTTATTTTGATGTACATGCTATGGGTTTTTATTTTGGAATGTGGATCTTGCAAGAGCATGAGTTAATTGTGATAATGTCGGAGTTGATGTGGTTTTGTGCATAAATTGGGGTTTTGGATGATTCTTGGAATTGGAGGTTTAAATTAATGAATTGTGTAAAATTTCGTATTGATTAATGTTATATTATGGTTGTTGATGCTAATGGATGGCTGGGTTTGAGGTAAGAGGTTCTTGGGTGAGTTTTGCATGTGTTGTGGTTGATTGTGGGAGGAAGAAAATCTAAAGATTTTGGAAAACCCGATGCTGTAGCGATCGCGATGATGTCATGAGCGCGACAGAGATCGGTGTTTCGGAGCTTCGCTGTCGCGAGCTCGCGATAGCCGAAGTATTGAGCACCTTCTGTCGCGAGCGCGACATCCGTCACGATCGCGACAGAGCGCGATGCTGGCCAAGTGCTATCGCGAGCACGCGATTCGTCGCGAGCCCGCGACAGCAATATTTGTTCTCTGTCGCGATCGTGACATCTGTCGCGAGCGTGACAGAGCCTGGCCCCTCCGTCCTCCCCGCGGTCGCGAAATCCGTCGCGTACGCGCAGCGAAGAGACTTTGGTCTCTGTCACGAGCGCGGCAGCTCCCTGTATGCTGAATGAGTTTTGTTTTGTTGTGTGCGGTTTTTGAACTCCAGTTTCCTTTAATGCCTATGAGATTTATGCTTGATGTCTTATGAATTATATGAATGCGGATCCATGACATGACTATGTACATATATGATGATGATTTTGGAATGTTATGAAATGGATTGAATGGTTTATGCATGACCTGCTAGAGTCTAGAAAGTGGATAGTTAGGCATGCCTAATAGAGTCTTATAGCTGCAGCCCTCAGTTTCGTTTGGACCCCGATCAGGTCCCCGCTTGGTTCCTCACGAACCCCTATGTGCTCGAATCTTGTTTAAGATCCCTTTTGGAAATGTTTTGTGAAAGTTAAAAGTAGCTTGGTTTTTCGATTCGTACCCGTAAGGTACTAATTGTGATCGGCTGGTACCCGTAAATTACTGTCCGTATACTCGTTATCTACTCCCTCGAGTCAGCAGGTGCCTAGTTTGAATTGTGTTATGAGGAAATGTATGTGATATATGTGTGAACTCATAAATGAAAAGTATAATCTGTTATGGGAATATGAATATTGTTATGAACTTCTGAATGTATGGCTTAGTATATGCATGCTTATTCCAATGATATGCTATGTGTATGGTATATTACGATGTATGCTTGTGTTTTTCCTTGACGACCGTTGTGAATGGTTGTCCTTTTATATATATGTGTAGTTCCCCACTAAGCGTTTATCGCTTAGCACGGTGTGTTTACCCGTGCAGGTGCAGAAGGAGTTGCTTTGGGAGAGTTGCCGCAGTCCAAGCCAATGCAGCAGGGTTTAGAATAGGACTGAGTTTTGTATTTTGAGATTCTTTTTGTATAAAACTCTCTTATTTTTGTTTTGTAATAGCTTCCGCTTTTGTTTATGTAATTTGGGATTTGTAATTAATTGTTGTATCTCTTAATTGATCAGCTTTCGCTTTCTTATACTTCGCAAAATGTTTTAATTACCCCGCTTTTGTGTATGTTTATCTATGCATTTTTCTCTGCTTTGTTTGGTTACACCCTGACTCATACGGCATCTTACTCCTCATGGGATGGGATCGCCTGAGTACAGGTAAGGGGTGTCACAAGTTGTGGTATCAGAGCCTGGTTTAGGCATTTCTGGGTGACTGTCTGTGTGATGATATGTGTGGATATGTCTATGTCTAGGGCTGTGTTGGCTGATGCGGCTGTCCTCTTATTTGTTAGATGGATTCTGATTCTGCTCATGGTGCGCTCGAGGAGTCCGCTGAAAGTGTGAATCCTCCAGCTGTAGATCTATCTGTTTCTGTTCCGGTGTCGGCTCAACGTGCTAGGGTCAAGCCTGAGGCCGCTGCCATGCCTTTTGAGGCAATATTCAGATTGTATCAGGACATGGCTCGGGTTTTGGAAAGGGTGACTGCTCCTAAAGCTTCGATAGAGAGTTTAAGAAGAGCCGGTGTTGAAGATTTTTATAAGACTGGGCTTGATGAGTCAGAGCTAGATAAAAAGTGGCTTGATAAGGTAAAGAGAGCTTTAAGGGAAGTCAGGTGTCCTCCCGATCAGCAAGCTAAGTGTGCTGTGGCATTGCTTCAAGGGTCGGCTTACGAATGGTGGGAGTTGGTATGTAGGCGACCTCAGATGCCTGATCCAGTTACTTGGGATTTCTTCAGTGAGGAGTTCACTAAGAAGTATGTGACTCAGGCTTATAGGGACTCAAGATGGGCACAGTTTCTAAGTTTAAAGCAGAGGGCCTTGTCAGTTTTGGATTATGACAAGGAGTTTAATCGGTTGTCTCGGTATGCTCCACGTGGGGTTATGACAGATGATTTCGGGTGCAAGCATTTTGAAGCCGGGTTGAACGAGTCTTTGAAGATTGCTTTGATTTCTTTGATATGTATGCCTAGGGTAAGTTATTATCAAATTGTAGAGGCTGCCATGAGGGCGGAGAAGACGGAATCTTTGCTTAGGGAGAGAGCTCAGCGAAGGAATTCTGCTCGGGATGGTTCTTCCTCATCTTCGGGTAAGAGCTCTAGGAACCCGCAAGATAAGCTGTCAGCTGGTTCGGCTGCTAGAGGTAGAAGGCAAGGTTCAATAGCGGTATCTGGTTTTGGCAGAGGTGGTAGATCGGATGCTATACCTGTTTGTGAGTATTGCCGCAAGGCTCACCGGGGTGAGTGTAGGTGGCTCACTGGTGGGTGCTTTAAGTGTGGGAGCACCGAGCACCGTCTGGCCAGTTGTCTCCAGTTGAATGAGGTTTTGGGACCTCAGGGAGGAGCTAGCAGAGTTGGATCGAATGCTTCTCAGGCTGCAAGAGGTAG
This sequence comes from Excoecaria cochinchinensis, assembly GCA_947683425.1. Lineage (NCBI taxonomy): Eukaryota > Viridiplantae > Streptophyta > Magnoliopsida > Malpighiales > Euphorbiaceae > Excoecaria > Excoecaria cochinchinensis. Next base: position 8,120,675 of record CANTUQ010000146.1, on the reverse strand, counting down.
AGGTCGAAGCGGTCGACCTAGAGATGGAGTTATTTCTGAGACTGTTGAGCATCCTCCACCAGTTGCAGCTAGAGCATATGCAGTTAGAGCCAGAGAGGAGCAGGATGCCTCTGATGTAATTGCTGGTAAGTTCCTACACTATGACACTGAATTATATGCTCTAATAGATCCTGGTTCCACACACTCATATTTGTGCACGGATAAGATTATTGATAAGTTGCATGTGGTAGATCAGTTAGACTATGAGATATGTGTGACCAATCCATTAGGGCATAGTGTCAGTGTGAGTAGAGTTTATAGGAATTGTCCTTTGATGGTTGAGGGAGTTGAGTTCCCTGTGGATTTGATAGAGTTGCCCTTCAGAGAGTATGATTTGATTTTGGGTATGGATTGGTTGGACGAGCATCGAGCTGTAGTTGATTGTCATAGGAAGACCTTCGTGCTTCGGGATAGGAAACGAGCTCCAGTGTTTGTAAGAGGTTTGGGTGCGAGTTCTGTGAACAATGTGATTTCTGCAATTCAAGCCAAGAGGTTTATGAGAAAGGGTTGTGAGGCTTTTCTGGCTGTGGTTTTGGATTCCAAGAGGGATCAAGTTAGGATTGAGGACATCCCGGTTGTTCGAGAGTTTAGTGATGTTTTTCCAAGTGATTTGCCAGGTTTGCCTCCAGAGAGGGAAGTTGAGCTAGCCATAGAGATCATGCTGGGTGCCACACCTGTATCGAAAGTACCTTATCGGATGGCTCCTGTAGAGTTGAGAGAACTTAAAACTCAACTACAAGAGCTATTGGATAAGGGGTTTATTCGACCCAGCATATCTCCTTGGGGAGCTCCGGTTCTGTTTGTTAAGAAGAAGGATGGATCCTTGAGGATGTGTATTGATTATAGGCAGATTAATAAGGTCACAGTGAAGAACAAGTATCCGTTGCCTAGAGTTGAAGATTTGTTTGATCAGCTTCGAGGTGCAGGAGTCTTTTCCAAGATAGATCTTCGGTCGGGGTATTATCAGCTTTGTGTTAAGGATGAGGATGTGGTTAAGACTGCATTTCGGACTCGGTATGGCCATTATGAGTTCCTTGTGATGCTGTTTGGTTTGACTAATTTTCCAGCGGCATTCATGGATTTGATGAACAAAGTGTTTAGGCCATACTTAGACCAGTTTGTGGTAGTGTTTATAGATGATATCCTGGTGTATTCCAAGGATGAGACCGAGCATGAGGAACATCTCCAATTGGTTTTGCAAGTGTTAAGGGAACATTAGTTGTTTGCCAAGTTGAGTAAGTGTGATTTTTGGCTTCGGGAAGTATCATTTTTGGGCCACATAGTTTCGGCTAAGGGTATTCAAGTAGATCCAGCTAAAATTGAGGCGATAGTCGATTGGAAAGCGCAGAGGAATGTTCAGGACGTGCGGAGTTTCCTTGGTCTGGCAGGTTATTACTGTCGGTTTGTTAAAGGTTTCTCAGTGATTGCCGCTCCGATGACTAGGTTGTTGAGGAAAGGAGTTAAGTTCGAGTGGTCAGATAATTGGCAGGCTTGCTTTGAGAGGTTGAAGCAGTTGTTGGTTGAAGCTCCTATACTTACTCAACCCATTTCGAGTAAGGATTTTGTTATGTATAGTGACGCTTCAGGTGTTGATCTGGGATGTGTTCTGATGCAGGAAGGTAAGGTGGTGGCTTATGCTTCTCGACAATTAAAGCCACATGAGAGAAATTATCCAACGCATGATCTTGAGTTAGCAGCGGTTGTCTTTGCTTTGAAGATTTGGCGTCATTACCTCTATGGGGAGAAGTGCAGGATCTTTACAGACCACAAGAGTTTGAAGTATTTCCTGACTCAGAAGGAATTGAACATGAGGCAGCGTCGTTGGCTTGAGTTGTTTAAGGACTACGATTGCATTGTGGATTACCATCTGGGTAAGGCCAATGTAGTCGCAGGTGCTTTGAGTCGGAAGTCAGTTTCTGCCTTGTTTTTTTGACGATTTAGATGGAGGTTTGGTTCAGATGGGGCATTGATAGCTCAGTTGAGGGTCAAGCCTACCTTGAGACAGCGGATAGTAGATGCTCAGAAGATTGATGAGAAGCTTCAGTGAATTGTGCAAGAGATTAGTTTGGGCAAGCAGTCAGAGTTTTCGGTTCAAAATGGGCTTCTTCTATTTAGAAACCGTTTGTGTGTACCGGATAATGAAGAATTAAGAAGACAGCTTTTGGATGAGGCACATAATACAGTTTTCACCATGCATCTCGAGAGTAACAAGATGTATCGGGATATGAAGCAGTTTTATTGGTTGTCTGGTATGAAGAAGGATATAGTGGACTTTGTATCCAAGTGCTTGACTTATCAGCATGTAACACCCCAAAACCACCCCAGTAGTTTGAGCCTGTCCGTGTCTGTATGTGTGCATTTTTATGTGTTACATGTAGGTGTTTAATTGGTTTATTTATTTAATTTAAGTGTATTAGTTTGAGTTGAGAAGAGGAGATAGGCTAGTGTAGGGTATAAGTGAGTGTATGAAAATTAAGTGTGAGTAAGAGAAAGCTTAGTGTACATATTAGTGTATGGGATTAGGATATGAGCAAAGGATAAGTTAATGTGTATAGTAAAGTATGGGAGTAGGGCGTGATGTGGGGGCAAGTGTCTTAAGGAGAGATTGACAAGTGGCAAAGGGGATAAGTGGGCATTTATTGGGTTGGTGAAGAGAGAGAAAAGGGCAGCCTTTCCCTTGATTTCCCGTTCCCCTCCTCCTTTTCACGCCATTTCCTTCTTCTTCTTCCTTCTCCTTTTTTCTTCCTTTTCTTTACATAATCTTGCTCCCACTTCCTTAATTGAGTAATTAGAGTTGATTAGCTTGTGGATTTTGGAAGCTTAAAGGTGAGTTGGGGTTATGGGTGTTTTAGATTCTTCTTCTTCCTCTTCTCTAGGTTTTATAATTATATATGTATGTTTGGGTAGTTGTAAAATTGATCTTGATTGTTATGGGTTTGTGGTTCAGAGGAGACTCCTAGACCTGATAAAGGGAAAGGAATTGCTAGCGGGAGCGGAGCTCGCGAATAGGAGCTAAGGAGAGAAGGTTTGGGAATGTTCATCTTTATTGTGTATTTATGATTTGAGTTTGATAATTGTGGTTTTGCTTTGATTGGGTTTATGAGTGGTGTTATTATAGCTTGAATGGAAATTAGTGTGATATGTGATGTGAAAGAATGAATATTGTTGAAGGAATTGTGAGAAACTATATGAATATTTGTAATTGGTGTTATAATTGTTGTTTTGGAATTTCTTAGAATTGGACATGTAATTGACTTGATTTCATTGAGATAAATGGTGTTAAAGCTGGGTTTTTATTTATGTTATGAGTTGTGAATGCTTGCGTTGCTTAATTTTGAGGTTTGGAATCAATTTTGGAAGTTTGAATGTGATTTGTGTAAGTTTTCTGCAGAATTTGGGCGTAAGAGCTGAAAAACCCGTGTCTGTCGCGATCGCGACACTGTCGCGAGCGCGATAGAGTACGGAGGTTTCGGCCCTCGCGCCGGCGCGAGAAGTGTCGCGCCGAGAGCTCGAGAGAACCCTCTGTCGCGAGCGCGACATACGTTGCGAGCGCGACAGAGCGCTCAATCTCCGAGTGGTTGCAGGACTCTCCTCTGTCACGAGCGCGCGGTGGTCGCGAGCGCGATGGACTTGGACAGTTACCTTCTGTCGCGAGCGCGACAACCGTCGCGAGCGCGACAACCGTCGCGAGCGCGACAGAGAGTGGCGCCTTCGCCCTCTCACGAGCGCGAGATTCTCTCGCGACCGCGAGACTCGGCGGGTAGTTGTGTTTTGGTCTCTGTCCCGAGCGCGACAGGCGCGACTTCCAAACTTGATTTCTTTTCCTTTTTGCTTAATGACTTAATCTCTTTTGCATGCAGTTTTCATTAAGCTTTGATTATCTTTTTGCACGAATAATATATATGTAAATGTGATAAGATTTTGCATAACCTGCTAATGTCGGATAAGTGGATAGTTAGGCATGCCTAATAGAGTTTTGTGCCGCTGTAGATATATGTACGACTTTGGACCCTGATCAGGTCCCACGATTGGATCCTCGCGATCCCTCTGTCTGAATCTTTCTTAAGATTCCACGTAATAACAATTTGGAAACAAAATAAAAAGAATGATTCGATACCTTCGGGTATCTATATGTCTATATGACGATATCGATACTCTCAAGTATCTATATGTACTCGTTATCCACTCATTGGGATCAAGCAGCTGTCATTGTGTTTTGTACAAGAATTCTTGAATGTGAATGCCAATATCTGAATTAACTATGTATGATTACATGCCCATAATTGTATTGTTATCATATGCTTTCTGTCATCGTCACTGTGAGTGGCGGTTATGCATTTTGTGTTTTCCCCACTAAGCGATTTCGCTTAGCACGGGTATTTATCCGTGTAGGTGTGGAAGGTTTTGGTACGCGTGTTCTGGGCGCGTCGCATCGGGAAGGCCAACGCAACTAGAGATGGGGTGTTTTATAGTATAGGCTTTCCTTTCTTTTTGTAATAGATGTATTATTTTGATAGCCCTTTGGAACAGTGTATCTTGGGCTTTTGTAAATTGGTTCTTTTTGTAATCTGATGTAATATGTAAAGACCTTCTTTTGGTATATTAATAAAGTATACATTTTGTTCAGTATCATTCTTCTCTGTATTAAAGATTTTAATTATCTCTGATATGTCGCTCTATATATGTAATGTATGCATGTTTGTACTAGTGGGGTGTGACACTCCTATCTATCCAGGGAGCCCTCTCCCTCCAATCTGTATGGAAGTCTCCTTGGTATAGGTTGGGGTGTGACACAGCAGGTAAAGGCTGAGCACCAAGTTCCTTCTGGATTGCTCATGCCTTTGTCCATTCCGGAGTGGAAGTGGGATGACATTGCTATGGATTTTGTTTCCGGGTAGCCCTTCACTCAGAAAAAGCATGATTCTATTTGGGTTATTGTGGATCGACTCACAAAGTCCGCTCATTTCCTGTCGGTTAGGATGGATTACCAGATGGATAGATTGGCTAGTATCTATGTGGATGAGATAGTTCGGTTGCATGGAGTGCCTTTGTCCATAGTTTCATATCGGGATCCAAGGTTCACATCAAAGTTCTGGAAAGAGTTGCAACGAGCTTTGGGTACCATGCTGAATTTCAGTACGGCATTTCATCCTCAGACATATGGTCAGTCTGAGCGAGTTATTCAGATCTTAGAAGATATGTTAAGGGCTTGTGTTTTGGACTTTCCGGGTAGTTGGGACAAGTATGTGTCGCTGATGGAGTTTGCCTACAACAACAGTTTTCAGTCGAGCATTGGTATGTCGCCGTATGAAGCCTTGTATGGACGCCAGTGTCGGACTCCAGTTTATTGGATAGAGCTATCTGAGAGGTCAGTGATTGGGCCAGAATTGCTAAGGGATATAGAGGAGAAGATCAGAGTTGTGCAGCGAAACTTAAAAGCAGCTAAGGATCGACAGAAGTCTTATGCCAACCTGAAGAGAAAAGATGTACAGTTTGAAGTTGGGGACAAAGTCTTTTTTAAAGTTTCTCCTTGGAGAAAAGTGCTCCAGTTTGGGAAGAAAGGAAAGCTTAGTCCTCTCTTTATTGGTCCATATGAAGTGTTGGCAAGAGTTGGTCCAGTAGCTTACAGATTGGCTTTGCCGATGGAATTATCGAAGCTTTATGATGTGTTTCACGTCTCGATGCTCCGTCGGTATAGATTGGATCCTTCCCATGTGTTGTCGGTTCAAGATGTGCAGTTTGAAGTTGGGGACAAAGTCTTTCTTAAAGTTTCTCCTTGGAGAAAAGTGCTCCGGTTTGGGAAGAAAGGAAAGCTTAGTCCTCTCTTTATTGGTCCGTATGAAGTGTTGGCAAGAGTTGGTCCAGTAGCTTACAGATTGGCTTTGCCGATGGAATTATCGAAGCTTTATGATGTGTTTCACGTCTCGATGCTCCGTCGGTATAGATCAGATCCTTCTCATGTGTTGTCGGTTCAAGAGGTTCAAGTGCAGTCTAATTTTTCCTACGATGAGGAGCCTAGAGATATCTTAGCTCAGGAAGTAAGACAGTTGAGGAACAAGCAGATTCCTTTGGTCAAGGTTTTGTGGAATCACCATGGGGTTGAGGAAGCAACATGGGAACCAGAGGAGTCGATGAGAATTCAGTACCCGCAGTTGTTCAGTTCAGGTGAGAATTTCGAGGACGAAATTCTTATTTGTAGGGGAGAGTTGTCACACCTCGTTTGTACCCTAGTTGAATGAGCCATATATGTATGTGTGTGCATTTGCATGAGTCTAGCATAATAAGGGCATTTTGGTAATATTGTATGATTTGGGGTTTTTCTGGTGCGTGTGTGCATGTGTTGCACCACGGTGTGAATTAGTTGGGACAGATTTGTGTATGTGTGAGTGCACCATAGTAGGGTATGCACTAGTGGGTTAGTGTGGTGTGTATGCATTCATACATTTGTAGGGTGTATCCTTGAGGGAGCATTGTGTGTGTTGTTCATACATGTGTAGGGTGCATTATTAGGGTGTTTCATTGTGTGCATGTGATATATTTAGTTAGGGTGTGAGTAAGTAATTTCCTCCACTAGATGGTTGACATGTGTAAAGGGAAAAGAAAGAGGGGAAAGAGAAAATGAAAAAGGGAAAAATCAAAATTTTGAAACCCATTTCCCCTTTTTCTCTCCTCGTTCTTCTTCTTCTTCCTCCTTTGCACTCTCCTAAGTGCTTTACTTAGATTCAAGCGCAAGTGGTGGAATTAATTACTCCCTTACATCTTCCTTGGTAAGTTCTTGCTTTCCCTGGTGTTATTCATGCATTTTATTTTTCTTCTTCTTGGGTTGGATCTAAGTTAGGGTTTGTGTTTTTGGTGTTTGGGTGCTTGTTTGTGCTTAGTTGAGCCTCCTCGCGGGCCAAAGGGCAAAGAGAAGGCTGGAACTAGTGGATCCAATCAATAGGAGCTAAGGATTTTAAGGTTTGGGAATTTCTTGGTTTTCATGTATATGTAGACACCGGGTCTCGAGGCAGTCCAGATCAGAGTTACCCGATGAAGAGATCAATGTCGATTTCCGAGTAAGGGGATGAAATTCGGAGGTTTTCGTCTTTCGGTCTTGCAAGGATTAAAATCTTTTTCTATAGCATGAAGTTTTAAAAGAGTTGGATAAATTTTAAAGAATTTGGGAAAAAATTGGAGTTTTGCTTCACAGACGAGCATCCCATCTGTGTAGGGACGCCCGTCTCTACTTGGGGAAATACCCGTCCCTAGGCGTACTAGGGACGGATAGGTGGCGATATAGGGACGCCCGTCCCTAGTTCACGCCCCGTCCCTAGTCAGTTTTCCGCATTTACCCTTAGTAGGGACGGCCGTCGGTAGGTGAAGGGAAGCCCGTCGGTACGGTAACTGACAGGATCACTCGAGATTGGATAAAATTTAATCTTTTTCTTTTCAAAAGGGGGATAGAATTTATCTAAAACTTGAATTTTAAAGCCCTTTTAAAATTCAAACTTTAGATAGAGGCTTATCCTAATTATCTCATAAAACCCTATAAAAAAGGATCAAATTTCAGTTTTAGGGGTTAGAAAATTTGGACAAAAATTTTATTTAGAAAAAAAGAGGCTATCAAATATTTTTGGAGAAAATTGCTTTTTAGAGAAAAAAGGTTTTTTCTGTGAGCAGATTACGCAAAAGTTCATAAATCTCTATTCATCTGTAGAGTTTTATTTTGATAAAACTTCTTTTAATTAATCGATTTCTTCAAATTTTTTCTTACGAATTAAGTCAAATTGAGGTGATGAAATTTAGTTGTTTCCATCAATATAACTAATTCGAACACACGATTGCTATCAAACTTTCAAGGAAAGAATAACATAAATTTTCTTTCTTTGATCTGATTCTTCTTTTGATCCTTGCGAGGCACACGGGCACAAAATCATTCTACATCCACCCTAAAAGGTAAAATCCGAGGGTAAACATTCTGGATTAACATTTGCATAATTTAATTTGATTTACATTGATTTCTATATATACTTCATTATTTATTTTTTTACAAAAAATTTAAGAGGTTTTTTTTTATTTGTTTTCCCCTCACTAGGGACGACCACTGGCATGATCCAGGTAGCCATCCCTAGGCAAAATTCTCATTTCTTTTTATTTTATCTCATAAAATCCTATCTCTTAACTTATTGTTGTTAGAATTTTCTCATTTTCATTTTTATTCACGTTTTTGCTAACGTGTTTATTCTGGTGAGTTCTTTTCTGACCATTGGAAGTTGGAGTTATGAGAGATGTTGGTTGCGCCATCCTGCGGATCTCGATTCGGGTTCATTTTTCTACCCTTACCTTTTATTTATGTTGTTATGGAAATGGTTTTAATATCATTAAGATAAAAAGGACTAAAGGTTTTTTTTTAACAATTAAACCTGGAGATTTTCCTGAAAATGGTGGACCAATGTCCCATTTCAGCCAATAAAATTGACACTTCATAAAAACCGTTTTTGTAATGAATATGCATGGTAGGACCAAAGTCCTCATTCCAATGAATATCCCATTTTATGCATGTATCGCACTTTTATAAATGGGAGTTGTATTCCGCTCCTAGTGTTATTGTAATTTATTTCGAACACTTTATCTTGATTCTTGCTTCTATTTACCGCTTTGGATGTGAATGATTTGCGCTTTAATAAAATGCATCGTGTGGAAAGTTGGTGAAATAATAAATTCAAAACATAATTGTAAAATTAATCAAAGTACGAATAAATGAGAAGTCCCGAACTCACTCTGGTCTTTGGGACTCAAAGAGGCGAGAGGTCTAGGACTTCCAAGACACCTCTTGAGTCCCACCAAAAGGCTTAAATATACAATCCTAGGCTCTAGGGGAGTAGAGGATAAGGCCTCCAAGATCCCTCTGGCTAGCTCAAGATGGATATGTATGCGCCGTCTTAGGCTCGATAAGGCTAGACGACCCTTCCCAATGTTCTATTGGGTGGCGACTCCAAGAAACGTCATTGTTGCCCAAAATAGATGCAGCTTGTAAATACCTTACAAGCTTTAATGAATCCCATCCCGATCGCCCTACAGCGTCTTTTTGGGAGGCCACGGGGTTCGGCGCGCGTCACAGTGGCGACTCCGCTGGAGACATACTCGAGACTTCGATTCGAAAGTACTTTGATTAAAAATTTACGATTAGATTTTAACTTAAAAATTTCACCATCTTTCAAAATCTGCATTGCATCGCATTAGAGCCTTAGATCTATGCTAGTTTGGTCCCTCTTTTAGCCCCGGTGCGTTCCTGAAGCACGACCCTATTTTCACTCAATTTAGGAAAGTGTTAAGGATAATCACCAGCCCAAGCCTCGTACGATCATGGTATATTAAATGGTGACCCGATCGGTCGTTACGCTCGTGATGAGCTAGACCCATTGGCAGGGACCATGCTTGGGTAGCCCTAAAGTAACACCACCCTTTGACTGAAGCTCACGTAAATGGAAATAGTTACTTCCCCTAAGTGGTATGAACCTTAATACGATGCTTGCTGTATGGATCATTGGGTATTGGACAAACCCGGATAGTTCGACTGGTCACCTAATCAAAGGCTTTCATGCCCCGATAGGCCCAGGACGCCTTATTCGGATTGCCTAAATACATAATGATCATAACCCATCCGCCTGTGCATTAGTTAGGAGAGGTTATACTGCCGGATTTCCACCGTGCACCATACGCGTTCATCGGGTCCCAAGATTGACCTATGGGCCAATCCCACCTAAGAAAGAGACTATAACCTCATGTGCAGGAGTAATAAGGTTGGAAGGACCTATGTGCTTGCATGTGGCTTGTGAGTGCTGCATAGCACGATCATGCAATATTTTTTTTTTTGCACAATCATGCATCATCCTGACCCTTGTGTTTTTCAGCCATCATAGATTCGCCTAGGTGGACAAGAGGGTCCAGGGAACGACTATGCAGGAATCCATTTTTTGAGTTACCAGAAAGGATAAAGTATCCGGACAGTTCTTCTGAGACCAGTTATGCTACTTCAGATCAGTTTTATGTACCCGAAGAAATGGCGAACTCACCGAGAGGGGCAGAGGCCACCAGGGCAATGATAGCAGAGGAAGTGGGCTGAAGGTTGGAAGAGTTTGAGAATCGGATGTTGGCAATTATAGCCGCAATGGGTCAACAAGCAGCCCCACAAAACCCACAACCTCCTCCTGTGAGGAATAATGAAAGGGAAGAGGTCAGAGAGGACCCACAAGATGAAACTCGCCCGCCACTCGTGAACCTAAGAGCTACTACTTTGGGGGCACATAGGGGAAGACCTGTCCCGAGGCTGGATGATGATTGGGAAGACGAGGAATATGAGGAACGTATGTCTGAGAAAGGGACAGCCCCTCAAATTGAAGAAGCCATCTAGAGGAAAGTGGAAGAGAGATTTGAAGCTATGGCGAGAATGTTGACAAAAGGCCAAGGAGTGAATCCTGAGGATAAAGAGTTAAAAGGAGAAGATTTAGTCCTAATGAACTTTAAGATGCTGGACGTGCCAAAGTTTGACGGTACTTCTGATCACCTAGCACATATAAAGCAGTACTCATTGGTGATGAAAGGCACCACTTTGACGAGGAAGCAGAAGATTGAGTACTTTTGCTTGAGCTTGACGGGCCCAGCGGTGGGTTGGTATCACGGGCTCGATCGCCGGATTAAGGAAGACTGGGATTTATTGACGGAAGAATTTTTAAGGCAATAAGATTGCAGTACAAGAATGGAGGTAACCCTGAAGGACCTGGAACTATTACAGCAGAGAGAAGGAGAGTCCTTCCATGAGTATCTAACCCGGTGGAGGAATCGGGTGATGGAAATGAAGAGGAAACCAGATACCCAGGATCAAATACGGTTATTCATTAAAAATGCGAGCCCGTATTTGAGGAATGGATTAAGGATGAAAGGACTAAAAGATTGGGAGTCCCTGAAGGACATCGCCATTGAGGCCGAAGGAGAGTACCTTGTTAGGAAAGCAGGAAATGAGAACTATCCTAAGAGAGGTAGTGGGAGTCAAGGGGCCAGTAGACCAACAAGTTCTGCTAGTGGTACAAGGAAGATTGCTGAGGTGTCAACTACAAACGCCACTCTGAGACGTTTTTTCGATCTTGGGAGGTCTTTATCATGGGTACTAAGATGACTGATGAAAGAGAATAAGCTGCAACCCCTACCGTCCAGACCTGCGAGAACTCAAGGCACGCCAGGACACAAAGATGATGAGTACTGTGCATATCATTAGCACACTGGACATGTAACCGATAACTGTAGGACTCTGAGGCATGCAATTCAGGATTTGATCGACTCAAAACAAATCAGAGATCCAGAAAAGAGAGGGGGTTAAAAGAAAGCTGGATACAACAACATGCCTCCGCCAGTGAATATGATTGGGTCCAGTTTGCCCGAGAACTTTGTGTTGAAGGAATTATACGGCAACGATATCTACACTGCTGTCATGAGCCTCTATGAGGGGAGTGAAGAAGGGCTTCCCGCTGCAGTGATCGATTGCTGGTCCACTGATGATAGTGGAACTGAAAGTGATAATTTAGAAACATTTTTCGACCTTTGGGGTTCGGAAGAGGAAGGAGAAGAACTAAAGATAAAAGAAGTGGGAGCTATGACCCGGAGTGGAAGGGTAGCTCTAGAAGTAGAGAAGCCACAAGAGCCGATTGAGGACAGAAGGGGAAAGGAGCCGGAGGAAGATCCGATTGTCAAGCAGCTGAAAAAGACGTCGGCTCAGGTTTCAATATGGGATCTTTTGAGACAGTCGCCATCACATAGGCAGAAAGTGGTGGAGGCTTTATGCGAAGCAGCTGTGGCTACAACCATATCACCTACGGAACTCCTGGAGGTAGTAAATGGAGGATCAGGAGAAAATGTTGTTTTTACCAGTGCGGATCTGCCGGCAGAAGGTCGCAACCATAATCGGCCTCTTTACATAAGGGTGCAGATTAACCAAAATCATACCGCCTGTGTGATGGTGGATGATGGTTCTTCCATAAATGTATGCCCACAGGTAGCAATAGCAGCTTTTGGGGTAACAGAGGATATGTTGGCAAAATCTGATCTTACCATCACGGCATATGACAACTCGCGTAGGCAGGCTTCGGGAACCTTCACAGCAGTGGTGAAAACGGGACCGGTAGAGTCAGAAGTAAAGTTTGTGGTGTTGCCCATACCCGCCAATTTCTCAGCTTTGCTAGGCAGACCATGGTTTCATAGATTGGGAGGAGTCCCCTCTATACTGCATCAGATGGTAAAGATACCTTACGAGGGCCAGATCGTGACTATAAAAGCTGCACGAGAGAATCAGGTTTCAGTGCTAGAGATAGCCAGGTAGCCGTTTAATGGGTTTCATGTCACCATGATAGGTAAAGAAGAGCAGAAGGAAGAAAGCACCCAGGTATTGAATATGATGAAGAAAATGTCATTCCTCCCTGGTGCAGGGCTGGGCAAGAATTCCCAAGGGATACCGACAGCCGTTACCACTAAGGGTCAAAAGGACAAGAGGGGTCTTGGATATACAGGTGCCGTAAAGACGGGCAAGAAGTCAAAAATGGAAATTCCCCATATTTGGAAGACATTTGTGCCAGCAACCGCAGCATGTGCCTATGCAGGAGAAAATGAACCGCAGTGGCTAGATGGAAGAATTGTGCCAGGGTTCGAGGTTTTTAATGATTTCTATGGCTGGGGCATTGGATTAATCAAGCCAGCAGAGGGTTTTTGGGATGAAGAAATCATGACCAGTAGGACAATTTGGGACCGCGAGACGCCGGAAGAAATAATTACTGAAAAGATGATAACCACCCAGCTGAAAGGAAAGGCCAAGATAGAGGAAATTGTGCAGAAGATGGATGAGGAGACTCCAAAGGGCCGATGTGATGCGGAAACGTCGACTGCGGCAGATACACTAGCAGAGGAGGAAGAGGAAGATAGTTTAGATTTTCTTTTTGCTCCAGAACTTTTCAATGATGTCAATGACAATTTCAATCTTATTAATAAATTGAATGGTTTTGCTTACTTGTGTGATGTTTCTGATGATGTCACTATGCATGATCATGATCATTATCCATCCATATTTGATATTGATTCAACTGATGCTACTCCAATCAATCTTAGAACCCTAGAAAATCCAAAGGAAATTTTGATAGCATCAAATATAACTCCTAAAGAGTGAGAAAAATTTGAGAGAATCTTAAAAAAATATGAAAAAGTCTTTGCCTAGAACTACGAAGATATGCCAGGAATCGATCGGAAAGTCGCAAAGCATGCTATCCCCACCTATCCAGACCATAAACCTGTTAAGCAGAAGTTAAGAAGGCTTAGGTCGGAATGGGCGGAGAAAGTGAAGAAGAGATTCACCAGCAAATCAAAGCCAAGTTTCTAGTCGAGGTGCAATACCCAACATGGTTGGCCAATGTCGTCCCTATAGCCAAGAAGAATGGCAAAGTAAGAGTATGTGTGGATTATCGGGATCTGAATAAGGCCTGTCAAAAAGATGATTTTCCATTGCCTCATATAGACGTACTAATAGACAGTGCCGCTGCTTGTGAGATGTATAGCTTCGAGGATGGTTACGCGGGCTACAATAAGATTCTTAATGAAATAATTGATCCGATTAAGACGGCCTTCATCACGGAGTGGGGGACTTACGCTTATCGCGTGATGCCTTGTGGCCTGAAGAATACAGGGGCCACTTATCAGAGGATGGCAACGAAGATATTGGATGAATTTATTCATAAAGAAGTAGAGGTATACGTGGACGACATGATGATCATTGAAGCCCTGGAAAAGTTCTTTCGAAGGATAGATAAGTACAATTTGCGGTTGAATCCTAAAAAGTGCATCTTTGGCGTTACCTCAGGGAAGCTTTTAGGACACATAGTTAGTAAAAGGGGGATTGAGATTGACCCGAATAAGGTTAAGGCCATCAGAGAAATGCCGATACCGCAGAAGGAGAAGGACGTAAGAAGCTTTCTGGGTAGGCTGCAATACATCAGTAGATTTATCGCTAAGCTTACTTCGATCTGTGAGCCGATCTTTAAACTACTCAGAAAAGATCAACCAGTAGTATGGAACGAGGGTTGTCAAAAGGCTTTTGATGCTGTCAGAGAATATTTGTTGAATCCACCGGTACTGAGACCACCACGGCCAGGCAAGCCGCTGATCCTATACCTGGCCATAGAGGACAGTTTTGTAGGTGCTATGATGACCCAAGAGGATGATTTTTGAGTGGAATTTGCTGTTTATTATCTCAGCAAGAAATTCTTAGCCTACGAAGTCAAATACACAGAGGTAGAAAAGATTTGCCTTGCAGTAATCTGGGCTTCTAAGAAATTATGACATTATTTTCATGCTTACAAAGTGCAGGCAGTCGCGAGGCAGAATCCCCTGAGATATTTGCAAGAGGCCCCATCTTTGCTTGGGAAAATGGGTAGGTGGTTGCTGTTACTTCAAGAATTGGATGTGGAGTACCTCACCCGGAAGACCATCAAAGGGCGTGCAGTGGCGAAATTTCTAGCAGAACACCCGATCCAAGGAGACTCATACGAGTTTAACTTTCCTGATGAGGATGTGGCAGCTATTGGGATTCAAGGTTGGAAATTACACTTTGACGGAGCTGTAAATAACAAAGGGGCAGGAGTAGGAGTCATTCTGATAACTCCAGATGACGAAAAACTTCCCTTGGCAAAAAAGTTGAGATTCAAGGCTACCAATAACGAAGCTGAATACGAAGCATGTGTTTTTGGATTGGAGGCGTTAATAGCTTTAGTAGCGAAGAATGTGGAAGTGTTTGGTGATTCTTCTTTGGTGGTCAATCAAATCCGAGGTGAATGGGCCGTGAAAGAAGAGAGGCTAATGCTATATATCCGGCATTTGAGAGACCTGAGCAGTCAATTCGAACTATGCATATTCCATTTCATTCCCAGGGATGAAAATCAGTTAGCCGATGCGCTCGCCACGCTAGTATCAATATGGGACAACCCTAAAGGGGTGCACATGAAGCCAGTTTTAATCTATAGTTCTGAGAGACCTAGCTTCGAATCGAGATCAGTTATGGAAGTAGAAGTGGCAGATGGAAAGCCATGGTATCATGAGATTATGAATTACCTAGAGAATGCGACATTTGCAGAGGAGGCTACCGAAAAGGATCAAAGGATGATTTGCAAGCTGTCTACCCAGTTCATTTGCATAAATGGGATAATGTACAAACGACAAGCTGATGGTATCCAATTGAGGTGTTTGGACGAAAAAGAAGCCAGGAGGGTAATGGAAGAAACACACGCCGGAATATGCGGAGCCCATATGAATGGGCTGACATTAGCCAAAAAGATCATGAGGCAAGGCTTCTACTGGCTTACGATGGATAACGATTGCTCAAAATATGTGAAGCAGTGCCAACTATGCAAGCAATACGCACACTTAAGGCATTTGCCAATGTCAGAGCTATACAGCCTAACGTCACCTTGGCCATTCGCTGCTTGCGGAATAGATATTATTGGAGAAATCCGCCCTACGGCATCCAACGGACACAGATATATAATAGTCGCAATCGACTATTTTACAAAATGGGTAGAGGCAGAGTCCTTTAAGAAGATTGACGCAAAAGATATGACCAGGTTCATTGAAAGAAATCTGATATGCAGATATGGCCTCCCACATCACATAGTGTCTAATAACGGGGTGCAATTCATGGGGTAAACTAGAAAGCTTCTTGAGAAGAGCGGGATTGAGCACCACGAATCCTCCCCCTATCGACCACAAGCTAACGGGGCAGTAGAGGCCGCCAATAAGAATGTGAAGAGAATCCTAGCCAAGATGGTCCAAAACTATAAAGACTGGGCGGAGAAGCTTCCCTTTGTATTGTGGGGTGACAAGAAGATGGTGAGGACATCTACAGGCGTTACTCCGTATTCTTTGATGTATGGAATAGAGGCAGTGCTTTCGGTTGAGGTAGAGCTTAAATCACTGAGAGTAGTCATGGAAGCTCAGATTCCGGAAGCCGAATGGATGCAAGAGAGGTTACAGCATTTGAACTTATTAGATGAAAGCAGGATAAAAGCTTACTATCATAATCAAGTCTATCAGAAAAGGCTGGCCAGGTCATTTGGGAAAAAGGTGAAAAAGCATCCGCTGAAGGAGGGGGATCTGGTGTTCAAACAGATGAGACCAGGAGTACCAAATATCAGAGGAAAATTTATACCAACTTGGGAAGGGCCATATATCCTCAAGAAACTGTTATCCAAAGGAGCTGCAATTTTGTCGGATAGCAATGGTAATGAATTCAAGGAACTGGTCAATATCGACAGACTCAAAAGGTTCCATGGCTAAAGACCAAAATCAAAAGAAGAGAATAAAAGCCCCGCGGGTCGAAAACCGATAAAAGGCGGCCCTGCTAAAATCGGGTGCCTCGTCAGGGTGAAAACTGAAAAAAGGCATCCTGGGAAAAAATTAGAGGCTTGAGAGAAAATATCCAATCATGAAAACCCGAGAGGGCTGATTGGAGACAGGAGTTTGATGCTGTCAAGATTTAGTTCCATGAATGAATGTAGTCTTGGATAATTGAATTAATGTTAAAAAGCGATCATGTATGTTGAAGTCATATTGAAATGTACACAAATTTGTGAAATGAAATAAGTTTGATTTGTTCATTTACACTATTGTCCAATTCTGCTTTAAAAAGAAACATACTGCTCAAAATGCATGTAAAGCTAAACTATGCCCTACTAATACCCTCGCTGGCCAAATGCCTCAGTCATCGGGTTCGGTTATCCGCTGCTGGGCTAAGTATCCATCTCTTGTACGCCCTGGTAGAGATGGTAGAATGGCTCCCGAACAAAGGTATAACGGTTTTCAATGGAAATCGGCTCCAAAGCTCATGATAGCGGGAGGTAAAGGCCGCAGAAAGGACTCCACCTCGAAAAGATAAAGGGAGTCTCACCACATCCTGAGTTACTCCGAGTTGACGGGAGCAACGAGCTGTGATATAGAAAGTCGCCTCACGGAGCCCGCATAAGGGAACACATCCTGAAGATCCATCAATAACTGCACCGGACAAGGGAAGCCAAGCGTGCGTAAAGCCAATATCATCGTTGGATATCTCACTGAATCTAGTAATGCACTCATCAGGAGTCTCAGGTAAATACAGAAGACGTCGAGGGAGGAAACACTTCGCAAAGTACTGACTGATGACTCTAGGAGGGGGCTCTGATAAAAGCTTTAATTTCTCCTGCAACCAAATCTGATAGGGGAAACAAAGAAAGACAAAGAAAATAAAAGCCGAAGAGAATAAAATAAGCCGCTGGAGTACGTTGGATTTACTTTAGGAAAAAATTAGGCATAGGGCTGTGTGAAAATCCGAAAGGACGCACTTCCCGCTAAGAAAAGCTAGTGTGAAAATCCACAAGGGACGCACTACCTTTTAAAACAATGATGTACCTGGATTAATAAGGGGCACCCAGAGAATGAAGTGGTAGACCCGACATGAACAGAGTTCAAACCCAAGATAGTCTCAGCTAGAATGAGGGGGAAAGGTGTGAGCCCGTGATGAAAGTCATCCAGAATTCCAAATAGAGGAGGGTCTCCGAGCAGCTCCTCTGAGGTCACGACTAAATACTTCATCAGGCAGAAGAGGAAGACGACACTTACGCTGTATGAGGGGATGTTGGAAAATTCATCCATTGCTTCAATCAGAGGTTCTAAAGAAAATACTGAGCCCTGAGGAACTAGACGAGAAGCGTCAGAAGGAGCTACACTTAAGGACAAGGCAATATCTCGGATTTGGATCAAACCGCAGCGAGGTACGCAAGGCAAAGCACCAGGTGGATACCAACTTCCAATGATAGCAGCAAATTCTTCGGGCAAGGGGCATATTTCCTGATAGGTGAACCTGAAGACATGAAAACGAGGATCTTAGAAGTGGGTTGCGGCCAAAAGAAGGGTGTAGTCTACCTTGACTCTTCGTAAAAACCTCAGTCCAGAAATGGGGGCAAGAGTACTGTGTTCCCAAATTTGAGCATCATCTAAGACACAGTGCATCTTGGAAAGGAAAGGAGAATTCATGTCTTGATAGCTAAAGCCACAGTTGCTAAGGGGAAAAAAGGAAACAACTAGAGAAAAGAGCCTATTTTGAAGGTAAAATAAGGAAGGGGCACGAAATTCAAGAAAAAATGGTTAAATTTTATAGGTTTGGCTGACAGACGGCTAACCCATCCCTATATTCAGACGGTGAACCCGTCTGTACTAGTCCACCTGGCGAATCGTGCATTGTGCATATCACGCGCATTAATTAGGTAATTAATGAGGGAATCTGGATAGTCCGACGGAATGCCCGTCTGTAGCTGTATGAGCGGGAAGCCCATCGGTACTTAAAATCTATATAAAGACGCAAGTACCGACGGGAAATCATTTTCTTCTCCTCCTTCTTCACACCGACGCCTTTTCTTTGTTTCCAATAGTCTTTTTTTCGTGTTTGTCTTTTCAAATTGCATTTTTTCGCACCAGTTTCCAGTTTTTTGACTTCTTCAGTGGGTCTCGACTTCCATGTTAGTAAAAATACCTCCATTTTTCTTTGTTTTATTATTATTATCAGCAAGGGGATTTCTTTTTTCTTTTGAATTAATTGAATTAGTGGCCTGGTTGATCCTGGTTGACACTGTAAATAAGTTAATAGAATGAAATTTGTTTTAATAAATAAAGAGTGCACGAATGTATGCTGTTCAAGGAATAATTAGTGTTCAGAGTATAAATACAGCCTTAGGAATTCATATATTTTGAAGCAAATAATGTGAGAATTAGAAAGCAAAGGTGATTATATTGCATCGTTGTTCGGGGTCTGAGGCCCGTTCCGTTCTATTTTGTCTTCATAATGCAAGAGTTTGGGCACACCCTTGCCGGGGTGCTACCAGTTTTTTTAGCAAATATAAATATTATATTATTGTTTGGGACCTGAGGCCTGTCCCCTCTTCTTATCTTTTCATGCAGGAGGTTGGGTACACCCTTGCCGGGGTGCTGCCCAAATTTTTGAAATCTTTTTGGTTTAAACACACCCAAGCAGAATGCCACCTAAATTTCTATCATAAGGTCTGTTAATACCCACAATGCCAAACTAACTGTTTGTCTTATTCACAGGATGCCACCACGAAGATATACTCCACATGATCAGCACCGAGCCTGAGGCCCCGGTTTGGATGAGCGATGAGGCTAGACAGAGATATGCAGCACTGGTTCAGGTACAGTTCCAAGCTAGCCGCTTCGTTTCTAGGCCGTTCCTCGAGGCTCTGGGGATGGCGGATGAGGTGGATATACTGATGGCGGGCGCGGGTTGGATAGAGTTTTTGACACCTGCTTTCCAGACTCACCCAGAGGTGGTACGACAGTTCCTCGCTCCGCTACACTATGGCGGATATCAGAGATCTGACACGGAGGAGGGTGTCATCCAGTTTTGGGTTGAAGGCCACCATTTTAGCATCACCCGTCAGCGATTTACAGAGGCCATGGGGCTTCCAGTCGGGCAGGATGTCATGACACCTTAGAGATCAGTGAGACGTCAACATTGGGCGGTTATAGCCTTACCAGGAGTGCCGTACGATCATGATACGGCGAAGAGTACAGTGCTTTCATTACAGGCTCTGCGATATCTTCATCGAGTCTTGTCCAGCTCATATTTGGGACGCGCTGGTAACCCATGTTCCCTCAATGCCGCAGAGATCTGGAGTTTATGGGCCATGATGGCAGGCTAGAGGCTCAATATCAGCCACGAGATTTTGGTCAACCTGGTGAGGGTATCCAGGGGGGCAGCCCCTGTAGTGTATGTCAGGGGGGTCATTACCAGATTGCTCTTGAGTTTGGGTGTTCATCCAGATATTTTGGGGCGCCCTTTGGATGAGAGTATTTATGTAGACGCTCCAGCGGCTATAACGATGGCCATGATACTACCGATACCGGGCCACCCCGAGGCGTACAGACTTTGCACTGTGCACAAGACTAAGCGTGCATTTAGCTTGCCCTCGTTAGAGCTAGTAGAGGAGCAGGCTCAGGACCAGCCTCTTGAGCACCCAGAGTAGGCTATGGACCAGCCTCCCGAGCACCCTCAACATCAGGAGGACCAGCCTCCCTGACAGCCAGAGCATCCAGATGATCAGCCTCCGCAGCCGCAGCACGAGGAGTAGCCGGGTACACCTTTTGATATGGGGATCGAGTTTACTATGGATGAGTTGCTGGCTACTCCTCTAGGACAGAGAGTGCAGAGTCCTATGCCTCCATCATTGAGAGTACAGCGGACAGCTCCTCGAGCGCCTGAGAGGTTTAGCCCATATGCTAGAGTGGGGGATCCGGGGGCATCTACTTCTACAGTTCCACCACCTGAGCCGACACCAGATTCAGCTCCCCCTCCGTCATCGTCATCAGCTTTCCCAGCTCAGCCAGATTTTACTACCCTATTGACTTCTATGTTCGCATCTTTTGAGCATAGACAGGAGGAGAGAGACAGGGCCCTTCTCGGACAGCTCAGAGAGCGAGATAGGGTCATATTAGATCGGCTGGATCAGCAACAGGGGATCATCCAGGACCAGGGGAGGCTTATTGATCATCTGAGGCAGGAGCAGGAGAGACTCATAGGTCAGCTGAGGGAGGAGATGAGGGCCTCCCAGATTGAGGCAACCCAGAGGATAGACGCATCCGTACAGATGGTGGATGAGTCAGTGGAGGCTCTCAAATTCAGGATTCAGGTCCTAGAGGGTGCCATACCTCCCATCGCCCAGTCCCTGCGGGAGTTTAGAGAGCAGACTGAGGATAGGCTGAGGAGTATGGGGACCACCTCCACAGATCAGACCCTCTGCCTGGGCGATGCTTTCAGAGAGTTAGGGGGGGTTGTTACCAGTACACTCCAGTTCATGACGGTTTGTGCACAGCCATTTCTCGATGGATATGCCCAGGTCCAGTTCCAGCAGCAAGACCCAGCTGTAGCATAGCCGTTATTGGAACCAGTGGCTGTACCTCCTAGATACCAGCAGGTAGCCAGGGATTGGGCTACACAGCAGGCCGGACCGTCAGCCCCTCCCAGTCAGCCATCTGCCTCAGATGCAGGGCCCTCCGCTGCTCCAGCACGAGACCAGCCAGTTCATATATCGGATGATGATGATGACCCAGAGGAGCTCTCAAATTATGCGCCATTATAGATTGTTCAGGGAGTTCTTCTAGTTTTGTGTTTATACTTTTTGTAATCACATATGTATATTGTACAAAATTTAACCTTTTAGTGGAAAAAATTTAGATCAACTTGTTAAATTTGCATGTTATTTCTTCATGAGTTAAATTTCTTAAAAGAAAATTTAAGAAAAAAAAAGAGGGAAAAAGAAAAGAGGAATTGGTCACATGGAAAATAAGATGATGAATAATAAAGAGAGATACAAGATGTTCATAACTCTACCAATCAAGGTATTTGGCGTAAGAATTAACAAAAGTCTTTTACAATACAGGAACATGGTCTTACACCGATTCAAAATCGACCCACAGTCAAGAGGAAGAATAAATAGATCAAACATCATGTCATTCGGGATCACCGGAAATCAAAAGATCAGAATTGTACTTTGGGGGCACGATGGGGCCGCCAAATTATAGCACTTCGTACAGTCTGAAGAAGACTCGGTGCAGCTCAGGAGAGCAATTATCGCACTTTGTACAGTCCGAAGAAGACTCAGTGCAACTCAGGAGAGCAATTATCGCACTTTGTATAGTCCGAAGAAGACTCGGTACAGCTCAGGAGAGCAATTATCGCACTTTGTACAGTTCGAAGAAGACTCGGTGCAGCTCAGGAGAGCAATTATCGCACTTTGTACATTCCAAAGAAGACACGGTGCAGCTCAGGAGAGCAATTATCGCACTTTGTACATTCCGAAGAAGACTCGGTGCAGCTCAGGAGAGCAATAATCGCACTTCGTACAGTCCGAAGAAGACTCGGTGCAGCTCAGGAGAGCCATAATCGCACTTTGTAAAGTCCGAAGAAGACTCGGTGCAGCTCAGGAGAGCAATTATCGCACTTTGTAAAGTCCGAAAAAGACTCGATGCAACTCAGGAGAGCCATAATCGTACTTTGTAAAGTCCGAAGAAGACTCGGTGCAGCTCAGGAGAGCCATAATAGCACTTTGTAAAGTCTAGAGTAGATTCGGTGCAGCTCAGGAGAGCAACCATCCGCACTTTGTAAGTCTGGAGCAGACTCGGTGCAGCTCAGGAGAGCAACCCTCGCGTTTTATATGTCCAGAACCGACTAGACGCATTGCCACTTCCCCGGCGAAAAGGTAAGAACTGTCTCAGGTATGCGTCTCTTTCCTTTCTTCTCTGAATTTTGGCTCATCTAGGCACTAGTGCGCTAGTTTTCCCAAAATTGGGGGCAACTGTAGACACCGGGTCTCGAGGCAGTCCAGATCAGAGTTACCCGATGAAGAGATCAATGTCGATTTCCGAGTAAGGGGATGAAATTCGGAGGTTTTTGTCTTTCGGTCTCGCAAGGATTAAAATCCTTTTCTATAGCATGAAGTTTTGAAAGAGTTGGATAAATTTTACAGAATTTGGGTAAAAATGGGAGTTTTGCTTCATAGACGGGCATCCCGTCTGTGTAGGGACGCCCATCTCTACTTGCGGAGATACCCGTCCCTAGGCGTACTAGGGACGGATAGGTGGCGATATAGGGACGCCCGTCCCTAGTTCACGCCCCGTCCCTAGTCAGTTTTCCGCATTTGCCCTTAGTAGGGATGGCCGTCGGTAGGTGAAGGGAAGCCCGTCGGTACGGTAACTGACCGGATCACTCGAGATTGGATAAAATTTAATCTTTTTCTTTTCAGAAGGGGGATAGAATTTATCTAAAACTTGAATTTTAAAGCCCTTTTAAAATTCAAACTTTAGATAGAGGCTTATCCTAATTATCTCATAAAACCCTATAAATAAAGGATCAAATTTCTGTTTTAGGGGTTAGAAAATTGTGAGAAAAATTTTATTTAGAAAAAAAGAGGCTATCAAATATTTTTGGAGAAAATTGCTTTTTAGAGAAAAAAAGGTTTTTTCTATGAGCAGATTACGCAAAAGTTCATAAATCTCTATTCATCTGTAGAGTTTTATTTTGATAAAACTTCTTTTAATTAATCGATTTCTTCAAATTTTTTCTTACGAATTAAGTCAAATTGAGGTGACGAAATTTAGTCGTTTCCATCAATATAACTAATTCGAACACACGATTGCTATCAAACTTTCAAGGAAAGAATAACATAAATTTTCTTTCTTTGATCTGATTCTTCTTTTGATCCTTGCGAGGCACACGGGGACAAAATCATTCGACATCCACCCTAAAAGGTAAAATCCGAGGGTAAACATTCTGGATTAACATTTGCATAATTTAATTTGATTTACATTGATTTCTATATGTACTTCATTATTTGTTTTTACAAAAAATTTAAGAGGTTTTTTTTTTATTTGTTTTCCCCTCACTAGGGACGGCCACCTTCATTATTTTTTTGACAAAAAATTTAAGAGGTTTTTTTTATTTGTTTTCCCCTCACTAGGGACAGCCACTGGCACGATCCAGGTAGCCGTCCCTAGGCAAAATTCTCATTTCTTTTTATTTTATCTCATAAAATCCTATCTCTTAACTTATCGTTGTTAGAATTTTCTCATTTTCATTTTTATTCACGTTTTTGCTAACGTGTTTATTCTGGTGAGTTCTTTTCTGACCATTGGAAGTTGGAGTTGTGAGAGATGTTGGTTGCGCCATCCTGCGGATCTCGATTCGGGTTCATTTTTCTACCCTTACCTTGTATTTATGTTGTTATGGAAATGGTTTTAATATCGTTAAGATAAAAAGGACTAAAGTTTTTTTTTTTAACAATTAAACCTGGAGATTTTCCCGAAAATGGTGGACCAATGTCCCATTTCAGCCAATAAAATTGACACTTCATAAAAACCGTTTTTGTAATGAATATGCATGGTAGGACCAAAGTCCTCATTCCAATGAATATCCCGTTTTATGCATGTATCGCACTTTTATAAATGGGAGTTGTATTCCGCTCCTAGTGTTATTGTAATTTATTTCGAACACTTTATCTTGATTCTTGCTTCTATTTACCGCTTTGGATGTGAATGATTTGCGCTTTAATAAAATGCATCGTGTGGAAAGTTGGTGAAATAATAAATTCAAAACATAATTGTAAAATTAATCAAAGTACGAATAAATGAGAAGTCCCGAACTCACTCTGGTCTTTGGGACTCAAAGAGGCGAGAGGTCTAGGACTTCCAAGACACCTCTTGAGTCCCACCAAAAGGCTTAAATATACAATCCTAGGCTCTAGGGGAGTAGAGGATAAGGCCTCCAAGATCCCTCTGGCTAGCTCAAGATGGATATGTATGCACCGTCTTAGGCTCGATAAGGCTAGACGACCCTTCCCAATGTTCTATTGGGTGGCGACTCCAAGAAACCTCATTGTTGCACAAAATAAACGCAGCTAGTAAATACCTTACAAGCTTTAATGAATCCCATCCCGATCGCCCTACAACGGGCTTTTGGGATGCCACGGGGTTCGGCGCGCGTCACAGTATATAGATATATGTTTATGTATGAGATTCGATGGATTCTTAGAATTAGGTTGTTATATGTTCTTTATTTTGATGTACATGCTATGGGTTTTTGTTTTGGAATGTGGATCTTGCAAGAGCATGAGTTAATTGTGATAATGTTGGAGTTGATGTGATTTTGTGCATAAATTGGTGTTTTGGATGATTCTTGGAATTGGAGGTTTAAATTAATGAATTGTGTGAAATTTCTTATTGATTAATGTTATATTATGGTTGTTGATGCTAATGGATGGCTGTGTTTGAGGTAAGAGGTTCTTGGGTGAGTTTTGCATGTGTTGTGGTTGATTGTGGGAGGAAGAAAATCTATAGAATTTTGCAGATTTTGGAAAACCCGATGCTGTCGCGATCGCGATGATGTCGCGAGCGCGACAGAGATCGGTGTTTTGGAGCTTCGCTATCGTGAGCACGCGATTCTGTCGCGAGCTCACGATAGCCAAAGTATTGAGCACCGTCTGTTGCGAGCACGACATCCGTCATGATCGCGATAGAGCGCGATGCTGGCCAAGTGCTATCGCTAGCACGCGATTCGTCGCGAGCCCGCGATAGCAATATTTGTTCTCTGTCGCGATCGTGACATCTGTCGCGAGTGCGACACAGCCTGGCCCCTCCGTCCTCCCCGCGGTCACGAAATTCGTCACGTACGTGCAGCAAAGACACTTTGGTCTCTGTCGCGAGCGCGAAAGCTCCCTGTATGCTGAATGAGTTTTATTTTGTTGTGTACGATTTTTAAACTCCAGTTTCCTTTAATGTCTATGAGATTTATGCTTGATGTCTTATGAATTATATGAATGCGGATCCATGATATGACTATGTACATATATGATGATGATTTTAGAATGTTTTGAAATGGATTGAATGGTTTATGCATGACCTGCTAGAGTCTAGAAAGTGGATAGTTAGGCATGCCTAATAGAGTCTTATAGCTGCAGCCCTCAGTTTCGTTTGGACCCCGATCAGGTCCCCGCTTGGTTCCTCGCGAACCCCTATGTGCTTGGATCTTGTTTAAGATCCCTTTTGAAAATGTTTTGTGAAAGTTAAAAGTATCTTGGTTTTTCGATTTGTACCCGTAAGGTACTAATTGTGATCGGCTCGTACCCTTAAAGTACTGTCCGTATACTCATTATCCACTCCCTCGAGTCAGCAGGTGCCTAGTTTGAATTGTGTTATGAGGAAATGTATGTGATACATGTGTGAACTCATAAATGAAAAGTATAATCTGTTATGGGAATATGAATATTTTTATGAACTTCTGAATGTATGGCTTAGTATATGCATGCTTATGCCATTGATATGCTATGTGTATGGTATATTACGATGTACGCTTGTGTCTTGCCTTGACGACAGTTGTGAATGGTTGTCCTTTTATATATATGTGTGGTTCCCCACTAAGCGTTTATAGCTTAGCATGGCGTGTTTACCCGTGCAGGTGTGGAAGGAGTTGCTTTGTGAGAGTCGCCGCAGTCCAAGCCAACGCAATAGGGTTTAGAATAGGATTGAGTTTTGTATTTTGAGATTCTTTTTGTGTAGAACTCTCTTATTTTGGTTTTGTAATAGCTTCCGCTTTTGTTTATGTAATTTGGGATTTGTAATTAATTGTTGTATCTCTTAATTGATCAGAACAGTAATGTAATGCCTCTGTTATATTAATGCATGATCAGCTTTCGCTTTCTTATACTTTGCAAAAGTTTTCAATTACCCCGCTTTTGTGTATGTGTATCTATGCATTGTTCTCTGCTTTGTTTGGTTACACCCTGACTCGTACGGCATCTTACTCCTCATGGGATGAGATTGCCTGAATACGGGTAAGGGGTGTTACACAAACTCCTAGTGGCCATGACCTTGCAGATGTGCAACCCTTCGTACCTGTAAACCTACACGGGAAAATACCCGTGCTAAGCGAAATCGCTTAGTGGGGATATCACACATAATAAAGACTTCTTACGAAGTCACAAGCATCACTTTATCAACATTTAACTCATTTAAAACAAGCATGCCAAGCATATAGATTCGCAAAACAATGAAGTAAACTTCTAACACACATACATTGCATCATGTATAAGTTCTTATAACCTATTTCATGCTCATGTCCCTCTAATCGCATCTCATATACAATCATACACACATCTAGACATTTAGGCATACTTATAACATATTATATACAAATAATAACTTCTCATATATATGTACTAACTCATTTAACATTTTCGGTATACGATAATCATATACTTCTTTAACCATTTACTATAGCTCTCTAGCATATATGACATCTCATGTACTTATAAATAACATCTCATATACAATTAACAACATCTCTTGCACATTTACATATAATATGTAGCCTAATGTCATAGCATAAGTGGATACGGGTACATATAGATACCAAGTAATGGTACCAAATCATATAGAGATCGTAGTCTTAAGTCATCTAGAGACCGAAGTCTCATAACATCTAAATACTTTAAAAGTATCAACATCTAGACATTCGTCGATGCCAAACATATAGACACCCGTCGGTGCCAAACATCTAGACACCATTGGTGCCAACACCTAGCAGCTGCAAAATATCTAACCCTTTATAGGCATGCCTATCTATCCACTTATATGAGCATCTTAGGCTTATAACTATTATTCATAACAAAGCATATACACATTCTCATATACATTTACTTTAACCTTTACTATACACACATGTAACGTATAGCATATATCAACTAGAACATTCATGCACTCTCTTCATTTCTTACTACTTATGCATACATGTCATCCTAAACTCATTCACATGCAACACTTCATATATATATTATTGCATACTAACTTATACATGTTATTACATATTAACACATACGTGTTTATACGCATTCGTATACATGGTTCATCATACTTGAGATACCCATAACTCACACACATATTTGTCATTCCATTTGCTATCCTTCACATAATTATATATATTGTTACTTTATTAGTTAAATTACCAATCTTAATCATACTCATAAGTTTTTTCCAATGATAACTACTTTTATAATCATTTAATAACTCTAATCATGCATAATAAGTTGAGAGGAAAGATAGGGGATTGATCTATGCCAACCATGGGCTCAAAATTAAGAAGAAAAGGCTTCCTGAGAGTTATTCTGTCACGAGGTCACGACCTATGTGGCGCTCCCGACATCAGCTCCCCTCAGGTGACTTACGAGACTGGTTTTCACTCCAAAGTTGTATCGCCTAAACGACCCTCTACACCTCATTTTTAGACAAAGTGTCCTTCTTAACAATTGTTCCCTAGGATGTCTTATTTCCAATGGAACAAGCTCCAGGTCATTTGGACTCCTAAATTAAGAGATGAATTAAACACTACAGACTGTTCAAATCAACCCAGCTAGACAAAAACACGTCCGTTTATTGCCATTTTTAGGCCTCTTAGAAACAGAATTAATTTATGGTCTCTTTAGAGTTTTAAAGATACCGGAGTTATGGTTCAAATGGCATAATAAACAATCAAATTGGAGTTGTTAAACTCCAGTTATAATCAAAATAATACACAGAGGTCTGGTAGGACATAAATAGGATTTTCCCTAAACTAAGGTTCATCTTGCTCTTTGTTTTGCACATGCTAGTTTTTCATTCTCACCACATAGCATTTATAACACTTCAATTACATTTCATCACATAGCACATAATCATGCTCAATATATCAAATCTCACATTCATGCATCATTTACACATCAAAGGCAAACTAATCAACATATAACACATATATATCCAAAACCTCAAAAGCAGGTTGCTGGACACTCTCAATCTCTAACTACACCTTCTCCGTGCCCTTGGTTCTTCTCTTGTCCAAATCTTACACCGACATGCAGAATATATTTTCTTAGTCCATTACTTAATCAATCCAAATCCAACTCAAAGAAAGGGGTATAAGCAAGAAATAAACACATAACCATCAACTCTTACCTTTTTCACTTAACTCTTCAACCAATTCAATTACCAAATTCCGAGTTCCATTTAAGAAGAAAATGAAACTCAACTTAAAAGATGAAGATGTACAGAATTAGAGCAAATACAAAGAATGGCTAAATTGCTGTAAAATTCCACTACCCATTTTGCTCCCAAATCCCTATACCTTTACATGTAAAGAAGTTGGCTGGCACAAGGTGAGATCCATACGTGGATTCCACTACACCAAAACCAATCTTCCACTAAATCTCACATGCAGCCCCTTGGCAATTAACTATTAAGTCCTTTACTCAAATCTGCCATTTAATTACAACTTTCTTCCTTTCAATTATACCCTTACACACTTAATTACTCACTTAATCCAACCTCATTTATACCCTATTTTGCAATTGACACTCTAATCCAACTAGGGTACACTTTGGGATGTTACATGGGTGATGCGCTGAGTCTGCTCTAGACTTACAAAACATGGGATTGCTCTTCTGAGTGGGGTGTTCTTCTGAACTGCACCGAGCTGAGGCTTACAAAGTGCGAGGGTTCTCTTCTGAGCTGCTCTTCTGAGCGGAGTTGTTCTTCTGAACTGCACCGAGTCGAAGCTTACAAAGTGCGAGGTTGCTCTTCTGAGCGGGGTTGTTCTTTTGAACTGCACCGAGCCAAGGCTTACAAAGTGCGGGGTTGCTCTTCTGAGCTGCTCTTCTGAGTGGGGTTGTTCTTCTAAACTGCACCAAGCCGAGGCTTACAAAGTACGTGGTTGCTCTTCTAAGCGGGATTGTTCTTCTGACCTTCATCGAGCTGAGGCTTACAAAGTGCGGGGTCGCTCTTCTGAGCGGGGTTGTTCTTCTAAACTGCACCGAGCCGAGGCTTACAAAGTGCGGGGTTACTCTTCTGAGCGGGGTTGTTCTTCTGTACTGCACCGAGTCGAGGCTTACAAAGTGTGGGGTTGCTCTTCTGAGCTGGGTTGTTCTGAACTGATGGTTCTCATTTAGATATTTCCTGCAAAATTACACGCACTTCATGCCCCCAAGGATCCACAAGAGTGTTTTCTTAGCTTCAGGGACTCTTACCCAAAACCTGTTCTGAAAGATTTGTTCAGCGTGCATCTTTCCTCCATCGACGATTATATACCCGAGGTTCTGACTCATGTCCCTACCTCCGAAGTAATGCTGCCTTATCGCTCCGAGCATCGAAAGTCATAATTTTAAAGGTAGTGCATCCCTTGTGGATTTTCACACTAACTTTTCTTAGCGGGAAATGCGTCCTTTCGGATTTTCACATAACCCTGTGCCTTAATTTTTTTTTTATCTAGAATGGACCCAACCAATCCAGTGGCTTCTATTTTATTTTATTTTTTACAGGATAGACTACCTGTTTCTAGGTTTTCACCTTGTTCCTTGGCCTAACTTTGCTTAGAGAGCCAATTACGATTTTCATCTCTAACGGCTCCTTTTTTTTTTTTTTTACAAGAGAGGATTCTCAAACAATAGTTATTAGATAGATCAATGATATATTGCTTTGAAAGACAGAATTACAAGACCAATGAAAATGCAAATAGAACTATTTTATTCATTGCAAAATTGTGTACAGTTTTATATGATTTCATCATACATGATCTTCTTTTGACAAGAATTCAAAAGCACAAGACTACACCTTATCTCGAAATAGATCTTGTAAGCATCAAACTCCTGTTATCAATCGGCCCTCTCGGGTTTTCTCGATTGAACATTTTCTCTCAGCCCTTAATTTTCGCCCAGGATGCCTTTTTTCAATTTTCACCCTAATAAGGCACCCAATTTTAGCAAGGCCGCCTTTTTTCAGTTTTCGACCCGCGGGGCATTTATTCTCTTCTTTTTATTTTAGCCTTTAGCCATGGAATCTTTTTAATCTGTCGACATTGATCAGTTCTTTGAACTCATTTCCATCACTGTCTGCTAAAATTGCTGTTCCCTTTGTCAATAACTTCTTCAGCACAAATGGACCTTCCCAGGTTGGCCTGAATTTTTCACATATATCTGGTGCTCCTGGCCTCATCATCTTAAAGACCAAATCCCCTTCTTTCAATGCGTGCCTCCTTACCTTCTTGCCAAAGGACAGAGCTAGCCTTTTCTGATAGACCTGATTATGATAATATGCCCGCAACCTGTCTTCATCCAATAGATTCAACTGCAATAGTCGCTATTGTGCCCATTCCGTCTCTGGAATCTCAGCTTCTATGACTACCCTCAGAGATCTCTGTTCGATTTCGATTGGCAGAACTGCTTCAGTTCCACATACCAGAGAGAAAGGCATCGCTCCCGTAGAGGTTCGGATTGTGGTTCTGTAACCCCAGAGTGCAAACTGTAGCTTTTTCGCCCAGTTTTTATAGCTCTGAACCATCTTGACTAATATTCTCTTAACGTTCTTATTTGTCACTTCAACTGTGCCATTAGCTTGAGGTCGATAGGGAGAAGACTCGTGATGCTGAATTTCATACTTCTGGAGCATATATTTAGTTTATGCTAGGAATTACCCCATTATCAGACACAATGTGGTGCGGGAGGCCATATCTACATATCAAATTCTGTTAAATGAACTTAGCCATGTCCCTAGCGTCAACCTTTTTGAAAGATTCAACTTTAACCCATTTAATGAAGTAATCGATGGCGACCACAATAAATCTATGCCCATTAGAAGCTGTGGGACTATCTCGCCTATAATATCTATCCCCTAAGCTGCAAATGGCCATGGAGATGTCAGATTATGTAGCTCTGAAACTGGCACATGCCTCAAGTTCGCGTATTGTTGGCATAACTAATATTGCTTCACATACCTTGAACAATTCATGTCTATTGCAAGCCAATAAAATCCCTAGCGCATGATCTTCTTTGCTAAGGCCAGACCATTCATGTGAGTTCCACAAACACCGGCATGAATCTCTTTTATAATCCTTTTGGCTTCTTTCTCTGCCAAACATCTTAACTGGATACCATCTGCTCGCCTCTTATACAAAGTCCCGTCCACACTGATGAACTGAGAGGATAACTTTCTAATTATTCTTTGGTCTTTTTCAGTGGCTTCTTCCGGAAAGACTAACCGTTCTAAGCAGTTCTAAATATCGTAATACCAAGGCTTCCCATCAGCGACCTCAACATCCATTATCTGCTCAGTTTCAAAACAAGGCTTTTCCATACTAGAGATTAGCATAGGTCTCATAGCAACCCCCGTTGGATTATCCCACATAGACACTAATGTCGCGAGAGCATTAGCCAACTGATTTTCATCCCTAGGGACGAAGTGAAAAGTGCAGGTCTCAAACTGGCTACTCAACATTTTCAAGTGCTTAACATAAGGCAGCAGCCTCTCTTCCTTAACTGACCATTCTCCTCTAATCTGATGAATTACTAAGGATGAATCTCCGAAGACTTCTGCGGTCTTTGCCCCCAAAGCAAGCAATGTTTCCAATCCGAAGATGCAAGCTTCATATTCCGCTTCATTAGTGGTCACCTTGTATCTCAACTTCTTGGCTAATGGTAGCTTTTCACCATCCGGGGTTGTAAGAATAATCCCTGCTCTTGCCCCCTTTTTATTAACTGCCCCATCAAAAAACATCTGCCACCCTTGTACTGTTATGGCCACGACATCTTCATTTGGGAAATTATATTCGAACTGGTCTCCCTCAATAGAGTGTTCAGCTAAGAATTCTGCTACAGCTCTTCCTTTAATGGTTTTCCTGGTAATGTACTCAATATCAAACTCCTGCAACAGCAATAACCATCTTCCCATCTTTCCTAGTAGAGAGGGTGACTATTGAAGGTACCTAAGCGGGTTATGCTTAGCAACTGCTTGCACGTTGAAATAGTGAAAGTAGTGTCGCAACTTCTTAGAAGCCCAGATTATGGCAAAGCAAATTTTTTCCACTTCAATATATTTGGCTTCATATGGCAGGAATTTCTTGATAAGGTAATAAACCGCAAACTCCACTCCAAATTCATCCTCCTGGGCCATAATGGCAGCTATTGAGCTGTCTTCTATTGCTAAACACAGGATTAGTGGCTTGGCCCGACATGATGGTCTTAAGATAGGTGGATTTAGAAGATAGTTCTTAATAGTATCAAAGGCTAACTGATAATCATCATTCCATACCACTGGTTGGTTCTTCCTGAGAAGCTTGAAGATGGGCTCACATACTGAGGCTATCTTGGCAATAAACCGACTGATGTACTGAAGTTTTCCCAGGAAACTCCTAACCTCTTTCTCTTTTTGGAGCATTGGCATCTCTCTAATGGCCCTGACCTTATCAGGATCTACTTTTATTCCTCTTCGACTTACCACATGGCCCAACAGCTTACCTGAGGTAACTCCAAAAATGCACTTCTTAGGGTTAAGGCGCAAATTGTACTTGCTGATCCTTTGAAAGAACTTTTCCAGAGCTTTAAAGTGGCCTTCTCTAGTGGCTGACTTAATCATCATGTCATCTACATATACCTCTACCTCCTTGTGAATCAAGTCATCCAGGATTCTTATTGCCATTCTCTGATAAGTTACACCCCCATTCTTTAGTCCGAAAGGCATAACCTGGTAGGAGAATGTCCCCCATTCTGTGATGAAAGCTGTCTTGATTCGATCGATTATTTTGTTGAGGATCTGATTATAACCTACATAACCATCTAGAAAGTTGTACATCATACATGCAGCTGCACTATCCACCAACACATCAATGTGAGGCAAAGGGAAATCATACTTCGGACAGGCTTTGTTCAAGTCCCGATAATCCACACATACGTGGACCTTTCCATCCTTCTTAGCCACAGGAACTACATTAGCTAACCAAGTCGGGTACTGAACTTCCACTAGAAACTTACCCTCAATCTGCCTATGGATCTCTTCTTTCACCTTTTGTGCCCATTCTAGCCTAAGTCTTTTGAGCTTTTACTTGACAGGTTTAGACTCTGGGTAAGTTGGAATAGCATGTTCGGCGACCTCTCGATCGATTCTCGGCATGTCCTCATAAGTCCAGGCAAAGATCTTTTCATATTTTCTTAAAATTCTCTCAAATTTTATCTCTCCTCAGGAGTTATATCTGATGCTATCAAAATTTCCTTTGGGTTTTCTAAAGTTCCAAGATTAAATGCAGTTGTGCTAGTTGAATTAATATCAAAAATAAATGCATCATGTTTATGATCATGAGAAATGAAATCATCAGAAACATCACACAAATAAGCAAAGTTGTTCATATTATTAATATAATCAGAAATATTAACATTGTCATTATCAAATAGTTATGGCATAAGAAGACTATCTATATGACTATGGCCTTCATCTTCTATTGATGCTGATGTTGCAGCAGACTGTGCTTTGGCCTCTTGGCTTGATGAGGGCTTTTCAGCTATCTCTGGTGAAATCCTCAGATCTTCAATCTTCAAATCTAGCTCTACCATCTTCTCTTTCCCCTTAAACCGGGTTGCTAACAGCTTTTTAGTTACAATTTCCTCGAGCTTATCTCTATCCCAAATACTGCATTGTGTCATAATCTCCTCATCCCATAAATCCTCTGCAGATTTGATTGCCCCAACATCCCAGTCGAAGACATCACTCAAGATTTCAAACCTTGGAACGATCTTTCCATTCACCCACTGAAGCTCTTCTTCTCCGATATAAGCACATACTAAGGACGCGGGAACAAAAGTTTCTGAAATATGGGGGATCTTTTCTGACTTCTTCTTCTCGCCGCGTTCACCTTTATATCCCAAACCCTTTCGATCTTTCTGGCCTTGAGTAGTGATAGCAGATTGCAGCCCTTGTAAATTCTTTCCCAAACCAGCTCCTAGAAGAAAGTGCATCTTTTTTATCATATTTACCACCTAAGGGGTACCCGCTGAACTTCGCTCTTTTCCTATCATAGACACATGAAAGCCACTAAACGGCTGGTTAGAAATCCCCAAGGCAGACACTTGGTTTTCTCTTGCTACCTTAATAGTCACCACCTCTCCTTCATGTGGTATCTTAATCATCTGGTGTAAGGTAGATGGCACTCCTCCTAATTTTTGGAACCACGGCCTTCCATGTAGAACTGAGAAATTGGCTGGAATAAGTAAAACCATAAATTTTGCTTCTGTCTCAATAGGTCCCACCTTAACCAGAGCTCTAAATGTCCCCGAGGCTTATCGTTTAGAATTATCATAAGTTGTGATGGTCAAATCAGACTTGCTAAGCTTACTTTCATTTAACCCAAAAGCCTGAATTGGCACCAAAGGACAGACATTTATAGATGATCTGTCATCCACCATGACACAAGCGGTGTGCTTGCCATTAATTTGTGCCTTGATGTGCGGTCGGATGTGATTGCGGCCCTCAGTTGGTAGGTCAGCATCAGAATAAACCAATCTCTCTCTTGATCCCCCTTTGACCAGATCTAGCAATTCGGATGGAGAAATTGTGGTGGCCATGGTAGACTTACTCAAAGCCTCAACCAACCTTTGTCTATGTGAAGGAGACTGTCTTAAAAGGTCCCATATGGATATCTGAGCCGTGGTCTTCTTCAACTGCTTTACTATTTGATTCTCCTCTTGCTCTCTTTCTGCTGGTGCTTGCATTGCTTCCTGTGACTTCTCCACCTCCGAGACCACTCTACCACTCCTTGTCACAGCCCTTACTTCTTTCCTTCTCCATCTGATTCCCATAAGTCCATAGATTTTTCTTCTTTCTCCTCATCTTCATCTTCTTCGCCACTCTCACTGGTGGACCAACAATTTATTGGCCCCACGGACATCCTTTCTTCATCAACCCTATGGCGAGCAACAACAACATATTCATTCCCATACAAATCCTACAAGACATACCATTCGGGTAGACTTGACCCAACCATGAAAATGGGTGGTGGCACAGCATTATAGTTAGACTTCTTCTTACTCTCTCTCCATTCTGGGTCAGTGATCTATTTGCTGTTAATCAGATCTTGAATCTGATGCCTCAGCATCACACAGTTATCCGTTAGATGTTCGGTATGCTGGTGATAAGCGCAATATTCATTCTCTGTATTGCCCCGGCTGTCCTTGGTTTTTAGCTAGCCTGGGTGGTAGGGGCTGCAACTTCCCCTCTTTCATCAATCATTTTAACACACGATAAAGGTTGCCCCAAATTCGAGAAGTACCTTTGACTCATGCCTGTTATCGATACCTCAACTTTCTTTCCACTTCAATTTCCACTACTGGAGCTCGCTGGCTTGGTTGTCGGGTTGATTTCATCCACGATCACTCAACTTATCACTTATCGCGCAAAAGTAATCGACTTTTTTTTCTTACTTAAATGTCATTGAGCTTTTAATATTTTTGCAAAAAAGTCATGTTGACCGGAATCCGGCGAGTACTCTCATCGGATTGATGACATGGCATGCCATGTCAGAAACTACATGTCATTTAGCAATATTTCTAACAAATGGTACATTTAAATCAATTTCACTCATGGTCACTAAACTTATCATTTATCGCGCAAAAGTAACCAACTTTTTTTTTCCAACTTAAATGTTACTGAACTTCTAACATTTTAGCAAAAAAGTCATGTATTTACTATTCGTCGCCATGTGTTATATGCCATGTCATCAATCCGGCAAGGGTTCTCGTCGGATTCCGGTTTACATGACTTTTTTGCAAAAATGTTAGAAGTTCAGTGACATTTAAGTAAGGAAAAAAAAATCGGTTATTTTTGTGCAATAAGTGATAAGTTGAGTGACCATGAGTGAAATTGACCCCTTGGTTGCCCCCTGATTAGCATAACCCCTCTTGGCATAAGCTTCACTATTGGCCTTCCTAAAAAGGTACTCTCCCTCGGCCTCAATAGCGATGTCTTTCAAGGACTCCCAGTCTCTCAATCCCTTCATCGTCAATCCATCCCTCAGATACGGGCTCGCATTTTTTATGACCAGCTATATCTGATCTTGAGTATCTGGTTTGCGGTTCATCTCCATAACTCGATTTCTCAAACGAGTGAGGTACTCATGAAAAGACTCCCCCTCCTTTTGCTACAACAATTCCAGATCCTTCGTACTACAATCATATTATCTGAGAAACTCCTCTGTTAATAGATCACAATCGTCCTTCATCCTTCGATCTAGCCCATGGTACCAATCCACCGCCGGGCCGGTTAAGCTTAAACAAAAATACTCAATCTTCTATCGCTTTGTTAAAATAGTACCCTTCATTACCAACGAGTACTGCTTTATGTGTGCGGTGGGATCAGAAGTGCCATCAAATTTAGAAATGTCAGGCATCTTGAAGTTCTGAGGTATTAGATCATCACTATCCAGTTCTCGATCATCGGGATACATTCCTTTTCCTACCTTTAACATCCTCATCATAGCTTCAAATTCTTCCTCCATTTTTCTCCACATTGCATCCTCCGGTTTGGGTGACTTTCCCTTTACTACTGTCGGCTCCTCTTGCTCCTCCCATAAGTCAATCACAGAATTAGGGCCTCCCCTATGCTCGACAGGCACTGGCGCTCTTGGCTCAACCATAGGTGGATCAACTGCTGCTGGGGGATCCTCTCTAGCAACCCCTTGTTCTTCTTGCTCTCTAATTAGAGCAGCAGCCTGTTGCCCGGTAAGTGGGGCTAGGGTAGTGGCAAGGTTGCCCATTTTCGCCATCATCCTAGCCTCAAACTCTTCCATTCTTTTTCCCACTTCCTCGGCAATCATTGCCCTAGTTGCATCAGAACCACTTGCTGGATTGGACATACTTGCCTCAGCTGATGATTCAGAAGACAAAATCTCACTACACTCTGAAAAGGAATTCAAACTCTGATCCGACACTAGCTCTGATAACCCCAAGAGTGAAATCTTTTTAACCGACCGTCGGGACCTCTAAACCATCTGGACGAATCTATGATGGCTACAAAACATACTTTTGTTAGGATAATACATGACTTGAAGTGCAATGCATGGTCGTGCTGGTGCAGCATAGACAAACACATGCAAGCAGATAGATCCTTCTAACCTTATTTTTCCCACACACGAGGCAGTGCGGTCTCTCTCCTAGGTGGGCTTTATCTAAGGGTTAACAGGGAACCCATTCGATACGCATGGTGCATGACAAAAAAAACCGATAGCACAATAGCTCTTAACTAATGCACATTCGTATGGGCATTTGGCCATTATATATTTAAACAATTCAACTAAATTAAGATAGGTCCACCAGGGCATGAAAGCCTTTGATGTACGAGCATTTAATTTAATTGATTTTGTTTAATATATGATGGGCCAAATAGCAAGCATGGTATTATGGTACATTTAACCTAGTGGGAGTATCTATTGCCATTACATGGGCTTTAGTCAAAGGTGGTGTTACTTTAGGTCTACCCAAACATGGTCCCTGCCAACTGGTCTAGCTCATCACGAGCATAGCGATCAATCGGATCTCCATTTGATATACGATTTGATGGTATGAGGCATGGGCTGGTGATTATCCCGAGCACTTCCCTACAATGAGTGAAAGTAGGGTCATGGTTTAGGAACACATCAAGGTAAATAGGGGACCAACTAACATAATTCTAAGGCTCTAATGTATGCAATGCAATTTTGATTAGAAATGGAATTTTTGATTCTTAATAACTCAATTATAATTTTAACTTAAGTCACTTTCGAAGCGAAGTTTCGATCGTCCCTAGTGGAGTCGCCACTGTGACGCGTGCCGAACCAGCAAGGCCCTCATTAAACCCGCTTTTAGGGATCGACGGATTGGTTTGCATATTTTTGATCTTGGGCATCATGAGTTATCTTGGATTCCTCCTTCCCAATAGAACATTGGAAAGAATCATCTAGACTCAAAACGCCTTTAGGCACCTTCGAGATATTTTGGAGTCGCTACCCAATTTACAAGAAATTGGGAAAGGTCTCTAACCTCTATTGGTCCAAACAGAGATGGTGTTCGGAACTTCACTCTTATTAATGACTTAAATTAATTTTATAAATAATTTTTTAAGAAATCAAAATTTCATCTCTTATCTCACGCGATTGTGCATTGAATTTAAAGCGCATTTGCAAGCATATTGAAGGCGATAAAATAAAGCGATAAATAAATAAATAAATTACGAAATGAAAATTGGGACAGAACAATCTCCCAAAAATAAATTAAAAGAATGGGACAGAATAATCCCCCAAGATTAGATAAGAAAGCATAATAAAACTTGCCCCAAAATCAATTACAAGGGCCCAAAAAGAAAAGAATAAAAATAATTAAAATGCATAAGAGTAATTAAAATGAATCATACATAAATCGGGTCATTTATTATTTTTAGGAACATTAGTTCCTTTTCATTAACTTAAAAATTAGAGAACCATTTTTTGGGCATTGATTGAGAAAACCGGGATGAGTGATCCCATTTTATGAAAAGTAGTTCTCTATTTAAAAGTGAGATTTTATTGGTTAAAATAGGACATTAGTCCAATTTATTAAGAAAAGTCTCAAGTTATTAGTTATTATAAAAACATGATTTTCTATAATACAGATAATAAAAAATATATTTTACATGCAACACATAAAAAATAATGCAATAGAAGAAAATGCAAAACTTAAAAATTGCAAACCCGAAATCAAAGGTCCTTCATCTCCGATCCTCTGACCGGAGTACGAATAGAACTCGCGAAGATAAATAATTATTTAGACAAATAAACAAAATGAATAAAACATTAGTAAAATAAATTAAATAATTAATGAACAAATAAATTAATTGAATAAAATAACTGATTAAAATGATTAATAAATCAATCAAATAATAATTAGTTAAATTAATCAGGTATAAACAATAAATTAAATATAAAATGTTTGCATTAATAAAATATAAATTAAATAAACAGAACAAAGAATAAGTGCAAAAGAACAGCGAAACGAAAGGGGAAGAACGAAAGAAGAAAAACCGAAGAGGGGTCACGACTCGTGAATGCATTTCAAGAGTCATGAAATGCATTCACGACTAGTGAAATGTATGCACGATTCGTGCAATCCGATCGGGAACTGGAGGTTTTCTGACGTGTCCGATCGGGAGAAAGGTTTCAACGGTAGAATCCGATCGAGAAACACAAAATCCGATCGAAGAAACACAGTTCAAGCAAGAAAAAAAAAAGACAAAATCCGATCGGCAATCAAAAGCAAATCACGACTCAAACACACAGAAAAAAATAGAGGTGAACAGAGTATTTGGGCAGACCAAATAAACACAATATCATGTGATCAAAATGTGTATAATGACACAACTAACATGCTTATATATTCATAACAGCAATAAACATATGATCAACAAGTTAATAAGATTAAACAAGAAATATGTAAAATATATGCAATATATACAAAGAACAAAACTTACTGGTTCAACAAAACGAAGAAAAGAAGTAAATAGAAAGAAGGAAGGAAGAAGAAGAGGGAAAGAAAATAAAGGAAAAGAGGTGGCTAGTAAGTTTTTACCCTCAAATATTGATTGTTGATATGCAAATGAAAGGTTCTGGTTTCCCCTTTGCTCTTCTTGAAAATAAAGTTAAAACAGAGACTCCAAAAACTCTTGATGAAAGTTTTCGTTAAAAAGAAAACAAAAGGTGATTGAATCTCCAATTCAAGAATTGATTTCCTGGGCTTAAGAGACAATCTCAGAATGCCTTTTGAGAAACGAGAATAATTTTCTTGCTCTCAAAGTTTTTTTTTCTGTCTTTTTCTTCTCTCTAATTGCTCTCTTTAATAATTCCTCCCTTTTTTTCCTTAGTTTTTACTTCTCGTTTAATGTTTCAGATAGGATTAGTTGTTTTTCCTACCAAATCCCACGTAAAACCATATTTTCAAACCAAATCTCCTTGAAAAATGGAAGAGGAGAGTAAGAGAGTGTGAGGCAGGTGAGACTCCCATCTCACCTGTAAGCTGGGCCTCATGTGGTGAGGCAGTATCTCACCAACGTTAGATGGGCCTCACCCTACAGGCCCCCAAAATTGGTTTTTTTTTTATATAAAGCAAAATGAAAAATATTTTTTCGAGGAAACCATCACTTCCATTTGTCTATGCGCCTGTGAACAGGCATCATTTTCATCATTGGGTAACTTCGGTTTGAGCTGCCTCAGGACCCGGTGTCTACTGGGAAATGTCTTCCTCCTTTACTCCCTTATTGGTGTATTCGGTTTTGAACTCATTTACCAGTTATTCATCCTCTTCATTTTCACTTTCCTTGTCTTTGGAATGCATTATACAAGTTTTAATTGCATCGTCCAAAACAAGTTCTTCTTGACTCTCTTCCACACACTCTTGGATTGCATTAACGAAATAAAGGGACTCTTTAAATTCGCAGGAGGGATGTTTCATCACTTTGTTCACATTAAAGACCATCTCCTCATCATTAAACCTTAAAGTTACCGTTTTCCCATGGATATCAATCAATGCCTTAGCTGTATTCAACAATGGCCTCCCCACGATCAATGGCACTTTTCGGTCCTCTTCCATGTCCATCAGCGTCAAGTTTACTAGGAAGATAAAGCAGCCAACCTTTACTAAAAGATCCTCAATGATGCCCTTGGGTTTCTTCATTGACCTATCCACCAATTGCTACATCATTCTTGTTTCCTTGATCTCTCCAAGGTTTAACTTCCTACAAATGGAGTAAGGCATCAGATTTATACTTGCACCCAAGTCACATAACTCCTAATTCACAAGGTAGAGTAAAGCTTCTTGGATCTTCTAATTTTTTGGAATTTTGATCAAAATTATGGCACTATAATTTTCAGATAATTGAATAGTCTCTACACCATCTAGCTTTTTCTTGTTAGAGCGAAGCTTCTTCATGAACTTAGCATATTTAGGCATGTCCAAAAGTGCTTCAGCAAAAGGCAAATTTATATGTAGTTTCTTGAACATGTCCAAAAACTTAGTTAATTGTTCATTTTTCTTTTCTTTTAAAGCAATTGAAGGATAAGGTAACATATTCACATTCAAATAATTCACGTTGGCACCCATTTTTTTTTTTTTACCTTTGTCAACCTTTTTAGGTTGCTCAACTACCAAGTTGGGATTAGAGTCACTTACCTCCGGTGTAGGTTCCACCAAAGTTGTAGAAGAGTTACCTTTTTTCAGAATTTACAACCTCCTTACCACTCTGAAGTGTGATTGCCTTGGCCTCATCCTTTGGATTTCTATCCACTTTAGAGGTAAATGCCCCTTGCATTCTACTAGAGAGATTGTTGGCAAGCTATCCCAATTGTGTTTTAAGATTTCTCATTGAGGGAAAGGTGCTTGAAAGTGTGTTTGGGTTTGATACCCTTGATAATAAGCTTGGTTGTGGGTGATACCCTTGATGATAAGCTTAGTTGTGGGTGAGCTGTTGAAGTTTTGGTTGAAGGTGGCCCTCAGTTGGTTACTAGATGTTGAAGCTTGGCTTCCCTCCCTCTATGAGAAGTTAGGATGATTCCTCTAACCCGGGTTGTAGTGGTTGCTATACGGGTCATTTCTCTTGAAATTATATAAAACATTTACATCCCCTACCCCTTGGCTATAAGAGTTATTTGCCTTTTGTTCATTCAACCCGTTGCCTCCTCTATACGAATCACTCCCTTGAGATAACGATGACACATTTTGTAATTTCATCCCACTCAACTCCTTCTTAAGCATTTCCATTTATGCTTCTAGCTTAGCTACCTCATCAAGACCATGCACCCTTTGCTTCTTATTTATGGCTTTTGTATTTGCCTATTGTGCCTTGTTCATGGCCATTTCATCAAGCAATAGAAAAGCCTTTTCAAGTATCTTGTTCAAAAAACTAGCCCCGAAGCCGCATCCAAGAAAGATCTTATGTTGGGATTAGAACTCGAATAAAATGTAGACATAAGCTAGTGCATGGCAATCTCGTGGTGGGGATAGCTTTGTAATAACCGTCGAAATCTTTTAGAAGCATCATAAAAGGCCTCCTTAAATAATTGCTAAAAATTATAAATGCAATTTCTTATGTTAGAAGTTTTGGTTGCGGGAAAGAATCTTACCAATAATTTTTCTTGCATTTTGTTCCATAACTGAATGGATTGGCTTGGCAAAATTTACAGCCAATATCTTGCCTTCCCCATCAAAGTGAATGGAAATAACTTCAACCTCACCGCATCCATTGAAACCCCTTGTATTTGGACTGTGTTGTTGATCTCCAAAAAGAAGTCTGGATGTTGAGCTGGGTCTTCAATCTCCATGCAAAAAAATTGGTTCCTTTGAACCATGGTAATGGTAGCTGGTTTAAGCTTAAAATGTCATTGTTGAGGAAGCACAATGGTTCTATGATCCTCATTCCATCTTTCAGTGGCATAATCCCAGATGGTCCTTGGTCTAAGATCATCTCTTATATCCTGCTCTTGCCTCACTTTTTGTTGTTCCTCGAGTGGCACATCGTTATTGGGTGGATTGATATTCATATTTTGATTCTCTCTATTCTACCTCATTTTACGATGAAAAGTCAGCTCAATTTCAGGGTCAAATGGCAATAATTATTGAAGTCTCAATCTGCTCATACACCTTTTAACATATGAAAAGAATAGAAAAATAGAACATAAACAAAATATAAACACATAAATCTAACAAAAAAAATCCTAAAATGCCTCTCCCCAGAAACAACACCAAAAACTTGACCGATGTTCAGCAAGTGTATTGAATCGGTTGAGTAATATAAGGATACATAATTATGACCCACAAATATCATACCCGAGGGAAAGGAGATTAAGATTGAATTTGCTAAAATTATGCTAAAGAATATCCCAAGTGTTTAATGAGTTTTTG
The DNA here is from genome assembly GCA_947683425.1 of Excoecaria cochinchinensis. Lineage (NCBI taxonomy): Eukaryota > Viridiplantae > Streptophyta > Magnoliopsida > Malpighiales > Euphorbiaceae > Excoecaria > Excoecaria cochinchinensis. The sequence continues at coordinate 8,077,293 of CANTUQ010000146.1, read as the reverse complement.
GCTTTAAATACTAAAAACATTAATTTGATAAATGACTAAAGACTAACAGTTAATTAATGAAATAAATTGCACAAGTAAAAAACAACTTAAGATAAGAAAAACAGTATTAAAATCAGTTAACTAAAAACCCTGCTAAGAAATACCTATCCTCCCTAAATTTACCATGTAAAAACCCTCAAAACATCACATTTGCTCAAGGTGGATAACTCTTCTAAACCCAAGCCTACCAAATCTAGATTCAACTATTCTAATAAATAAACTGACTAAAAATCTGGATTTATTTTGTTGATTAGCATCAGTTTGAGTTACCAAATCCTAAATCCGAGATAACCTACCAAATTTGGGCTCAGTCATCTACAAACTCATTCATATTTCATAGATCTGAACCTAGTAACACTATCAAAAATAATCTCAACCTACCAAATTTTGGCTTAGTTAAGAAAATAAATGAAAAGAATCACAAGAACAGAGCATTTATATGATTTAATCATCAAAGCCATTCATTTACATCACCAAACTGGACTAAATCTAAACAAGTGATTGATTCATAAAAATATAGAAGAATAACAAGAAATATGAAACCATAACACATATATAAGCAATAAGAGTAGAGTTTCAACATGGATTATAGGGATTCAAGGAATCCCTTAGCAAGAAAGAGACTACTCACTCTTGGTTGGAGTAAACATTGAAATAGATGAAAAGAAACTGATATTACCCATTACCTATCTGAATCTGAAGTTTTTACAATATTAAAAATTGTTCTTCAATCTAAATCAACTATTACAACTCAAAGTTTTCACCAAGAATGATGGATTCTAAAGCTAAAATAAGTTGAAAACCCTAAAACTGAGTGAAAAACATTAAAATAAAACCCTAACTTTTGATTATAGAGAAAAGAAATGAAGACAAAAGTTATTTTCAAAAGCAAGACAAGATCCCTTAAATTTCGAAATTGCAGGTATAAATAGAAAATCAGGTTACACGGCGGTGTGGAAATTTTTACCGCTGTGTAGAGTTGGTTAAAGCTAAAAATGGAAAATGGCAAGTTACACGGTGGTAAGTAATTCCATAACCGCCGTGTAAACAGCTACCAAAAAGAACTCTAAAATCTTTATAAGTTTACACGGTGGTATGACATTTCCTAACTGCCGTGTAAACAGCTACTGAACTAAGAGTTGGCTCTTCGATACTTCACACGGTGGTAAGGTACTTTCTGCTCGCTATGCAAATTCCTTGAATTCTTGGATTTCTCGATTGCACGGCGGTAAGGAAATTATTTGCCGTCATGTAATATTATGTGCACGTGCTTCCTGGCTGCTTCATTTTGCATAGCGGTATGGTATTTCTTACCGTCGTGTAAACTCATCAAAATTTGCCAAAACACACCAAAAAAGTTCAAGTTAGTCCATTTTAAAATCTAAGATCACTCTAAACAAAAATATCCTAAAATAACAACGACGAGACTCCAAAATTAACTAAAAATAAAATAAAATAAAGCATACATGTGGACTTATCATTAAGGTAAGAGTTACTCACTCTACATCATCTTTATCTTCTTGCTTTTTAGGTTCAAGTTATGATATGTATATGTGTGTATGTGTATCTATGAAGTTAACATGATTTTATTATTTGAACTTGAAGAAGCAGTTGTGTAATGCCTCGAAATCGACCCTAGTAGTATGTTGGCTTGACTATAGTAGTTGGGTGAATTTAATAGTGAGTTTGCTAATTTGGATTTAAGAGTAATTGAGAAATTGAGGACCCAATTGCATAAATAAAATTTGTTTGAGTGATAAAAATGTAAAAGAGCATGAGTAAGTGTTAATTGGGTTGATTAGCATATAATGGGATTTAATTAAGCTTAAGAAATGTCAGATTTTATTAGTGGGACTGAATTATGGGACCCATGTGTCTTTTCTACTTTGCCAACTAGGGCCATGCATGTAGGAGAGAGAATCTCACCCATTGCTGCTCTGGGTAGTTGCCTCTCCTCTCTGCACCTATTCATTCTCTCTTTTTCCTCTTTCTTCTCTCTTTGCTCTCTCCCTCATGTTTTTGCATCTCCTTCTTCCCCTTCATTTCATTTTCTTCTTCTTCATAAGTTCCTTAAGTGAAATTTCTGCTGTATTGTGAGTCTAGAAGGGGTTTGAATGTGTGTGTTTCATCATCTTATAAGATAAGTGACTAATTATAGTTCTTCATCTTCCACTTCTTCTTGTTCTGAAATTTATGGAATTTAGGATTGATTATGGTATTTCAATTCTGGAAATCTGATTATGCATGTGGTGGTGGCTGTGAGAAGAGAAAAGGGGAAAGAAGAGGGTTGATGGTCAAAGTGCCAAGCGAGCTTAAGTGGAGCTAAGGAAATTAAGGTTTGGGAACTAATTGTTTTGTGTGTATAAATTGAAAAATTATGTGTTTAAGTGTGTAAATTATGTTATGAGGTGTGTTGAATTGAAGAAATGAACATGTAGAGTGATAATGAATGCCATGAGTTTGATTGACTTAAGATTGAACCGTAATGATTGATGAATCCGTGAATTTATGTGTTTATGTGAATGGAAGAATTTGGTGAAAGATTGTAAGTGCCATGGTATGCATAATTGAGTTAAACATGTGTAGTTTGAATCTGACGATAATAAGGTGCTAAATAGGTTAGTTGTGCTAATGAACTAGACGTGTAAAATCTGGTTTGAGGTTTATTAGACCTATTTGAATTGTCATGGTCATTAAGTGTGTTTTGCTCAAGTCTGATGTGAATGAAACCTATTGGTTTGAAATTATTATTTTCATGGCTTCAAATGTTGTTGGAATAGTCTTGGTGTTTGAGGCCTTTAAGGTCTTCAAAACTGTGCTCAAAGTGTAACTAGAGTTCTGTAGGAGGGTCTTGGGGACAAGTCATGTTTCCTTGACCATAACTCCTTGAATTTGAGTCTAAATGTTGTCTAAATTATGTCAATTGGAAGCTAGCACATAGATGAAAAAATTTTTAGAAGAGCATGTTGGATAAAAATGTTGTTAAAGTTGAATTCAGAGGTCATATGCACATAGTAGGAAAAATGTGTTTGCAGAGTAAGTTTTTGGGTAGGTATCTCTTGACCTTTAGTGAATTTTTTACCCATATTTTGCGTTATAATGCTCCAAATTTGTTTATTCAAAATGGGTTTGAAACCTAAGATCCGTGCCTAAAAATGGCTCAGAAATATGGTTGAGCTAATTCTAGATCTAAGTGTCCCAAAAGTGGCCAAGATAGAGGTGTCTCTACTTTGGCCGGCTCATTTGAACAGTTAAGGTTGTATAGCTCATATCTAACGTTTTCGATGTCCAAATGACCTGAAACTTGTTTCATTTGAAATTTAACATCCTAATAAACAAATGTTAAACAGGAATATTTGTCTAAAAATAAGGTTTATATATTGATATTGTCTTTTCCAAATTTGGTAGTAAAGCAGTCCCGAGTTTTGCATTCTATTTTGTTAAATTTTGGTATGACACAATCACAACCAATTCATTACCACAGTGACCAATTCCTAGAGAAGGCAGTGTAACACCCCCATACCCCTGGGAAGGAATATCGGGGCACTAAGTGGACTCTAACACATATTGTGTACATGATTATTTATATATGACATGACAGTTGATATGCATGTATTATATGTTGTGACTTCGTTGGAAGTCTTTTGCTTTTGTTTATCCCCACTAACCGTTATCGCTTAGCACGAGTGTTTATCCGTGTAGGTTTTCAGGTTTGGATAAGAGGGTGCACATCTACAGGTCAAGGCCACTAGGAGTTTTGTTTTGATCTCTTTTTGTATAAGATAGTAAATGAGTTTCTTACATTTTGAGTAACATCATTATGTACTTAGGAAATATAGTATTGACATGTAAATGTTAACTATTTTATATATGTATACCAAAAATGAATATGTAATAATTATAAAACTTTTGTATATGAACAGTTTATATATATGTCATAAGAACGTTTTGTTTGGCCCAAAGTATTCTTATCTTTTAATATTAATGCTTCCACTATGGTACATGTGTGTGTGTGTTAGAGCCCGATTAGCGCCCCGATGTTCCTTCCCGGGGGTATGGGGGTGTTACAAGCAAATACCAACATGCTTTAACTTATTCATAATGCAGAAATCCATATATGGCAAACGATATTAACAACATGTCATATTATAATCAGATGCATTTACAAGTCTCTACTTCATCGTTTGTACTCTACGAGATATACATTAGCCTGAACTTTCAATAATTGTGGATACGGGTACTTTACTTTAAATACTAATAAATAGTATCAAACTCTAGAGACCTAACTCAAAATGAATACTCTGGGTATTCGTCTTTAAACCAACTAAGGTCACTATGGCAGCTGCACTCTAACCCTTTATAAGCATGCTTATCTATCCACTATTCTGACCATTCAAGCTTGACTCAATAACTCAAAAAAGAGTACTTAATACTACAAGGATCATAATTCAAAATACTATCATGTCAATATATTTTCCAATACGGAGCTCTAATTATAATGTAAGGAAAGAACAAATAAGCATACACTATGCACTAAGGAAAAATATGCAAAGCAAGACAAAAGAAAACATTTTCCAGAAATAGAACAAGGCGAAAAGGGTTCACTGTCGCGATCGCAATAAAAATTCGCGCTCACGATAGAAGCTAGGTTCACTGTCGCGATCGCGACAGAAGCCAGATTCCAAAAGATTCTATGTACTATACCCAAATACATTACACCAACACAAGCTTTATACACTATACCAAATGCATTATATAATAATTCATATCACATGACATGTCGTGTTCAACACTAACTCTCATGCCATAGCATTATTTACCCAAATGACTAATTCTATAACCATTTGATACACCTAAACATACATGGCATAAACTCCGAAATTGTTTCGGTGCAAAATGGGTTCAACTCGGGAAGGAAAACACCTCAAAATATACAAATTAGTTGAGCGTAAAGGTGGGGAATTGGTTCATGTCAACCATGGGCTCAAATTCAAGAAGAAAATCACTCTTATAATCCTCTCTGTCGCGCTCGCGACAGAAGGCTCCATCAGGAACCTTCACAAGACTGCTTCTCACCTCAAACATTTATCGTCTAAACCAACCTCTAAACGTCATTTTTAGGAAAATTGTCCTTCTTAACAATTGTTTCCTAGGAAGTTATATTTCAAATGAAACAAGTTTCAGGTAAATTGGATATCTACAACTTAAGATATGACCTACACAAGATGAACTACTCAATTTAACCGGCCAAAGTATAGACACCTCTGGTTTTGGCAATTTACAGGTTCCTAGAGCCAGAATTGGCCCACGGTCATTTTCGAGAATTTAATAGGTAATTAAGTCAACGTTCTAATGGCTCAACAATCACTCAATTCAGAAGTCTATAACTCTACTTATGATTATAACACTTCACAGCGGTTAGATGCAAAATAAATAGAACTTGCCAAATCAACTTTATCATTAACATACACACTCAATTGATTAATTCACATACTCAAAACATATATACCCATAAATAATAAGCATATACACACATATATCATGAAAACACCGCAAGTAATCAAAATGAACAAAAGTTAAATCCGCACACGATCCCGACCTCTAGGAGCTTGATCACAGCTCTCAACTCGTTCCGATCTTCTCTTTGCCTTTGTCCAGTTTCTTGTCCACAGCTACAACAGAATCATACAAAGACAATCCAAGAATCAAACCTTGTTTTTCACTTGAAATCAAAAATAGAAAGAAAAAGGAGGTCAGATCGAAAATCCAACCAAACTTACCTTTAACACACTCTCTTCAACTAACCCAAGGAACTCACTTGAAGAACAAACTAAAAGAGGAAGAAAAGAAACAAAAGAAGAAACAAGAGAGGGAGCATAGCAAAGTCCAAGAGCAAAGAAAGAAAAAGAAGAATAAAATGCCAAAAGCAGAAATTGAAAAGGAAATTAAGGGAAAGAGTGGCCGGCCAAACCTCTCAAAGCCAATCCTCACATTAAAAGCCCACCAGCAAGCCTTTAATGCCACTTACCATCATAAATATATTTATTAACTTAAAACAAAACTCATGCCGCATGTCCACTCCCTACAATGCCACTTGTCAAACTCCTATGCCACCACGTGTCTGATACACATCAAATATTCTAACTCCAATAGGCTTCCCGTGAGGCATTCTGTCGCGCCCACGACACTATCGCGCTCGCGACAGACCCACCACAACAGAGTCACATCCTCTTCTTTTCGAATCATATTAGTATAATCAAAACTTTATAATTTTAATAACTTGCAAACCCGCATATTCACATCTAGATTCACTCTTTTACTTATCAAAATCTGCCAAAAACATTGCCAAAACTTCTAGGGCCAAATCGGGTTGTTACAAATCTCTCCCCCTTAAGAAATTTCATCCTCGAAATTTCCCCGATACTAGGTGAAGAACCTCAATCTACATTCTGTATATCACTTAAATGAAAACAACTTAAACATCAAGGAACTTACTAGAAGAACCGGTAGGTACGTTTACAGCTTCTGCAGCCATCGTATAGGCTCGTGGTTGTCCCTCGGTAGGAAATGGTTGTTCTACCATTTTCAATGGCGGTCTAGTTCCACTTCTTCCTCTTTTGCCCCTAGCAGCTCCATATACCTTGACTTGATCTTTATTTCCTTGAGATGCCAAATTCTCTCTCGACTTGGGGCATCTGGCCATCAGGTGCTCTGTGCTGCCACAACTGAAACAAGCTCCGGTGAGTTTCCTGCACTCACCCTAGTGGTGCCTCTCGCAATGCACACACCTTGGAGCTACACTTCCTCTACTAGTAGGTGGTCTTGCACTGCCAACAGACGGTAGCACATGCACTGATTCTTGTTCATCCTTTCCTCGCATCACTTCTTTAGCTCTTTTTCCAGAACTTTCATTTCCTTTCGGGAACTTTCTCTTTTGCTCTCTCTGTTGTCTCAATAACTCTGACTCTTCTAACTTAATAGGTGCCAGTACCAATCGATAATAGCTCACCGGTTGTAAAGCAACCATAGCAGATAGGGGTCCTCTAATACTTTCTCTTAAACCATCCTCGAACTGCCGACACCTGAAGTCCTCAGTCAATAGGATTTTAGGCACATATTTACTTAAACGAGTAAACTCTTTCTCATACTCCCCCACAGTCATGTTCCTTTGCTTAAAGCTCACAAATTCTCTCCACCTTGCCTCCCTATAGGCCTTAGTCACATATTTTTCTTTAAATTCATGGAAAAAAAAAATCCCATGATAGTTTCGCTGGCCTCTCAGGATTCCTCAACACCAATTCCCACCAATCATAAGCTGCACCCTGTAGCAATGATACTGTGCAAGCTACCCTTTGATTCTTTGGACAATTAATCTCTTGCAGGATCCTTCCTGTCCTCTCTAGCCAAAATTCTGCTATGTCAGTTGATCTAACGATGTCCCATGGAATTCTTCAGCTCCCCTCTTTCTAATCAAATCTGTTGGAGCTTAGGAGCTGTCAATCTATCTAAAATTTGTACCAACCCTTACATCAGCTCCGGGTTGTCCTGAACAGGACCAGCTCTCTCATCTCTATCTTGTCCTTGCATATGCGGATCCACACGAACTGGATTCACACTACCTGTGGTCTCTCCGACATTCTCACTCGGGTCAGACGCCATCTATACTCTACAAAACAAAAACAACATCTGCATTAGGCCACAACTCTAAACAGACTCTGACATTTAATCTATACTCTACATCTTATAGACCAGAACCTCTAACCTATGCTCTGATACCACTAAATGTAACACCCCCATACCCCCGGGAAGGAATATCGGGGCACTAAGCGGACTCTAACACACACACACATATGTACCGTAGCGGAAGCATTAATATTAAAAGATAAGAATACTTTGGGCCAAACAAAAGTTCTTATGACATATATATAAACTGTATATATACAAAAGTTTTATAATTATTATATATTCGTTTTCGGTATACATATATAAAATAGTTAACATTTACATGTCAATACTATACTTCCTAAGTACATAATGATGTTACTCAAAATGTAAGAAACTCTATTACTATCTTATATAAAAAGAGATCAAAACAAAACTCCTAGTGGCCTTAACCTGCAGATGTGCACCCTTTGATCCAAACCTGAAAACCTACAAGGATAAACACCCGTGCTAAGCGATAACGCTTAGTGGGGATAAACATAAGCAAAAGACTCCCAACGAAGTCACAACATATAATACATGCATATCAACTGTCATGTCATATATAAATAATCATGTACACAATCTTGTAAGCAAATACCAACATGCTTTAACTTATTCATAATGCAGAAATCCATATGTGGCAAACGATATTAACAACATGTCATATTATAATTAGATGCATTTACAAGTCTCTACTTCATCTTTTGTACTCTACGAGATATACACTAGCCTGAACTTTCAATAATTGTGGATATGGGTACTTTACTTTAAATATTGATAAATAGTATCAAACTCTAGAGACCTAACTCAAAATGAATACTCTGGGTATTCATCTTTAAACCAGCTAAGGTCACTATGGCAGCCGCACTCTAACCCTTTATAAGCATGCTTATCTATCCACTATTCTAACCATTCAGGCTTGACTCAATAACTCAAAACAGAGTACTTAATACTACAAGGATCATAATTCAAAATACTATCATGTCAATATATTTTCCAATACGGAGCTCTAATTATAATGTAATGAAAGAACAAATAAGCATACACTATGCACTAGGGAAAAATATGCAAAGCAAGACAAAAGAAAATATTTTCCAGAAATAGAACAAGGCGAAAAGGGTTCACTGTCGCGATCGCGACAAAAAGACGCGCTCGCGACAGAAGCTAGGTTCACTGTCACGATCGCGACAAGATGTCACGCTCGCGACAGAAGCCAGATTCCAAAAGATTTTATGTACTATACCCAAATACATTACACCAACACAAGCTTTATACACTATAACAAATGCATTATATAACAATTCATATCACATGACATGTCGTGTTCAACACTAACTCTCATGCCATAGCATTAATTACCCAAATGACTAATTCCATAACCATTTGATACACCTAAACATACATGGCACAAACTCAGAAATTGTTTCGGTGCAAAACGGGTTCAACTCGAGAAGGAAAACACCTTAAAATATACAAATTAGTTGAGGGTAAAGGTGGGGACTTGGTTCATGTAGACCATGGGCTCAAACTCAAGAAGAAAATCACTCTTATAATCCTCTCTGTAGTGCTCGCGACACTCTCGAGCTTGCTACAGAAGGCTCCGTCAAGAACCTTCACAAGACTGCTTCTCACCTCAAACTTATATCATCTAAACCGACCTCTAAACGTTATTTTTAGGAAAAGTGTCCTTCTTAACAATTGTTTCCTAGGAAGTGAGATTTCAAATGAAACAAGTCCAGATCAATTGGACATTTACAACTTAAGATATGACATAAACAAGATGAACTGCTCAATTGAACCGGCCAAAGTAAAGACACCTCTATTTTTGGCAATTTACAAGGTCTTAGAGCTAGAATTGGCCCACGGTCCTTTCTGTGACTTTAATAGGTAATGCAGTCATGTTTCTAATGGCTTCATAATCACTCAATTCAGAAGTCTATAACTCTACTTATGATGAAAACACTTCACAGCGGTCAGTTGCAAGATAAATAGAACTTGCCAAATCAACTTTATCTTTCACTTACACACTCAATTGATCAATTCACCTACTCAAAACATATATACCCATAAATCATAAGCATATACACACATATATCATGAAAACACTGCAAGTAATCAAAATGAACAAAATTTAAATCCGTACACGATCCCGACCTCCAGAAGCTTGACCACAGCTCTCAACTTGTTCCGATCTTCTCTTTGCCTTTGTCTAGTTTCTTGTCCACAGTTATAACAGAATCATACAAAGACAATCCAATAATCAAACCTTGTTTTTCACTTTAAATCAAAAACAAAAAGAAAATGGAGGTCAGATCGAAAATCCAACCAAACTTACCTTTAACACACTCTCTTCAGCTAACCCAAAGAACTCACTTGATGAACAAACTAAAAGAGGAAGAAAAGAAACAAAAGAAGAAACAAGAGAGGGAGCACGGCACAGTCCAAGAGCAAAGAAAGAAAATGAAGAATAAAATGCCAAAAGCAGAAATTGAAAAGGAAATTAAGGCAAAGAGTGGCCGGTCAAACCTCTCAAAGCCAATCTTCACATTAAAAGCACACCAACAAGCCTTTAATGCGACTTACCATCATAAATATATTTATTAACTTAAAATAAAACTCATGCCACATGTCCACTCCCTACAATGCCACTTGTCAACCTCCTATGTCGCCACGTTCCGATACACATCAAATATTCCAACTCCAATAGGCTTCCCGTGAGGCCTTCTGTCGCGCCCGTGACACTGTCGCGCTCGCGACAGAACCCACACCAGAGTCACATCCTCTTCTTTTCGAATCATATTCACATCTAGATTCACTCTTTTACTTATCAAAATCTGCCAAAAATGTTGCCAAAACTTCTAGTGCCAAATCGGGTTGTTACAGGCAGAATGCTTATTTTTGGACCTCATGGTCACAACAAAGTCATTGCCACTGTGACCCCTTATGTTTTGACTATTTTATGTGTTTTTCTTTCCGAATTGAACTCGTATTACACCAAAACTTTCTTGGATCTACCCAATGCATGTTTAGGACTATAAAATGAGTATAAGTGTAACACCCCAATATCCTCGTTGGAAGGATACCGGAGCGCTACCCGACACTCACTTAGAAACATACATATGCGATAGCGGAAGCATACAGTAAAATAGTAAAACTCATAACCTTAACATTAAATTTAAAATATAAAATATAATATATATACATCATTCAGAATTACATAAGGATCCTTAACAAAAATTACATATGCCACTAATCGAAAGAATACATATACAAAAAAAATACAGGAGGAGTATAAAACAAAACAAGATTCTACTCCTAGTGGCCAACCCTGCAAATGCGCGACGAACCGAACAAAACCCGTCATCTACATGAAAAAATAGCCCGTGCTAAGCGATAATGCTCAGTGGGGAGGAACAAAGATAACAGAACACTATACAGTAATATCATGCAATAACATGTATTCATTCACAGACTGATTTCGCTAAACCACAAAAACAGAGATATAAGAATTCACATCACTATAAGAAAACTGAACTTAATAACCGCAAGCATAGAGCAAATGCAATACTGGAATCACTCAATGATTATAACACTTCACTACACAAGATGTCAAACACATTAAACCATAGCCTGAATTTCACTGGTGGTGGATACGGGAACACTGCATGGGAGGCCGAAGCCTCAAAACATTTTATTACCCGAAGGTAGCACAAGAGACCGAAGTCTCAAAACATTTTCACAAAGACCTTAACGGAGGTCAACCGTAATCACAAGACGCATAGCGGGGCCAACACTGGCAGTTGCACTCACTAACCCTTTATAAGCATGCTTATCTATCCATTAACTTTGGCACTTCAGGCTAGAAAGCACTCACTCTAAACATTTATCGCTAGACAATGTCAAAAGCCAAAGTCCAACACTAGTAGGTCATTAATTATTTGCACAACTCTAGAACATCAGTACACTTGTATAAAAATACAAAACATAGCTTACACGTGTAACACCCCCTCCGTCGCCCCCGTTGGAAGGACGACGACGGGCGCGCTACCCAACACTCACTCACGACACGGCAAACATACATACACTAAGCGGAAGCATTCAATAACAATAATAACCGAAAACCATATATCATATAATTAAAACATAATTATATACAAAATCCAAAAGATTACATCTTAAATCCTTTACAAAAAGAATTACAGGACAAGATAATAAAAATAGCTCTATTCCTATGTGGCCGACCTGCAGATGTGCGGCACAAGCAAACTCCCAAAAACCTGTCACCTACACGGGATAGGAACCCGTGCTAAGCGATAACACTTAGTGGGGAGGAACAAAACACAACAGAACACTAAGCAGCAATACCACATCAGCACATGAATGTAAACATGCATCAACATATAGAATTCATTAAGTACCAGAGGACAGAAGTATATATATATGTATTAAGAATCACTATATGTAATCAGAATTGAAAACAAAAAACATGAAGCAATTACCATAATCAAGATCATGCAATAATCAAAACACTTCACTAAACCAATACCAGACACTTCACACAATAGTCTGAATTTCAATGGTGGAGGATACGGGAACACGGCACGGGAGACCGAAGCCTCAAAAACAATTTTAATACCCGAAGGTAACGCGGGAGACCGGAGTCTCAAAACATTTTATCACTACATGGAAAATGACCATCTCGGAGGTCAACCGCTTCGCCCAAACGGGGCGGACACAGGCAGCTGCACTCACCAACCCTTCTTAAGCATGCCTAATTATCCGCTACCTTGACACTTTAGGCTCGACAACTCACTCTCAATCACACACTTACTAGATAAGTCTCGAACCAAAAGTCCAACATCATATTAATTCACTACAACGACACTAGTATCATAATGTCAACAAGACATAAACTCAATCATGTACCATGCAATAGTGAGAAACCGTGCAAAGTGGGACAAAAGAATCACATTCAAAAAATAGAGCAGGCAGGAAGGGCTTCTATCGTGATCGTGACAGGCATCGCGCTCATGATAGAACACAGGGTACCTCATCGCGGGCTCGCTCGCGACGAAGCACACTCGGCAGACTCACATAAAACCCGAGCTCTATCATGCCCGCGACAGAGGCCATTTACTTTCTCCTCGCGCGCACACTCGGCAACATGCTCGCGTTGAGGACTTGGGCACCGAGCTCTCTATCGCGCTCATGACAGCGTCGCGATCGCGACAGAGGGCTCTCCAGCAACAAGGGACTAATCCGCACTCTGTCGCAATCGCGACAGAACCCAGATTTGCCCAGAATCTACATTTTTCCTGCTCTCCAACACACTCAACCTCCAAAACACTAATTCAATCATGCACAAACACTTACCTTGTTGCTCCCATGCATACAAATCATGCTCAGATCCAATATACACTTAACTTGATTAAGAAATCACAATTAATTCTCAAAAACACAAGGAGCACACTTTACCCTAACACAACTACTTCACTACAACAATATAGAAATCACTACAATTAGATCATGCTAGACAAGCACTCTAATAATCACATACATGCAATCGCATAAGAAATTAGCATTTAAAATCTCTAATAATGTGCGACCACAATACACATCTGATCAAAAGAGGAAAAAGGGACAAATACACTCAAACTTAAACCACAAACAAGGCTCTCAAACCTGAAACGAAGCTTCAATCCTTAACTCTTCAAGACACCACTTTATCCTTGCCTTTGCTCTTTCTTCTCTCCTCCGATTCTTGCACAAACCCAGCCACAACACACTTTAAGTCAAACCATACAATCACTCTTCAAAACCAGAAATTTAAAGAACAAGAAGGAGATGAAGAAACCCAACTCATCTCAAGCACTTACCTTTAACAATCAGCTTTAAACTCAGGAAATCCAATCTCAAGCTCAAAGAAGCACACAAGGGAAAGTGGAGAGCAGCCAAATGAAGAAAGGAAAGAGAAGAGAGGATGGGGAAGAGTGAATAAAAGAGGGAATGGGCAGCTTCTATGGGAAGCTATCCCATTTCAACCTTCCCTCTCTCCTCCTCTCACCTCACTTCTTTTCTTCATTAATTGCTCACTTACCTTGCCATGTGTCACTCATCTATGGATCCCATGTGTCCAAAACTCAAATAACTTCCAAACTAAACACCATGCACAGAATCCACTTGATCACTTCTCATAACATACTTTACATACATGGCACCAAACACACAAACCACACTAGATTAATCCCAATAATTACCCTACTTCCATACACCACATGCACACCATATAATTTCTCCTCTTAATATACTTAATTAATTTCTTGTAATAAAATCGTTATTATCCAAATTTTTTTTCTTGCTAAAATTACTGAAATACTCTAAATATTCTGACTTACCACGCAGATTCCGACTAGGCCCTTTTTGGGTTGTTACATACACAGTACGAAAAAGCCATGCAAAGAGAGAGAAGAAGACATTTAGGCAAAACAGAACAGAACAGGCAGGAGAGGGAGGCTTACTATCACGATTGCGACTTACATCGCATTGCGACAGTAGCAACGCTACAGGCAAATCGCAGGGGTTGTCGCGACTCGTGTCGTGATGCACGACTCGCGATAGCAGGAATTGGGCTGGCATAAGTCATGCTGCTGTGCACGACTCGTGCTGGCCTCAAAGCTTGGGCACAAGTCGTGCCCAAGATGCACGACTCGCGCATAAGACCAAGCGTCGAGCTGTGCACTACGCCGAATGGGACTCCATGCCGAACGGGCGATCAACCAAGCGCCGAATGAGGCTTTTCTTCATAATTCGTGAAGGACTTCACGTGTCCTAAAGAATCGCTTGTCGAACCTCTCACATCCAATCGAGCAATCTTGCTGAGAGGCAAATCTTCACGACTCGTGCAGAAGTTCACGTGTCGTGAAGATTCTCCTTCTGATCTGCCCGCGAAAATCGAAGTCAAGCGGTCCTTAACCGAACGAATACCCTTCACGACTCGTGAAGAATCACACGAATACCCTTCACGACTCATGAAGAATCGCACGGGTCATGAAGAATCAATTCTGCGCAGCCAGCGAGAAGTTGGAATCATGCGGCTCTGTTGCGCTCCCGACAAGCATCACGATCGCGACAGAGTCACTTTTTCCAGTTCCTTGGCACAAACACTTCTGTTCAAAACCATCAAAACACAAACCAACACAGCCAATCACTCAGACAAACATAGACACTTACCTCATCGTTGGAATACTTCCAAAACATACCAATAATCATGTATAACACAATTTACACAATAATCATACACTTAAACTCTTGAAGATCAAAGTAACTAAACAAACTTTTCAAGATCAAAGTAATTAAACAAACCCAGAAACTCATGCAGAAGCTATGCTCATTTAATTAAACATAACTTGCAAATCATCCTCATCATGGCAGTAGCGTACAAATCCAATTTCATTACCCAAACATACACATGCATTTACAGTAGCACCCCCTACGTCCCCATTGGAAGGACGCGGGTGCGCTACCGATGCACACTAACATACATGCACACATGCGCTAAGCGAAAGCATATATTCATGCAAAAACACGGCGAAATTAAAAACTTACCTTGAGAAGAAAAACTGGACTTACATTAATTTATACATACATAGGCCCAAAGCCGAAACATATACACATGCATACATATGATCATTCAGCGGAAGCAGAAAGCGGAGAAATAACTGAAAGCTTAATTACAAATACCATAATACAGGAATACAAAAGCTGAAATACAGAAGCTAAACAAAATACAAAACTTCTAACTCCTATGTGGCCGACCTTGCAGATGCGCGACTCGATCCGAACAACCTGCCACCTGCACGGGAAAAGAACGCGTGCTAAGCGATAAACGCTTAGTGGGGAGAACACACAAGCAATATGGACGACCATTCACAATGATCGTCAAGGCATAACACATACACAAATGGCATAAGCAGATAATCACAACAGATGGATATACAAGCCTGCATATGAAAACTATGCATTCGGAAGTTCGTATTCACATACCTATACATATTTCATACATGCTCATCTCAATATCATAATAAGCAAGCCCCAAGCAGACAAAGGATCACAGTAGATACAAATATTCATGTAAAAATACATACAACTCTCATGCATATACTTACCGGGGTATCAAGTGACAGTACCTTACCGTGCACAGTCACGAGAGAGGATACCCGTACAACTGTCATGCCAAGTACCTATGCATTAACGGAAAACCCATTCATATGCAATACAATTATCAGGCAGTAACGCACCCAACTATCATGCCGAGAAAACTAGCTATCTAAACATACTTCTATCATGCCACAAGACGCATACGCTAACTGGAACTCAGGATATAATATCAAACCACCACACTTCCACTGCTCAACTCTAATCCATACAATATCATGCCATGAAAAGCAAACACATAACAACGTACCAGAACACTACGATAACTGAATTAAAGGAACATATGGCATATCAATACATTATGGCACATGCACTTACCGATCGTCGATTTAATTGCATGGTATCATAATAGTACATATACTCATTCACACATTCAACCTTAGCATTCAATGATTCAAGTCAGAGCACTTATACATATTAGTTCACTTACTTCCAATTCTAACCAATCAAGTCAAATATGTTCACAATAAGATATATATATATATATATATATATATATATATATATATATATATATATATACGAGAAAACAGATACAAAATACAGATTGAGTCACATTTAGTCCACAACGGAATTCATAATCTTATTCAGAAAAATAGCTGATTCACATTACTGAAATCTCACCCATTCGGTTATCATATTCTCATATTCATATTAGACAAAGCGAACAGAATACCTGCTGACTCAAAATAGTGGATAACGAGTATACGGACAGTACTTTACGGGTATGAGCCGATACAGACAGTACTTTACGGGTACGAGCCGATAAATCAAGATACTTTTACTTTCACAAAACATTCTCAAATGGGATCTTAAATAAGATCCGAACACATAGGGGTTCGCGAGGAAGAAAACGGGGGACCTGATCAGGGTCCAAACGGAACTGAGGGCTGCAGCTATAAGACTCTATTAGGCATGCCTAACTATCCACTGAACTGACTCTAGCAGGTCATGCATAATTCGAATCATGTTTCAAGTCACATAATATAATTCAACATGCATAAACCAGAGTATGGTAGACGTATACATAAATTCACAATGTCAGTCATGCCTCATATAATTCATTTTGCAAAGCATATAATATAATACAGTCAACACACTTTAACATTATCCAAATCTTTGAACATATTAGAGTCAAGTATAGAAATATTATCATGACAGTGATTATCCATACAAGATCCTAATCATGAGGTAGATGAGGATAACTAAGTATAAACCATGCATAAACCAATCCATTCATACCATAATATTCTAAATTACACACACATATATATATATACATATTGGCATATTCATATCATAGACTCGCATCCGCGTAACTCATAAATTAATAGATATGAGGTTTAGGGCACTCAAAAGAAACTTGGAGTTCGAAAGCACACACGTATGCCAAAAGAAACTCATTCAGCATAACAAGACTGTCGCCCTCGCGACAGAGACAAAAGTCTCTTCGCAGCTCGCACGCGACGGACTTTGCGATCGCGGGAAGGGGGTAAAACTGCACTCTGTCCCGCTCGCGACTATGTCACGATCGCGACAGAGAGTCTAAATTCTTCGCCATCGCGAGATCACGACGGATCGCATGCTCGCGACAGTACAGGCCAGCATTGCGCTATGTCGCGATCGCGATGACATCGCGCTTGCGATAGAGAGCACATCAACTTTTGCTATCGCGAGCTCGTGACAGCCCGGGCCAAGATCACCGGTCTCTGTCGCACTCGCGACAGTGTCGTGATCGCGATAGAGTCGGGACCTGCAAAATCTGCAGGATTCTGCAGATTTCTTCCTCTTCCAAAACACACCCACAATACACAATTCACATTCAAATGGTCTCTTACCTCAAATCCAGCCACTCATTAGCATCCATTTACATAATATAACATTTATCAACAATTAATTTCACACCAAACATCATTTCAAACTCATAATATCAATAATTTCCAATACCCACAAATTTGCAATAAAAACCGCACCAATCCTCAAAATCACTACAACAATCCTATACTCATGCAAAAATTACCTTACCCAACCAAAAACCCATAACATATATGCCTTAACAAGAACAAATCATAACCTAAATTCCGGAAATTATCAAGAACACATGCTTAAACACATTTACATACAAAACATTACATTTCCCAAGCTCACATACCTTCAATTTAATCTTAATCATGCATTACTAACTCATCTACACACATCAATCATACATTTACACATACCAAAACACCCAAATTCCAAAGATTTAAACAATACAAACTCATTTACATCCTAAGTGAGAATTAGGGCACAATAAATCACAAATTCCAATTTATAAATCAAAGCTCCCAAACCTGATTTCTTTGAAGCTTCAAAACCTCATCTGCACCTTCTCTTTGCCCTTGAGCTTCTCTTACCACCCAAAACTTGCACAAAACCAAAATCCAAAACCTCTTAATCCAAAAACATAACCTTCAAAAACCCAATCCAACCAGAAAAAGAGAAGAAGAGAAATCCAAAAACAAAAACAGCCACTTAACTCTTCAATCTTGCTTCCAAAACTCCACCAAAACACCACTAAGCAAGCACCAACATCCAGCCAAAAGAGAAAGAAAGGAAAAGCAAAGAAAGGAGAAGAGAAGAAGAAGAGGAGGCGTGAGAGGGAGGGAGAATAGAAATGCCGTGTTCTCTCTCTCTCTCTCTCTCTCTTTTCTTCTTTCCTTCAATCAATGCCCACCAACCATGCCACATGGTAGCTCCCTATTGGACCAAACATCCACTTTTGACTTTTCAACCCAAGGCACCATACTCTCACATACACCATATCATCTCTTGAATAAATATCTTCAAGGCACCAAACACAACTCACACCATATAATTCCTTATAATCCACTTACATCCTACTTTCATACACTACAAGCACACTCCAACATGTCCCTCACTTAACTTAATTAATAATTACCTTGCAATTAAATCCCAATTATCCAAAATCTTAATTCACAAATTATCGAAATACCCTTCACTTATCTGACTTAGCTTTCAAAATCCAACTAGGCCCGATATGGGGTGTGACAACTCTTCCCTTCTAAAAGAATTTCGTCCTCGAAATTTACTTGCACTGGAAGAATTCTCAACACAACATTCCAAGTCACCACCAAACTCATACACTTCACTTCCAAACTATTCACTTGCTTACATTTATAGCCATTGCTATATTCTTCAATCTCTTCCTTACTTCCGAATCAAACACTCAGCAAGAAAATCCCTACTCAGCTGCACATCAGAAACCAAACACAAACACTTCACGTATAATCCATTCGACTCTCGCCGATAGCTATACAAATCCTTTTAATACTTCAAAGATGTCCGATGCACATACTATTCCCTCTTACTAACAATACCTCTGTCAAACTCCAAAATCATATCACCTTCACTCGAACAAGGTTCCGAAATACTCTTTCTACTCTACTTAAACCAAACACATAACACTTTCCTTAACAGCTGATATACTCGTCACTTGCCACCCTTAGTCATCATATCAAATATTCCAGTACACTCTGCCAGCTTTCTCTCAAACAAAACACATATGAAAATTTTTCTCATGTATGGTCAGAGGGATGATGATGCAATGAAGATGCGATGGCTCATGTATGCAGAGTGATGCAGAGGAAATGCAATTGATGTTATAGTGATGCACTTTGTCCCATCCCCATGATTTAATATGCTTTCATTCAAAAACTTTTTCTGGAGATAGCTGACAGGTATACAGAGTACTACCAATTCCTTACAAAATCCAAAGACCCTTGCATCCATAAGTATCAAACAAACTTCACTCAAACATGTCCAAACAAACTTACCGGAAGGCTCTGCAGGTTCAATCCTTTCACTGCGGTGCGCAACTACTCCGGTTGGCACACGGGCGGCCCTATGCAGTTCCTCTACATCCTTTCTAGCTTGCCGAGCTAGATTCTCACTCATCTTCTTAGGACAATCGATCATCTGATGTTCTATGCTATCACATCGAAAATAAGCTCCAGTCATCAATCGACATAAACCCCCGATGTCGCTTCTGACAGTGCTGACACGCTAAAGGTTCTCGAATCCTTTTTCCTGCTGGCACTTCTCTATCCAACACTTTCCCTTTTTGAGGCACATTCCAAACAAAATCTATAGGAAACCGAGGAGCAGTCAACTTATCCAAAATTTCCGAATCAACCCTTGCACTAACGTCCTATCATCAGAAACGGGACCAGAATCTTCAACTGGAAAACGCTCGGGAACATTCTGATCATCACTAATTGGGTTCACACTTTCCGTTGCCTCGCCCACATTCTCACTAGGATCAAACTCCATCTAGACACGACACAAGACAAGACACATCTGCATTAGGCCACGACACGAAATCGACTCTCATGCAAAGACACGACACATAACAAACAACACAACCAGAACCGCCAAACCGACGCTCTGATACCACTAACTGTAGCACCCCCTACGTCCCCGTTGGAAGGACGCAGATGCGCTACCGACGCACACTCACATACATGCACACATGCGCTAAGCGAAAGCATATATTCATGCAAAAACACGGGGAAATTAAGAACTTACCTTGAGAAGCAAAACTGGACTTACATTAATTTATACATACATAGGCTCGAAGCCGAAACATATACACATGCATACATATGATCATTCAGCGGAAGCAGAAAGCGGAGAAATAACTGAAAGCTTAATTACAAATACCACAATACAGGAATACAAAAGCTGAAATACAGAAGCTAAACAAAATACAAAACTTTTAACTCCTATGTGGCCGACCTTGCAGATGCGCGACTCGATCCGAACAACCTGCCACCTGCACAGGAAAAGAACCCGTGCTAAGCGATAAACGCTTAGTGGGGAGAACACATAAGCAATATGGATGACCATTCACAATGATCGTCAAGGCATAACACATACACAAATGGCATATGCAAATAATCACAACAGATGGATATACAAGCCTGCATATGAAAACTATGCATTTGGAAGTTCGTATTCACATACCTATACATATTTCATGCGTGCTCATCTCAATATCATAATAAGCAAGCCCCAAGCAGACAAAGGATCACAGTAGATACAAATATTAATTTAAAAATACATACAACTCTCATGCATATACTTACCGGGGCATCAAGTGACATTACCTTACCGTGCACAGTCACGAGAGAGGATACTCATACAACTATCATGGCAAGTACCCATGCATTAAAGGAAAACCCATTCACATGCAATACAATTATCAGGCAGTAACTCACCCAACTATCATGCCGAGAACACTAGCTATCTAAACATACTTCTATCATGCCACAAGACGCATACGCTAACTGGAACCCAGGATATAATATCAAACCACAACACTTCCACTGCTCAACTCTAATCCATACAATATCATGCCATGAAAAGCAAACACATAACAACGTACCAGAACACTACGATAACTGAATCAAGGAACATATAGCATATCAATACATTATGGCACATGCACTTACCGGTCATCGATCTAATTGCATGGTATCATAATAGTACATATACTCATTCACACATTCAACCTTAGCATTCAATGATTCAAGTCAGAGTACTTATACATATTAGTTCACATACTTCCAATTCTAACCAATCAAGTCAAATATGTTCACAATACGATATATATATATATATATATATATATATATATATATATATATATATATATATATATATATATATATATATATATATATATATATATACGAGAAAACAGATACAAAATACATATTGAGTCACATTCAGTCCACAACGGAATTCATAATCTTATTCAGAAAAATAGCTGATTCACATTACTGAAATCTCACCCATTCGGTTATCATATTCTCATATTCATATTAGACAAAGCGAACAAAATAACTGCCGACTCAAAATAGTGGATAACGAGTATACGGACAGTACTTTACGGGTACGTCCTGATACAGACAGTACTTTACGGGTACGAGCTGATAAATCAAGATACTTTTACTTTCACAAGACATTCTCAAAAGGGATCTTAAACAAGATCCAAACACATAGGGGTTCGCGAGGAACCAAACCGAGGACCTGATCAGGGTCCAAACGGAACTGAGGGCTGCAGCTATAAGACTCTATTAGGCATGCCTAACTATACACTGAACTGACTCTAGCAGGTCATGCATAATCTGAATCATGTTTCGAGTCACATAATATAATTCAACATGCATAAACCAGAGTATGGTAGACAAATACATAAATTCACAATGTCAGTCATGCCTCATATAATTCATTTTGCAAAGCATATAATATAATACAGTCAACACACTTTAACATTATCCAAATCTTTGAACATGTTAGAGTCAAGTATAGAAACATTATCATGACAGTGATTATCCAAACAAGATCCTAATCATGCGATAGATGAGGATAACTAAGTATAAACCATGCATAAACCAATCCATTCATACCATAATATTCTAAATTACACACACATATATATATATATATACATATTGGCATATTCATATCATAGACTCGCATCCATGTAACTCATAAATTAACAGATATGAGGTTTAGGGCACTCAAAAGAAACTTGGAGTTTGAAACCACACACGTACGCCAAAAGAAACTCATTCAGCATAACAAGACTATCGCACTCGAGACAGAGACCAAAGTCTCTTCGCAGCTCGCGCCCGATGGACTTCGCGATCGTGAGAAGGGGGTAAAACTGGACTCTGTCGCGCTCATGACTATGTCGCGATCGCGACAGAGAGTCTAAATTCTTCGCCATCGTGATACCATGACAGATCGCGTGCTAGCGACAGTACAGGCCAGCATTGCGCTCTGTCGCGATCGCTACGACGTTGCACTCGAGACAGAGAGCACATCAACTTTTGCTATCGCGAGCTCGCGACAAAGTCGCATGCTCGCTACAGCCCAGGCCAAGATCACCGGTCTCTGTCGCGCTCATGACAGTTTCGCGATCGCGATAGAGTCGGGACCTGCAAAATCTGCAGAATTCTGCAGATTTCTTCCTCTTCCGAAACACGCCCATAACACACAATTCACATTCAAATGGTCTCTTACCTCAAATCCAGCCACTCATTAGCATCCATTTACACAATATAACATTTATGAACAATTAATTTCACACCAAACATCAATTCAAACTCATAATATCAATAATTTCCAATACCAAAAAATTTTCAGCAAAAATCGCACCAATCCTCAAAATCACCACAACAATCCTATACTCGTGCAAAAATTACCTTCCCCAACCAAAAACCCATAACATATATGCCTTGACAAGAACATATCACAACCTAAATTCCGGAAATTATCAAGAACACATGCTTAAACACATTTACATACAAAACATTACATTTCCCAAACTCACATACCTTCAATTTAATCTTAATCATGCATTACTAACTCATCTACCCGCATCAATCATACATTTAAACATACCAAAACACCCAAATTCCAGAGATTTAAACAATACAAACTCATTTAAATCCTAAGTGAGAATTAGGGCACAATAACTCACAAATTCAAATTTTTAAATCAAAGTTCCCAAACCTGATTTCTTTGAAGCTTCAAAACCTCATCTTCACCTTCTCTTTGCCCTTGAGCTTCTCATACCACCCAAAACTTGCACAAAACAAAAACCCAAAACCACTTAATCCAAAAACATAACCTTCAAAAACCCAATCCAACCCAAAAAAGAGAAGAAGAGAAATCCAAAAACAAAAATAGCCACTTACCTCTTTAATCTTGCTTCCAAAACTCCATCAAAACACCACTAAGCAAGCACCAACATCCGGCCAAAAGAGAAAGAAAGGAAAAGCAAAGAAAGGAGAAGAGAAAAAGAAGAGGAGGCATGAGAGGGAGGGAGAACGGAAATGCCGTGTTCTCTCTCTCTCTCTCTCTCTCGTTTCTTCTTTCCTTCAATCAATGCCCACCAACCATGCCACATGGCAGCTCCCTATTGGACCAAACATCCACTTTTGACTTTTCAACCCAAGGCACCATACTCTCACATACACCATATCATCTCTTGAATAAATATCTTTAAGGCACCAAACACAACTCACACCATATAATTCCTTATAATCCACTTACATCCTACTTTCATACACTACAAGCACACTCTAACATGTCCCTCACTTAACTTAATTAATAATTACCCTGCAATTAAATCCTAATTATCCAAAATCTTCATTCACAAATTACCGAAATACCCTTCACTTATCCGACTTAGCTTGTAAAATCCAACTAGGCCCGATTTGGGGTGTGACATTTACACATACTCACATATAATCCAAGAGAAAAACCAAGGCAACCAATTGCAAATAAAACACATCCAAATAGAGCTCACAAACCTGATAAAAAAAGCTTCAATCCAATTCCTTCACAAATCCCACTTTATCCTTTCCCTTGTTCTTCCTTCTCTCCTCCATTTCTTGCACAAAAACCCAGCCAAATCAATACTAAATCAAACCCAATAATAACCCTTCCAAACCAGAAAATAAAGTAGAGATAGATGAAGAAGAAACCCAAGCCAACCCAAGAACTTACCTCTTCAAAACCCAGCTCAAAAAACTCAAAAAAGAACCCACTCCAACTTGAAGAATCACGTTAGGACAAAGCAAGAGAGAGCAAGAAAGAAAGGAAGATGAAGAAGGAGGAGCCGTGAGCAAGAAGAAAAATTCTGCTTTTCCTTGCTGCCCTCTCTCCTTCACTCACTTCACATTTAATGCTCTCACCTACCTATCCCACTTGGCATAATCCTATTGGACCAAAGAATCCACTTTGACTTCTCTATACTTGGCACCATACACAACACACACTAGATCAATTCTTATTACATACTTTAAATCCTTGTTACCAAACACTTACCTCACTAGATAATTGCTTTCCTTAACATTTTAATTAATTTTTGCAATAAGTCCTTATTATCCAAATTTTCTCATGCATAAATTACTGAAATACCCTTAATTTTCCGACTTAGCACGTGATTTCCGACTAGGCCCTTTTTTGGGTCGTTACAATCACTCCCCCTTAAGAAATTCCGTCCTCGAAATTTCCCCACTAACCGCAAATCCAACAACCCAAAAACAAACCAAGCATGTCAAAAGCTAATAGCACAAACTTACCGAAAGGCCCTGCTCGATCAGCTGCATCTTCTCCGATCATGGCATACACTTGTGGATGCACATACACTTCTTCAGTTGGCGACTTTTGCACTATTTTCGATGGCGCTTGAGAAGGTCGTCCACTACCTCTACCACTTCGGTTCCCTCTCGTGCTTTGTCAACTCACTCTACTCTCTGGTTGATCTTGAAGCTCTCTTCGCTCTGGATAGCTAGCTACCATATGATCTTTGCTTCGACATCTGAAGCACGCTCCAGAGACCCTTCTACACTTGCCCCAATGGCACTTCTGACAATTTTCGCATTCTGGAATCACACTTCCCCTACTAGAGGGTGGTGCTATACTCCCAACTTCTGAACGTACCGGAACCGATCCCTTCGCTCCTTGGACACTCGAAACTCCTCTTAATTTCTTACCACTCCCGAGTCTGCTATCCTGTGCTTTCCTCTTTTGCTTGACCTTCTGTTTGATCAACTCAGATTCCTCTAACTTGATCGATGCTGTAACTAGCCGATAGCAACCAACCGGTTGCATGACCGCCATAGTCAATAACGGTCCTTTGATCACTTCCCTTAAACCATCCTAGAAATACCGACACTTAAACTCTTCAGTGAAAAGCAACTCCGGCACATACTTGCTCAACCCGCTAAACTCCTTCTCATACTCACTTACTGTAATAGCCCGCTGTTTTAAACTGATGAACTCTTTCCACTTGGCTTCACGGTATGCCTTTGTCACGTACTTCTGTTCAAACTCTTGCTTGCAGAAGTCCCATGTCAACTTAGCTGGCTGTTGAGGGTTGCAAAGCACAAGCTTCCACCAGTCATACGCCGGCCCTTGAAGTAACGATACTGCACAGGATACCCTCTGATTCGCTAGATAGTTAATCTTTTGCAAACTTTGATCCACTCTCTCAAACCAGAACTCGGCCATATCCGATTGGTCCAACGAAGTCCCATGAAAATCTGCGGCCCCTCTTTTCCTCAACAACTCAGTAGGAGCCTTTAACTTATCCACTAACTGAAGTAACCCTTGCACTAAAGCCGAATTCCCAAATCCTATACCGGGCATATCATGATGCTCATCACGCTGATGCTGCGATGCAGACTCCTCAACTCTCATTGCATTAACACTGCCCGTTGTCTCACCCACGTTCTCACTTAGATCAGACTCAATCTAGACATTACACAAGACACATCTGTATTAGGCCACGATACAAAACTGCCTTGCATGCAAAGACTCGACACTCAACAATCAAAGACAACCAGAACCGCTTAAACCGGCGCTCTGATACCAAAACTTGTAACACCCCGATACCCCTGTTGGAAGGATACCGGAGCGCTACCCGATACTCACTTAAAAATATACATACGCAACAGCGAAAGTAAACAGTATAATAGTAAAACTCATAACCTTAACATTAAATATAATATATAATATATAATATATATACATCATTCAGAATTACATAAGGATCCTTAACAAAAATTACATATGCCACTAATTAAAAGAATACATATACAAAAAGAATACAGGATATAAGACCCCAATGCCCCTTGGAAGGAATATCAAGATGTCACACACAACATAAACATTCAGGCAAGAGCTAAAGCGTAAGCACTAATGAATAACCATATAAACTTGCATAACTGAACTTATAAAGTATACAAATACTAAGTCATTACATTACATAGCAGAATTACATGCCTTACAAAACGTACAAGCAAAAAATGGACTATACAACTAGTCCCTATACTAGTACAAAAAGAAGACTTCAACTCCTAGTGGCCAGCAGATGAGCGACTCCAAAACCAAACCAGTCCTGCAAACCTACACCGAAATAAACATCCGTACTAAGCGATAACGCTTAGTTGGGACGTACAAAAAGAAAGGATTGCACAAGCATGCATAACAGTATATACATATCATGCCAAGGCGTAAACGTAAAGTCAATTACAAAATTATAACATGTACAATTCAATCTTATCAAACCTAACATGCTCAAAGCACCATAACATTCTTATTTACATAACACATAATGGACTCTTAACAATATCAAGTCCACTTGACGAACATAACTGAGCCAAAAGCATTAATATGAAATGCTCAAAACAAAACAATCATTGCATTATCAAAAGCACAAGCTTGATTATCACAAAAGCAAACAAGAAGCCTGAACTCTCATGGACTGTGGATACGGGTGCAAAAGATACCGATGAAATTCAGTATCTAAAACAAAAGACATAAGTTTAAAAACATTCGAATACCCGAAGGTAACAAAAGAGACTGAATCTCAAGAAAAAAGAACATAACGGTCTACAAAGCAGCCGCGCAAAACCCTTTATAAGCATACTTATCTATCCACTAACTTGACACTTTAGGCTAGCTAACACTCTAATTACTACAACACAAATATAATATGCATGTTCAAACATATTCATATAGTTCACCACATAAGTACACATACCATTATGATTCAATAACTAAAAAGCATGAACACATTAATTCCTTTATCAAAGTACTAAGCCATAGCCTCAATTACGTATAATTTCCATTGAAAAAAGTTCATATAGTCATCTCATAATGTTAAACATGGGTTGGATAAGTTATAAGAACTTATAAAGAAGTTCGGGTGCATTTAGGGAAGGATAAACACACAAAAATACTCAAACTAGAGAGGGGTAAAGGTGGGAAATGATTCATGTCAACCAAGGCATCAAAAAGTGAAGGAAAGTTCATCAATTAATTGGTTCTGTCGCGCTCGTGATAGTAGGCTCCAACAAGTGCCCAACGAGACTGCTATTCACCTCAAACTTGAACCATAAAAACCAACCTCTAAACTTAATATTTAGGAAAAATGTCCTTCTTAACAATTATTTCCTAGGATGTTAAGTTTCTAATGGGACAAGGTACAGGTCATTTGGAAATATATAACTTCAGATATGAGCTAAACAACCTATACTGTTCAAGTAACCCGACCAAAACAAAGACACTACGATTTTGGCAAATTTTTAGGATCATAGATCAAGAATTTGCCCATGGTCATTTCTTAGACTTATATAGCTATGGAAGCCATGGTTATAATGGCACAATAGTCACTTCATATGGAGTTGTAAAACTCCACTTATCATTAAAACATCATACAGAGGTCTGATACAATCTGGGTAGAGTTTTCCCCTATAACTAGGGTTCATATATGATTACTAGATTATACACATGGCAATTAAATTAATACTTAAACACACATCCATTTTACATTTCAGTTATATCAAATATCAATTAAACACATTAACGTGTGTCAATTGACATAACATCATAATTCACTACACATGCAAAAATCAAAGGGCACACGATCCCAACCTCTGGAAGTGCAGCCGAAACACCCAATCTCAAATCTTGTCCTTGCCCTTTTCAATCCTTCTATCCGGAACTTCAAACACAGCAAAGAACACCAATACAACACCTCTTAGTCCATTACACAACCAGCTCAAACCAAAATAGAAATGGAGTAGAAGAAGACCCAACACAAAGCTAAGTCACACTTACCTTCTTAATCCCTTAATAACCTCTTCAAACCATTCAAAGCAGAAATCCACATACAATCAAAGCATCCAAAAGATAAAGGAGAAGAAGGGAACCCTTGGAACACAAAGGAAAAAAGAAAGAGGGAAAAACTGCATGCAAGGCACAAATGAAGATAGATTTTCCCACTCACATCACTTTTGTTGCATACATAACTCCACTTGGCACATTCTCTCAAAGCCACATGTCTATCTTAAGACATGTGTTCCAAACCCTTCCAAAATACTTGCATGACTGCCACATGTCAAAACCCAACTCAAAATCCACTTAAATTCCCACTTATAACACAATTCATCAGGCGCGTCCTGTCGCGCTCGCTACAAGTGTCGCTCTCGCGACAGAGCCAAAACCAGGAATCCCAAAAACAAAGCTTGACTAATCTTCTAACTAATTCTTCCACTCACCCAAACAAACATTCAAATATGTTCTTTCTTACAAATACACAATCATATCCATACCAAAACATCGCAAATCGTACTAGGGTAAATTTGGGTTATTACAATCTCTCCCCCTTAAGAAATTTCATCCTCGAAATTTCACCCGATAACACAAATAGCAAACACTTAGCACAACAAAGCTTGCACAAATCAAACACAATAACATAAGGACTTACCAGAAGGACCCGCTTGCTCATCTTCTTTCTCTCTAATCATAACATAACATCGAGCTGGAACAACCGATGGATTCGGCTTCTCAATCATTTTCGATATATCATGTGCTGCTCAACCTCTTCTTCTACCACCTTTTGCAGATCCAGTCACTCCCGTGTTCCCTCTATTACCTTGCTGAACCGTGCTCTCTTTCATTTATGGACAATTGGCAAGCATATGCTCCATGCTGCCACAATTGAAGCACGCTCCACTGAGCTTCCTACACATATCTCTATGAAATTTCCCGCAATGCTTACACTTTTGTGCATTGCTTTCCTTACTAGGGGGTGCCAAGACACTTCCTGTCACACCCCGTTTGCCCCCTAGTAGAGTGAGCCATGTGTGTGTGTACGTATTTGTATGTGTTTTGGCATGATCATAAGGGTATTTTGGGTATATTGTATGAATTTGGGTTTTTCTGGTGCGTGTGTGCGCATGTGTTGCACTATGGTGCAAATTAGTTGGATCAGATTTGTGTGTGCATGAGTGCACCATTGTAGTGTATGCATTGGAGTTGCATTGTGTGTGGTTGAGTGCACCATAGTAGGATGTGCACTAGTGGGTTATTGTGGTGTGTGTTTCTCATACATGTGTAGGGTACATTATTAGGGTGTTCATTGTGTGCATGTGATACACTTTGTTAGGGTATGAGTAAATAATCTCCTCCACTAGATGATTGACATGTGTAAAGGGGAAAGAAAGATGGGAAAGAGGAAATGAAAAAGGGAAAAGCAGATTTTTTGAAACCCATTCCCGTTTTCTCTTCTTCTTATTTTCTTCTTCCTCCTTTACACTCTCCTAAGTGATCTACTTAGATTCAAGCTCAAGTGGTGGAAATTAATTACTCCCTAACATCTTCCTTGGTAGGTTCTTGCTTTTATTTGTATTATTCATGCATTTTCTCTTCTTCTTCTTGGGTTGGATCTAAGTTAGGGTTTGTGTTCTTGGTGTTTGGGTGCTTGTTTGTGCTTAGTTGAGCCTCCTCGCGAGCCAAAGGGCAAGGAGAAGGCTGGAACTAGTGGATCCAAGCAATAGGAGCAAAGGATTTTGAGGTTTGGGAATTTCTTGGTTTTCTTGTATATATATGTTTATGTATGAGATTTGATAATTTCTTTTAATTAGCTTGTTATATGTCCTTTATTTTGACGTATATGTTATGGGTTTTTATTTTGGAATATGGATTTTGCAAGATCATGACCTAATTGTGATAATGTGGGAGTTGATGTGGTTTTGTGCATAAATTGGGTTTTTGGATGATTCTTGAAATTGGAGGTTTAAATTATTGAATTGTGTGAAATTCCTTGTTGATTAATGTTATATTATTGTTATTGATGCTAATGCATGGTTGGGTTTGAGGTAAGAGGTTTTTGGATGAGTTTTGTGTGTTTGTGGTTGTGAGGAGGAGGAAGAAAATCTGCAGAATTCTGCAGATTTTGCAAAACCCGATGCTGTCGCGATCGCGATGATGTCGCGAGCACGATAGAGATCGGCATTTCGGAGCTTCGCTGTCGCTAGCACGAGATTCCGTCGAGAGCTCACGATAGCCGAAGTGTTGAGCAGCCTCTGTCGCGAGCGCGACATCCGTCGTGATCGCGACAGAGCGTGATGCTAGCTGAGTGCTATCGCGAGCACGCGATTCGTCGCGAGCCCGCGACAGCAATATTAGCTCTCTGTCGCGATCGCGACATCCATCGCAAGCGTGACAGAGCCTAGCTGTCGAGCACGCGCGACAAAGAGACTTCGTTCTCTGTCGCGAGAGCAACAGACGTCGCGAGCGCGACAGCTCCCTATATATTGAATGAGTTTTCTTTTGTTGTGTGCAGATTGAACTCTAGTTTCCTTTCATGTCTATGAGATTTATGCTTGATATCTTATGAATTATATGAATGCGGATCCATGATACGACTATGTACATGTATGATGATGATAATTTTGGAATATTATGAAATGTATTAATTGGCTTATGCATGACCTGCTAGAGTCTAGAAAGTGGATAGTTAGGCATGCCTAATAGAGTCTTATAGCTGCAGCCCTCAGTTTTGTTTGGACCCCGATCAGGTCCCCGTTTGGTTCCTCACGAGCCCCTATGTGTTATGATCTTGTTTAAGATCCCTTTTGAGAATGTTTTGTGAAAGTAAGAGTATCTTGATTTATCGGCTCGTACCCGTAAAGTACTGTCCGTATCGGCTAATACCCATAAAGTACTGTCCGTATACTCGTTATCCACTCCCTCGAGTCAACAGGTGCTTGTATGAATTGTGTTATGAGGAAATGTATGTGATACATGTGTGAACTCATAAATGAAAAGTTTATGATCTGTTATGAGAATATGAATATTGTTATGAACTCCGGAATGTATGGCTTAGTATATGCATGCTTATGCAACTGATATGCTATGTGTATGGTATATTTTGCAATACGCTTGTGTTTTGCCTTGACGACCGTTGTGAATGGTTGTCCTTTTTATGTGTGCATTTCCCCACTAAGCGTTTATCGCTTAGCACGGTGTGTTTACCCGTGCAGGTGCGGAAGGAGTTGCTTTGGGAGAGTCGCCACAGTCTAAGCCAACGTAGCAGGGTTTAGAATAGGACTGAGTTTTGTATTTTGAGATTCTTTTTGTATAGAACTCTCTTATATTAGTTTTGTAATAGCTTCCGCTTTTGTTTATGTAATTTGGGATTTGTAATTAATTGATGTATCTCTTTGTTGATCAGAACAGTAATGTAATGATTTCCATTATATTAATGCATGATCGGCTTATTTGGTGAATGGTGTTGTAAAGTTTTAAATTACCCTGTATTTCGGTATGTATATTTATATATGAATGTATGTATATTCTGTATCTGTGTGGTGGCACCTCTACTCATATGGCATCTCACTCCTTATCGGATGGGATCGCCTAAGTACGGGTAAGGGGTGTTACACTTCCCTTAGATTCTTGCACTGGACCGGGCCTTTGAGTATGCTGTCCACTAACTCCATCACGAGTTCTCTTACTACTAAGCACATTACCATCGATTACTTTTCTCTTGTGCTCCATCTTTTGCTTGATCACTTCCGATTCTTCTAACTTAATCGCCGCTGCCACTAACTGATAATATCCAACCGGATGCATAACTGCCATGGCCGACAACAGACCTTTAATCACTTTTCTTAATCCATCTTGGAAATGTTGGCATTTGAAATTCTCAGTCATCAAAGTAGTAGGCACATACTTGCTCAAACGACCAAACTCTTTCTCATAGTTGCTAACCGACAAGTTCCTTTGCTTCAAACTTATAAATTCCTTCCACTTTGCCTCCCTATAGGCCTTGGTAAACATACTTTTGCTCAAATTCTTGCACGAAAAATTCCCATGTCGATTCAGCCGGTCTCTATAGATTGAGAAGCACAAGGTTCCACCAATCATATGTTGATCCTTGCAAAAGCGATACAGCACAAGTAACTCGCTGATGCGGAGGGCAAGCTATCTCTTGTAAAATCCGATCAGTTCTCTTCAACCAGAATTCTGCCACATCCGATTCGTCCAAAGAGGTTCCATGGAATTCTTTTGCTACCCTTTTCCTTATAAGAAGGAGCCTTTAGAGCAGTCAATCTGTCTACCACTTGAAGCAAACCTTGCACTAATACCGGATCAAAACCCTGACCTTCTACTGGTGCACGCTCACGTGCAGGCCTATCCTGACCAACCGGATTACTTCCAATTGGATTAACACTTTCCATCATGTCGCCCATATACTCACTCGGATTCGACTCCATAAAAACACTACACAAGATAACATCTGCATTAGGCCACAACTCTAGACAAACTCTCATGTAAAGACTCTATATTCAAACAATCACATAGAACCAGAATCGACTAGACCGGTGCTCTGATACCACAACTTGTAACACCCCAATACCCCTTGGAAAGAATATCGAGATGTCACACACAACATAAATATTCAGGCAAGAGTTAAAGCGGAAGCACTCATGAATAACCATATAAACTTGCATAACTGAACTTATAAAGTATACAAATACTAAATCATTACATTACATAGCAGAATTACATGCCTTACAACTAGGGTTCATACATGATTAATAGATTATACACATGGAAATTAAATTAACACTTCAACACACATCCATTTTACATTTCAATTACATCAAATATCAGTTAAACACATTAACATGCATCAATTGGCACAACATCATAATTGGCACACGATCCCAACCTCTTGAACTGCAGTCTCAAATCTTGTCCTTGCCCTTTTCAATCCTTCTATCCGAAACTTCAAACACAGCAAAGAACACCAATACAATATCTCTTAGTCCATTACACAACCAGCTCAAACCAAAATAGAAATGGAGTAGAAGAAGACCCAACACAAAGCTAAGTCACACTTAACTTCTTAATACCTTAATAACCTCTTCAAACCATCCAAATCAGAAATCCACATACAATCAAAGCATCCAAAAGATAAAGGAGAAGAAGGGAACCTGTGGAACACAAAAGAAGAAAGAAAGAGGGAAAAACTGCATGCAAGGCACAAATGAAGATAGATTTTCCCACTCACATCACTTTTATTGCATGCACAACTCCACTTGGCACATTCTCTCAAAGCCACATGTATATCTTAAGACATGTGTCCCAAACCCTTCCAAAATCCTTGCATGACTGCCACATGTCCAAACCCAACTCAAAATCCACTTAAATTCCCGCTTATAACACAATTCATCAGGCGCGTCCTGTCGCGCTCGCGATAAGTGTCGCTCTTGCGACAGAGCCAAAACCAGGAATCCCAAAAACAAAGCTTGACTAATCTTCTAACCAATTCTTCCACTCAGCCAAACAAACATTCAAATATGTTCTTTCTTACAAATACACAATCATATCCATACCAAAACATCACAAATCCTACTAGGATAAATCTGAGTTGTTACACAAGAGGAGTATAAAAGAAAACAAGACTCTACTCCCAGTGGCCAACTCAGCAGATGCGCGATGAACCGAACAAAACTTATCACCTACATGGAAAAATAGCCTGTGCGAAGCAATAATGCTTAGTGGGGAGGAACAAAGATAACAGAACACTATACAGTAATATCATGCAATAACATGCATTCATTCACAGACTGATTTCGCTAAGCAACAAAAATAGAGATATAAGAATCCACATCACTATAAGAAAACTGAACTTAATAACCGCAAGCATATAGCAAATGCAATACTGGAATCACTCAATGATTATAACACTTCACTACACAAGATGCCAAACACATTAAACCATAGCCTGAATTTCACTAGTGGTGGATACGGGAACACTGGACGGGAGACCGAAGCCTCAAAATATTTTATTACCCGAAGGTGGCTCAGGAGACCGAAGTCTCAAAACATTCTCACAAAGACCTTAACGGAGGTCAACCGTAATCACAAGACCCATAGCGGGGCCAACACTAGCAACTGCACTCACTAACCCTTTATAAGCATGCTTATCTATCAACTAACTTTGACACTTCAGGCTAGAAAGCACTCACTCTAAACATTTATCACTAGAGTCAAAAGCCAAAGTCCAACACTAACATGTCATTAATTATTTGCACAACTCTATAACATCAGTACACTTGTATAAAATTACAAAACATAGCTTACACAGTACGAAAAAGCCATGCAAAGAGAGAGAAGAAGACATTTAGGCAAAACAGAACAGAACAGGCAGGAGAGGGAGGCTCACTGTCGCGAGCGCAACGGTAGCCACAACGCTATTGGCAAACTGCAGGGGCTGCCACGACTCGTGTCGTGATGCATGACTCGTGACAGCAAGAATTGGGCTGGCATGACTCGTGCTGCTGTGCACGACTCGTGCTGGCCTTAAAGCTTGGGCATGAATCGTGCCCAAGATGCACAAATCTCGCACAAGACCAAGCGCTGAGCTGTGCGCTATGCCGAACGGGACTCCATTCTGAGTGGGGGATCAGCCAAGTACTGAACGAGGCTTTTCTTCATGACTCGTGAAGGACTTCACGTGTTGTGAAAAATCACTTGTCGAATCGCTCACATCCGATTGGGCAATCTTGCAGAGAGGCAAATCTTCACAGCTCGTGAAGAAGTTCATGTGTCGTGAAGATTTCCTTCCGATCTTCCCTCAGAAACCGAAGTCAAGTGGCCCTCAACCGAAACCCTTCATGACTCGTGAAGAATCGCACAGATCATGAAGAGTCCATTCTGAGCAGCCAGCGAGAAGCTAGAATCATGCGGTACAAAACTTCTGCTCAAAACCATCAAAACACAAACCAACACAGCCAATCACTCAGACAAACATAGACACTTACCATGTCGCTGGAATACTTCCAAAACATACCCATAATCATGTATAACACAATTTATACAATAATCATACATTTAAACTCTTGAAGATTAAAGTAACTAAACAAACCCAGAAACTCATGCAAAACCTATGCTCATTTAATTCAACATAACATGCAAATCATCCTCATCATGGCACTAGCATACAAATCCAATTTCATTACCCAAACATATACATGCATTTAAACATACTCACACATAATCCAAGAGAAAAACCAGGGCCACCAATTCCAAATAAAACACATCCAAATAGAGCTCCCAAACCTGACAAAAGAAGCTTCAATCCAATTCCTTCACAAATCCCACTTTTTCCATTCCCTTGTTCTTCCTTCTCTCCTCCGTTTCTTGCAAAAAAACCCGGCCAAATCAATTCTAAATCAAACACAACAATAACGCTTCCAAACTAAAAAATAAAGTAGAGATAGATAAAGAATAAACCCAAGCCAACCCAAGCACTTACCTCTTCAAAACTGAGCTCCAAAAACTCTGAAGAACACTCTAACTTAAAGAATCACGTTAGGGTAAAGCAAGAGAGGGCAAGAAAGAAAGGAAGATGAAGAAGGAGGAGACGTGAGCAAGAAGAAAAATTCTGCTTTTCCTTGCTTCCCTATCTCCTTCACTCACTTCACATTTAATGCTCTCACCTACCTATCCCACTTGGCATAATCCTATTGGACCAAAGAATCCACTTTGATTTCTCTATACTTGGCACCATACACAACACACACTAGATCAATTCTTATTACATACTTTAAATCCTTGTTACCAAACACCTACCTCACTAGATAATTGCTTTCCTTAACATTTTAATTAATTTTTGCAATAAGTCCTTATTATCCAAATTTTCTCATGCACAAATTACTGAAATACCCTTAATTTTCTGACTTAGCGCGCGAATTCCGATTAGGCCCTTTTTGGGTCGTTACAATAAGAATAATTATCACTTAGAAAATACACATGAATATGATTAAGGTTAATAGCAAACTAGTGAAGTAATGATGTATAATTGTATGAACTAGAATTCAGACAAGTTTAATGACATTATTGAGGATTATAATACCTTAACCTATATAAGCATGTGTAGTATGAACAAGTATGCATAATTATGAGTTGAGATTAGGTTACACATATATGAAGGATATCAAATGAAATGAGTTTGCTAAATGTGATTGTGAACCATGTGTATGTGTGTAATGAGGTTGGATTGTATATGAGGAAAATATGAGCATGATTGAAATGAATGAGATGTGTAGGATGAGGACTTAACGTCTGTAATGAATACTTATATGATTTGTATGAATCAAATGATGAAGTGTGGCATACCTTGAATTTCATTATGCTGGATTGGGTTGGTATGTCACGGTGACAACCAAATGGTTGCCACCGTGAGGTACCCAAAATTTACTTTCTATTTTGTGTGTAATTGGTATGTCATGGTGACAACCAAATGGTTGCCACTGTGAGGTACCCCTGTTTTACACAATGAACTATAGAACTTGAATAAATGATATATACATGTAAAATCAATAATGTAAACATGTCTAACATCATCTAATGTGGATTATTATGTGTCAAATGTTATGATTAAGTATGATGAATGTATGTGATTAACGAATGTGGTCTTGCTTGATAAGCCATGTGAATGTGTAAATTACAGATTATACTACGTTGCTTTATGCGTTATGATATGAATAAGATAATGTTTGATCAAATGAACCAATATGGTGGATATATTTATATGATTAATGAAGTTATTTAATAACTCATATATTATTTTACGTTTGTTTATAAATTATCTTGTGAATCGATAAGGTGGTTGTTACTACGGTATGAATGTGAGTTTATTCTAATAACTCATAATTATGCGTATTTGATGAAGCATGTTATTGTACTCATGTGTAATACCATATTGTTGGTATCAAAGTATTTGAACAAATAACTGGAGTTAATAATGTTTAACCTGCGAGTCAAGTAGTGGATAGATAGGCATGCCTATAGGGTCTAAGTGCTGTAGCCCAATGCGTCCGATTCCTCTGGAATCACAATGCGATTTGAATCCTTACTGGATTCCCCATGCAAAATTATTGATAATGTTGATATTTTTGTACCTTAAGGTACCAATGTGAATGTGATGTATCCATGGATACCAATGCGATTACTGTACCCATGGTGTACCAATGCGATACCCGTTATCCACGTCATTGAATTGCAGGCAAGATTAATGATAATATTGAGTATTTTAAAAGAATATTATATTATTGGAAATGTGAATACGATGCGTTAAAGTCTGACGTGTGATACAGCCATATGAACATGATTCATTAGTAAGGCTATGTGTACATCAAGTTGTGTGATATGCTATGTTTATATTAAGTTAATCCCAAAGTGTATGTATGTTCAGATATATATGTGAAAGAGGTAATCTTATGTGCATGGTAAAATATCGTCATCCATTTCTAATAATGATGAAAACAAAGTATAGAATGAATGTTATGTTGTGAATATAGCAATGTAAGTCTATGCATATGCAATTGCTAATGGTTATTTGTTGTATATATATGAATTTATATATGTGATACAAGTAAAGATAAGACTTATAGAATCAGCATGAATGAATAAAGAAATACCATAATGAGCAAATGAATATATGTGTGAATTCATGATATAAAGAAATGAACTATGAATGATTTTGATGATATTGATAATTACTTGTTATGTAATCGTTGATGGTTAATCTGAAGTTTTATATATATGTGATGATATATGATCACTTAGATGTGATAGATGATATATTATATGTATGCGATAATGCAAGGCCTGTTCAAGATTTGATATAATAGGTGTTATGTATGAGTATGGTATTTTGTTGTTCCCCACTAAGCGTTATCGCTTAAGATGGATGTTTTATCCATGCAGGTATCTGAAGATAGTGTTTTGGAAAACAGTCCTGCATCGCCAATGGCCAACACACTAGGGTCCGCTGTGTAGTTTGAGTCTTTTGTAATTTGTAATATGTATAATGTAACTATTAGATTTGACTTGTAAGAGAAGTGATGTAACAACTAAATATTGTATGTGAGCATAAGATATCAGTATGTATATTTATATGAGTTTTGGAAAGTATTTCTGCTGCATGTGAAGAAATATATTAATTCAGAACTTTGTATGGAATACTGTTTTCTACACATGTGTTTCTATTGTGACACTCCATAGTCACCGTAGTAAAGCTCTACAGGTGGTTAGGGGGTGTTATAAGTTGAAAGGGAAAGAAAAGAGAAGGAAGAATAAAGGAAGTGAAAGAGGGGAAAGAAGGAGTAACTTTTGAGGTTTGGGAATTCTTCATCTCTTATGTTTAACTTATGATTAATTTGAGTTTTTGAGTTGATGAAGTGTTTGTTTATATTTATGAATGTTATTGAAAACTT
The DNA here is from genome assembly GCA_947683425.1 of Excoecaria cochinchinensis. Taxonomy (NCBI): domain Eukaryota; kingdom Viridiplantae; phylum Streptophyta; class Magnoliopsida; order Malpighiales; family Euphorbiaceae; genus Excoecaria; species Excoecaria cochinchinensis. The sequence goes on along the minus strand of CANTUQ010000146.1, from coordinate 8,038,174 downwards.
TGAGAACTTGCTTGTATATAAGGAATCACGTAAAATGTGTGAGTTGTGTAAAAGAAGTGTGTTGGTATTGTTTAGAGAATATGTCAATGGAAAACAGAGCATGTTGAATTTCCAGATTGACACAGCTGTGTTTTCAAAGAATAGCCGTACTTTCGAACACACAGTTGTGCCTTAGTGTAAAATGAAGTAGCTGTGTTAGGTTATAAGACAGTAAGGAATATCCTTACCATTGTGTGATCGTGTTGAGTTACGAAAATATAGCGGTCCGTTGGTTTACACTATGGGCAGGTCAGCCCTTACCGCTGTGTAAATACATTTTGTCCAACTTTTTGGAATATGAGGTAATTCGCCCAACAGTCAAGACTTCTTGACCACCATGTGGCATGCCTTTCACGGCGGTTAGAAATACCCTTATCGCCGTGTAAAAGCATTATGTCTTGCAATATTCATATCTCAGCATTTTACACGGTGGGCCGGATTTCCTTACTGCTGTGTAACCTGTGTTTTTCTAAAAATACTTCATGCATTTAGAAATCAAATTAACTCTAATTTAGAACCAAATTTGATATGATGATTAGTTAGTCATAATAAATGTTATTTAATCAGATTCTATGATATTTATCAATGACTCTGAAATTTGTCCGTTGTTCTGAAACATGCATGGACAATAATTTTAATATAGATACATACATACATACATATATATATATATATATATATATATATATATATGTATATGTATATATATATATATATATATATATATATGTATATATATATATATATATATATATATATATATATATATATGTATATATATATATATATGTATACATATATATATATATATATATATGTATGTATATATATATATATATGTATATGTATATATATATATATATATATATATGTATATATATATGTATATGTATATATATATATATATATATATATATATGTATGTATACATATATATATATATATATATATATATATATATATATATGTATGTATATATATATATATATGTATACATATATATATATATATATATATGTATGTATATATATATTTTAGTGCCTGCACTAGACTGGGTGGTGGATAGATAGGCATGCCTATAGAGACTCTATTTACTACGGCCTCTACTCAGTTCTATAGATGCCGTTTAGGTCATTATTTGACACATATAATAACAAGATAATTAAAATGAATTGTACCTCTAGGTGTAACACCCCCTAACCACCTGTAGAGATTTACTACGGTGACTATGGTGTAACACGCCAATGCCTCTTAGGAGGACAAGGGAGCGCCACACGACAAACTTACTATAACGGAAGCCATTTAACATTACTTAGCCGAATTATTATTATCACTACGAACATGATTAACACTATTAAACTATAACTACACTATCACTACCATTAGTCCATATAGCTTGCATATTACAATACAAAATTACATATACATTTATACTTATCTTATACAAAAATTGGAGCTCTAATTATACAATATCATTACAAAATGATTAACCCAAGTAGACAACTTCAAGCTCTTATAGTAGCCTGCAGAAAACCGTCGTCAAAAGACGAACTGCAAGCTATAACCTAAACGGGGACAAACACCCGTGCTAAGCGATAACGCTTAGTAGGGATGTAAACCAAATAATATAACACAGTCATTCATGCATTAACACATAGCATTATAACATGTATTTCTCAACAAAAAATCATGTAATAGTACTCATACAAGGTTTTCACAATAAGTCGAACATTCAATAATCCATGCTCTACAATAACAATATTCGATACTTATCATCAGCGGAAGACTTCAATATCAAGATCACTATATCACTTAGCATGGCATTAATATTACACTATATAGTAGGGATAACACTATCAATAGTTCATAAGAACAGAATCGTGCTATAACACACAATATTATCAACAAGCATACATAATCATTCTCTTATAGATAGCCTAAATCGTAATAAAAGTGGATACAGGCACAATAGATATTAAACACTAGAGAGAAGACCCAAACACTAAATCACTGGATACCCATTAGTATCAATCACTAGACACCCGTCGATGCCACACTAGCAGCTATGAATCACTAGCCCTTTATAAGCATGTTTATCTATCCACGACTCAATTACAGGCTTAATAATTAATTTACTTTAGTATCATACATTCGCATAGTAGTGTCCATTTGCATAGTAAAATACTCACATAGTTCCTTAGAATAACATCATTGTGTAAGTGATCACATTGAGCAAACTCGCATCATTTCATGCCTTGCATACACATATGGCTTGATAAACATACTCACATTCCGTTATGCATTTAGTTCCTTTATTAAACTACTATTCCATAGCAACATTTACATATATTTCAATTATCAAACATTCATATACTCATATTACAATATTTTACATGAATTAGATAAGCTATAGGAACTTGTAGTGAAGTTCCGGGGCATTTCGGGAAGGATAAACACACACAAATACATAAACTAGAGGAGGGTAAAGGTGGGAAATGATTCATGCCAACCATGGCATCAAAATAAGAAGAAAAAGTCCTCATTTAACTTATTCTGTCACGCTCATGACCATGGTCACGCTCGCGACTGTAGCTTCCATCAGGTACTCTATAAGACTGCTTTTCACCTCAAACTTGTACTGCCCAAACCAACATCTACACCTCATTTTTAGGCAAAATATCCTTCCTAACAATTGTTCTCAAGGATGTTAAGTTTCTAAAGAAACATATGTCAGATCATTTAGACATCTAAAATGTCATATATGACCTAAACAACATATACTATTCCAATGAACCTGCCAGAATAAAGACACCTATGTGTTGGCCACTTTTAAGGGTCTTAGAGTCAGAATGCTTTCATGGTCATTTCTGAGAATTTTATAGGTATGGGAATAATGGATCTAACGGCCTAACAATCACTTAATATGGAGTTTACTCCATATTAAGTGATTGTTAGGCCGTTAGATCCATTATTCCCATACCTATAAAATTCTCAGAAATGACCATGAAAGCATTCTGACTCTAAGACCCTTAAAAGTGGCCAGTTATGAGAAAAATATCACATGGAGGTCTGGTGCAATATGAGCAGAGTTTTCCCCTAAAATTAGGGTTCATACTTTGGTCATAATCTCATGGCAATTCAACCAACAATTTCAAGACACATCTCAATTTATAAAATCTTATCAATTATCACATAAGTACACATAAATCCTAATTAACCAATCATGTATTTAATCAAGATGAACACAAAATCTAATCCTAAACTCATCAAACATGTAACCAAAACAAAGAACTTGATAAAACAATCCCAAACCTCTTGAAGCACTCCTTCACTTCACAACTAGGTGACCTTCTCTTTACCCTTGGCTTTCTTACTAGCTTCTCCAACTTTCAGCCACATACACATATTCAAAGTAGGATTAACACTATGAGCAAAAATTCAAATGAAAATGAGAAGGAAAGATGAACAACACACAATACAAACTTACCTTTCTAATTATTACTTCTCTTCCTAGCCAATGCAACTCTAATCTTAGCAATTAATTGCAAAAATTGAAAGAACAAGGAGGAGAGATGAAGAACAATAGAAAGAAAGTGTAGCAGCCCAAATACCGGCTTAGAAGTGATAGTGCATAATTTAAGTGACACCATGACGATCGCAGCGTCAAACAGTGTAGGGAGTGAGTTTGCCATTGTCAAAGTTTAGTGGTAAGTGTACCGGAAGTATAGCGGTCTCAGGATGGGTAACACCAGGGTGGCTATACAGCGGACCTGGCTGTCTCGCGACTGAAAAATTTTTATTTCACGAAAATGATCTGTGGGGTCACCAGGAGTCTAGTGGTGAAATCGAAACTGAAAACGAAGTCAAATTGACCTCCGAAAGTCATTCTGAAGGAAGCCTTCGGTTCGATTCAAATAGTAACCAGGCTTGACCAAAATTTGACCTAGGCTCTAAATATAGTAAATGACCTCTGAACAATTATCCGAAGGTATAGATGGACTTAGAATAGTGTGTAGAACAGTTTGGTGGTAAAAATAAATTTTATGGAGGCATTGAAAAATTAGTGAATCGGATCGGTTTAATTGAACCGAACCGAATAGTGAACCTAATTGAGATGGAATTAAGGTTTAATGAGCTTATAAGAGTAAAAATGATGTTATGGGCGAAAAGTGAACCGGTTTGAATCGAACCGGTCGGACCAAATCGGTTGACTTTGGTTTGACTAGGTTTCACCAAAATTTGACTAAACTCTAAATGGAGTTCTGGACTTCAGAAAAATTATCTAAAAGTATGGGTGTGCTTGAAATATTATGGATAATCAATTTTTCATGAAAAATAATTTTTATAGTGAGACAGAAAATTGAGATATCGGACTGGTAAAGAATTAGCGGACTGGGAAACGGTCTCCGATTGAGCTAAAATTTTACATAGAGGCTAAATTATATATTTAAAGAATTATGGAATTAATTTTGGGAGAAATTAAGCTTGGAAAGTAAGGAAAATAATTTTTTGATGGAAAATGGGCTTAATAACCTAAATGGGCTTTAGGGTTGGTCCAATTGGTTGAACCAAGCCCAAGCCTACTTAAGACCCCTATATAAGGAAGAAAAATCTCCCAAATCCATAATTCTTTTCAGCCTTCTCCTTCCTCTCTTCGGCCGAATGGTGTCTCTCTTCTTTCGCTAGAATTTTCTTCATTTCTCTTCAAAGTTCTCCATAAATCCAACCTCCCTAAGTAAAATTTAACCTCTCTTTTCTATGATGATGGTCTCAAAAGCTCATTTGGAAGGAGATAAGTGGGAAAAATCATGTGCCAAAGGTTATGCTCTAAATTTGAGGTAAGAGATTTTGAGTTCTATAATTTAATCTAATGGTTCAAATAGGTAGTTTAGGGTATGTAGAGGATGTTTATGTAGTTATATTGAATAAATGAGGAGAAATAATGGGTTTTTCTTTGGGTTATGTATTCGGCCACATGAGGAATCCCATGGAAGTAGTGGAATTTCAAGGAGATAAGGCACGAAAAGCAAGCTTAAGAGGTGGAGAACAAGAAAATAAGGTTAGTGGATACAATATCCTTCCTTTTCCATGGTAGAAGTGTGATCTTTGGTTATATTTACATTGTATGTATGAGATTTATGCATGTTTAATTGAAAAAAATTGATAGACATGTTTAAGAAGGCTAAAAAAGAGATTTTGAGTGTTTAAAATGGAAAGAAATAAATTATATACCACAGACACATTATAGGTCGAATGGTATACCTTAGTATACAAGGGTATACTTTAGTAATTAATGCAAATTAAATGGTATAATTGTGATTAATAACATGTAATCTATATAAATTATTGATTGGTTAAAGAAAAACGAGTATGGGTAAAGAATTAAGTGGATGGCTGAATTGTTAAGTGTATGTTCTTGAGGATTAAATAGATATTTAAGGTATAATAACTATGTAATCATGATAATTAATATGTAATTTAGTGAAATGGATGAATAAAGGAAGAAAATTAATTGTTGATGAAGAAATGAAGTCTTGGTTGAATTGAATAATAAGGAAAGTCAAGAATTCCTTTAGTAATTTAAGCATATAAATGGCATAATTGAAGTGTGTATCATGTAATTGAGTTAAGTGAGTGGTTAATGGAATGAAAAATAAATATAGTGAATTTTTAAAGTGTTGGTCAAATGGAATATTATAGGAATTAATGTGGTATGTTGGTTAATAAGGTATGTAAATGATATTTTTGATGAGTATAACATGTAAGTGGTATGAAAAAGTGTTTAAGTGAATTAAATATAATATTGGTGAAGACTTAATGCCTTGGCCAAATAAGAAATATTAAAGAATGAATGTGCATTTTGATGATTAATGGTATATTATGGTATAAAATGAATGAATTGTGATAAATGGGTGTGTATGCAACATTTCAAGTGAATATGAGATGTTGGCCGAAATATGTATGTTGATACAAAGTGAATTTTAAGTGATTTCAAATAGTATATTGCCCTTAGTAATTGACTGATAGAGAAATCTAGTCCAAGATATAATTGGCTAGCCATAGGGATTCCACACCGCGGTACGAGTCATGGTGACTCGATATTGATAAGCTAGTGATGGCTTATTTCAGTGTTCAGTGTAAATTAGTGTTTAGTATAGTGCAGTGCAGTGAGAAATGGTCCTATTAGGGTCATTTCATAGTGTAATGGGTATGTGGATCCATGTCCCGCATATCCGGTAAGTAGATTTTCTATCGGGTCCATGCTAGGGGCACACTGATAAATATGTGATAAATATGGTTAAAATAGTGATAAAAGTGAAAATGAGTGAGAAATGGACTAAAATGTGATAAATAGAAAGTTTAGGGGTAAAATGTTAATTTTGTAAAAAGTTAGTAAAAAGTGAGAAAGTTAGATGAAAAGTGTAAGGGTAAGGGTAAAATCGTAATTTTGACAAATTATGAGAATAAAATAGTAAATTAGTGGAACAGTGATAAAATAAGGACTTAATGTAATTTAGTGAAAATATAAGGTTAAAAGTGGAATATAAGTGTAAAAAGGGTAAAATAGTAATTAAAATAAGTAAAAAAGGGTAAAAGTGTAAAATAGAAAATATGTAAGGTTAAAAGGGTAAATAATGAATAATGAAGGGCAAAGTGGTAATTAATGTGAAAGTGAGGACATAAAAGGAATTACGTAAAAGAGAGGACATAGATGTAAATAAGCTAAAAGAAAGGACATGGATGGAATTAATGTAATTGTGGGGACATAAATGTCATTAATGGAAAAAGAATAAGGATTTAAGTGTAATTAAAGAAATAATAAGTTTAACTAAAGGATTAAAATGTAATTAGTGAATAATGTGATTTAGATAAGTAATTATGTGATTAAATTGTTGAATTTAAATGAGTAAGTATGATTAATGATTTAATAGGAAATAATAATAAACTAAAAAGTGGTATTAAGAGTAAGTAGTGGTACAAGTGTAATTATAGCAAATTAAAGTGGTAAAAATTGGAATTTAAGGAAAAGCGTGAATAAGTAATTAAGTGGGAATTTAATTGTAATTGACTATTATAAGATAAAGTTGAGACTTAAATGTAAGTAATGAGAAATTGACTAATAGTGAAGTGAAGAAAATATTGATTTAAATATACATAAGTCAATAAGGGGATGACATGGAAATAAATAGACTAGTAATGTAAATAGTGATGATAATAGTAATACAAGTACAATAAAGAATTAATGAAATTCATGGTGTGTTTTACTAAGTGTGAGTAATAAGAAAGTGATAAAATGAAAGAAATTTATAGATCTGTTATAATAGTAATTGTATAAGTGAATAGAATTTAAATGGAAGGTATGTATTAATAATGAGACCGTAAGTATGAAGACAATGTCAGTAAATATAGAAACAACATTGATTAAGAAATAAATAAGAAAATAGTGTTTGAATAATCAGCATTCAAGTAACCCAGTGACTGAATTGTAGTGTATTCATTCAGTGATAAAATAACTCATAAATAATTAATGTTAATTAACTTAATGAAAGGTTTAATGCAGTGGAAAATGTTAATGTAAAGAATTAGTGTAATGCAAGAAAGTAAAGGAAATGTAAAAAAAATAAAATAAAGCAAGTCATAATAGTAAGTCAGTGTTACGAATATTGAAACAATGACTATTTGATAAGTAACTACAAGAGATAAAATGATAAGTGACTAAAATTAAGAACGTAATAATTAAATATCGTAAGATTTTTAATAGTGAAAGTGACTGTGAAAGTAATAGGGAAAGTGACAGTGTAAGTGAAAGTGATAGCGATAATTGATAACAGTATATAAAATGATTATTGGGAGTACAGTGATATTGAGAAAAATAAAGATAATGAACACCGTGAAAGTGTATAATAATCATTCAAAAGTCATAGAAATTTATACTCCTATAATTCAAATAAAGAAAAAAGAATCTATGAGTGTGCATGCATGTATTATTAGTGTGGAAAACTTAGGATATGTATCCACCATTGGGCATTTTAATGCTCAGTGCATAGAGTGTCACTGCGCGCAGGTTATAGTAAATTTTATGTGGCCGAAGCTGTAATGTTGACGAGACCAAGAAATTGGCAGCAAGGATTGATGTTTGGGCATGGCATGTATACGATCGGAAAAGGAGATACAAGGTATATCATATTGTGATGATTTAGTACATGTATGTTTGTGAATGTTATTGTTGAAAAAAAAAATTTCAAAGCTATCGAGTGATTCTTCAGTGTCTGCCTATGCAGTGCAGTGTTGTGACATCCGGTATCCGCATTATTCTCGAGTATAAGGCTGTTACAGAGAGCAGATTTAGAGTGAGTGAGCCGAACCAAAGAGAGGACAAGGACAGATTTTCCCACTATACTTTACTTATATATGCATGCAAAGATAAGGTGTCACAAGGTAGTTTTGACACATGCACCTCCACCTAGACAGATTTTGACACCTTGAATTCCACTATCCCTCTCTCAATTTTAATTAATCTAGTTTAAGTTAAGTAATCACCACTTAGCTTAATTAAACTTCCATTTACACTAATCACACACATAATTTGTAACCCCGCGATTTCCCCCTAGAAGTTTGAGCCATGTGCATGTGTGCTTTGTGTGTGTGTTGGCTTGATAAGGGCTTTTTGTGTAAAATGCATGTTTTTGCAGGCTTTACTAGTATGTGGATGCATGTATGTTTGTAGGATGTAAGTGTGTGGGTTGTGTTAGTGTGTGTGCATGCTCACATGTTGGTGGGGTGTGCATTAGTGAGGATAGCATCGTGTGTGTTGTAGTGCATGTGGGTAGGTTTGAGTGACCAAATCCTACTAATAAGGAAGTGACATGTGTCTAGGGTTAGGAAAAGAGTAAATAGAAGAGGAAAGAGAAAAGGGAAAGCAGATTTTGCTTCCTCTTTCCCCGTTTCTCCCCTTCTCTCTACTTCTCTTCTTCCTTTTCTCATTCCTAGAGTGCCCTAGCTTGGATCTAAGAGATTATTGGTGGGAATTGATCATCTCTTAACCTCCATTTGGTAAGTTTTGCTGCATTTTTCTTCTTCTTCATTCTTCTCCTCTTAATTTGCTAGTTTGGGGTTTAATTTAGGGTTTGTTTTGTATGATTTTTGGGTGTTTTTGTTAGTTTATCCTCCTCGCAATCCCAAGGGAAAGGAGAAGGTTTATGGGAGTGGTGCCAAGTGAATTGGAGCATAGGATTTTAGGTTTGGGAATTTTGAGCATTTTTATGTATTTGTTCTTCTTTGATATTTTGGGAAAATTGTATGACCAATGATGTTATTGATGATTGTATACTATGAATCTTAGTATGTTCAGTTGGTAAAGCCTAGAGTATGACTTGATCGGATGATATATGTAATTGATTGAGTTTTTGGAATATGAGTTGTTGAATTTTGGTTTGGATGATTTAATCATGTTAATGCATGTTCCTTGGATGTTTATGAGCTAAAAAGGTGAGTTTTAAGTTGGTTTTGATGAGTGGAATGTTCAAATTTTGAGTATGTTGATTTAGGTGCATGAGTTGGGTTGAATTCTGGGAATTTTTTGGGTTTGGGTCGACGCACACGGCGGTATGGTTTGGCATACCACCGTGTGAATCGCGTGTTTCCCTTCAGTATTGCTTGTCCGTGAATTTACACGGCGGTAAGGAATATTCATACAGCCGTATAAAGTCATTCTGCCTTGTGAGATTTCTGGGCTGTGCATTTTACATGGGGGTATGGATTTTTCATACCGCCGTGTAAAAGCATTCTGCCTGTTGTGTGTGGCATGTTATACGGCAGTATGGTTTTACCTTAACACCATGTAAGATGTCTTACACGGCGGTAAGGCAATGTCATACCGCCGTGTAAAACGTCTTTGCCCTGCAAATTTGTAAGCTTTCAATTTTGGTCTTTTTATTTCCTTTTTCATTTATCTTTGATCTTAATCTTATTTGGTGTCATTTCAATCAGTCACTAATGTTAAATTGTATTTTTCTTGTGCCTCATCGAATTATAGTGAATTTTTTGGTTGAATGCGGAATGCGTTATGCATATCTATGTTCATGGTTTTCCTTTATATACAATATGTTTTGTTTGAATGTAACTTAATGGATTATGCATGACCTGCAAGAGTCAGTCTAGTGGATAGTTAGGCATGCCTTAAAGAGTCCTTTTGCTGCAGCCTCTGTACTGTTCTGGACCCTAATTAGGTCTCTGTTTAGTTCCTCGCGAACTTCTACGTGTACGGATCTTGTTCAAGATCCCCTTTGTAAAATGTTTTGAATAGAGAAAATGTAATATTGTTTTCCGATTCGTGCCCGTAAGGTACCGCTACGTGTCGATTCATACTCGTAAGGTACTGCTACGCGTTTACTCGTTATCCACTACTGTGAGTCAGCAGGTGTTATAATTTATTCAGTTATGCTATTAGAATATTAATCCGAATGATTATGAATATGTTTATTGTACGGTTGTATGGAATTCTATTGTGATTATGCCTTATGATTATCAGTATGCAATTATGTATGTGATTTGCCTTGACGACCATTGTGAATGGCCATCCATATTACTGTTGTTTGTTTCCCCACTAAGCGTTATCGATTAGCATGGTGTTTTTACCCGTTCAGGTGCAGAAGGTGTATAGCTTTTGGGAGAGTCGCCGCCAGTCAAGCCAACACAGAGGGATTGTTGAGAGGACATAGTTTCTTTTTGTATTATCATTATTTTGTAATAGTGATCTCTCTTGTATATGGTTTTGTTAAGCTTCCGCTAAGTATTTCTGAATGATGTAATTATGTTGGTATCAGAACAATTATGTAATTAAATATTGTTATTCTATGAATGAATGATCTTTTGCTTCTAAAGTTTTAATTTCCGCTGTTCATATTTATGTTTATATTATGTGAATGTATGTATGTTCTGTTCTGTTTGGCGTGACACCCCTTCTCGTACGGTTTCTCACTCCCTCGCGGATGGGTTCTCCTACGTATGGGAAGGGGGTGTTACACAATTACACTTTGTCAAACCAATACTTTATTTTCTTGCAATTAAGTCCTTAATTTCCCATTTTCAATTTAATCCAAATCTGTAAACCCTAATTTCACATTCACTTAATTACACTAATCACACTCAATAATACTAGGGTGACTTCGGGCTATTACATGTGGAGTGTTACACCACAAACACATGCACAACAAATAGTTTTACAATAAAGTTCAGGATTAATAAATTTCTTTCAACATCAAATTTAGTTTACAAATAGAGAATCCATTCATTGCATTGCAAAACACTTATAGTTTTTCTTAATTATTCGCTTTACAAAATACAACTTTCTTAATACAAAAACTTAGCCTCCTTACACATTACCAACTATAATTATACATCTTATAATATTACAAAATATCCTACAAGTACAGCGGATCCTATGTGTTAGCCATTGGCGATGCAGGATTATCTTCCAAATGCCGTCTTCTGATGCCTACATGGACAAAACATCTATGCTAAGCGATAACGCTTTATGGGGAACAATAGAAAGTGGATGAACACGCACAGTGTTCATCAATACAATTCATATACTTAAACTTTTAACATATATAAACAATTATAATTAACAATTGAATTAAAGCAAAAATCAATAATTACCCACTAGCAACCATCAGTATCATTATCATCCACCCATTATATAGTACTTTACTTCAAATTCTAAAATCACATAACAACTTACTCATTTTGTTGATTTCTCTAATCATTTCTTACAAACCGATAGATATCACTATACACCAAGTCATACATATATATATATATATTCACATATAGCAAAACATCATTTAGTAATTACATATGTTTTAACACCATCATCAAATTATAAATTCAGATTTGTGCAATCCATGCTTTACTCATTCTATGGCATTATCACATATTTACCAACTCATTATCAGTTATAATCACTTATTTGTTATCATGACATAGTTTACTAATACCACACAATGTATTCATTATACAATAATCTCATGCTTAATAATTATCCATGCCAATACACTTATAACTTATATCCCCTTTAAGTCATGATCACAACCACATCGCTTCACCTTAACTTATTACATACAATGCACACAAACACACCAACCATGTACAGTTGACAATAAATCATTTGCTTATTAGTTATTTTTCCTAGCTTGCCTGCAATTCTATATTAGTGGATAACGGGTATCGCATCAGTACCCTGAGGTATAATAATCACATTAGTATTCGTAGATACCACACATTCGCATCAGCACCCATAGGTACCGGAAAGATCAATCAGATATGAATAAATTCACATTAAGGAATCCAATATGGATTCAAATCGCATTAATGATTCCAAAGGAATCGAACACATTTGGCTGCAGCACTTAGACCCTATAGGCATGCCTATCTATCCACGACTTGACTTGCAGGTTAGATAATTGACTCAATTACATAAATCAAGTTCGCTTAACAAACCTTCGCAAAAATTTCGTCGCACAAATACCGGATAGTTCTAAACATTATCCACTTTCATACGTATACAACTTATTTCCCACCTCACTCCTCATCATTTAATTTATACACGTTGTTATACATTTATATAGACACACATACTTACCCGATTTGCCACATTAATGGTCTCCATATAAATAAGAAATTCATAAGGTCAAAACCATAAATCACATTTGTCATTATCTTATATATAATCACTCATATATCCACATGAACCAATATAAAATCAACAAAATCAATTTAACATCTACATTTTTGGACTGAGTATGTCACATTTATATGTATTTATTATAGACATTAACTCATACTCTTACACATCTCATTCATTTCAATCATGCTCATATTTTCCTCATATACAATCCAACCTCATTACAAACCTACATAGGGTTCATATTCACATTAAGCAAACCGATTTCATTTGATATTTTTCATATGTGTATAACTTAATCTCAAATCATAATTATACATACTTGTTCATATTATACATGCTTATATAGATTAAGGTATTATAATCCTCAAATGTCATTTAACTTGACTGAATCATATTTCATACAATTATACATTATTACTTCATTAGTTTATTACTAATCTCAATCATATTCAAGTGTATTTTACAAGTGATAACTATTCTTATAATAATTTAATTGTTCTAAACATGCATCGAATATATCCTAAAAAGTTTCGATGCAATACGGGTTTAATTCAGGAAAAAAACACATAAAATAGTCAAAATAGAGGGGGTCACGGTGGTAATGAATTTGTTGAGGCCGTGAGGTCCAAAAATAGGAATTCTACGTCATGGTGGAAATGAATTGTTTGTCACCGTGACATACCAAAATTTAGCAAAACAGAAGCAAAAACTTGGGACTGCTTCACTACCCAATATTTCAAAGCCCATAACGACATCCACACCTCATTTTTAGACAAAATACCCTCTTAACAATTATTCCCCAGGGTGTTATGTTTCCAATCAACAAGTTTCAGGTCATTCGGATATCTAAATCGTCAGATATGATCTAAAACACCTAAACTGCTAAAATGAACCGGCTAAAGTAGAGACACCTATGTTTTTGCCACTTTTGGGACACTTAAAGCTAGAATTAGCTCAACTATTATCTCTGTAACATTTTTAGATGTGTATCGTAGGTTTCAATTCCAATTTGAATGAAACAATTTGGAGCATTAAAACTCAATATATGGGCAAAATAGTCACCAAAGGTCAAGAGAGACCTACACAAAAACTTACCCTACAAGTACATTTTTCCTACTTCGTACACATGACTTCTAAAATCAACTTTAATGACATTTTTAACCAACATGCCCTCCTAATCATTTATTCATTTATATGTTAACTTACATAAAGCACAATTCTCATCTCAATTTTATTAAAATTCAAGGAGTTATGGCCCAAGGAACTTAACATGCTCCAAAAGGCCCTCCTACAGAATTAGTTACACTTGAATGCACTTTTACAGACTTTAGAGCCCTCAATTCATCATGATCATTTCTAAGACAATTATAGAAACGTATCATAGGAACCTAATCCCATCAACCCTATTCATTTCTTCAATTCATCACACCACAAAACATAATTTACACACTTAGTGTACACAAGCAATTAATTAACACACACATAAATAATTAGTTCCCAAACCTCAATTCCTTAGCTCTAATGCTCACTTGGTATCTTGATCATTAACACTCTTCTTTCCCTTTCCTTTTTCTCAAAGCCACCATCACATGCATAGTCGAATTCCAGAATTGAGTACAAGGATCAAGTTCCATCTTAACACAAAAATGAAAAAGGAGTAGAAGAAGGATAATCTAATGCATCACTTACCTTGCTTAGCCAATAACTCAACTTCTACCAAGGAATCAACTAATCATTCAGCAACAATCTAAAGATGATGGGTCACGAAAGAAGAAGAAGAAGAATAGAATTTAGGAAAGAGAAAGATAAATGAAAAATCTGTCTTTTCCCAATATAAATTGCATAAACTAGGATGTGTTGGCACAGCTAACAATCAACACTTAGATTCCATTAGTTACTTTTCTTAAATAAGATTAGTTTAAGCTAATCTTAATTATCCCTTAATTAATCCTTCTTAAACATAATCAATCACATTAACACTTTAGCCACTTAAACTTATTTACTTCTTGCAATTGAGTCCTCAATTCTAATTACTCTTAGATCCAAAATTAAAAATCCCACTCAAACTCATCCGGTAATAGCCCCAATATCGGTTTAGTCGTAAATAGTATTTTTCTAGAGTGAATAGTATTTTTAGGGTGAATAGTACTTCTCAAAATTAAAAAAGATTTATTTAATCATTGGATAGAGCTCGTCAATACGAGTCCGTAGGCGTAAGTTTCATGTCAATCGGAGGTCAAACGAGTCCGAAATGGCTGAAATAGTAAATAAAATTATTTATTTCAGTAAAAAGTGGGCCTAGGTGGGACCCACTGGAAAGTAAAAAGTGGGCCCAGGTAGTAAAAGTGGGCCCAGATGGGACCCACTGAAAAGTAAAAGTGGGACAAGGTGGGCTCCACTGAATAGTAAATGTGGGACCATGATGACATCAGCAATGTCATGATGATGAATAGTAACTGTGTCCCCTAAACCTCTTGGACACCAGGTATGACTGTCCAAATAAATGGCTCTTCTGGCCTGACTGGTGGACTGTCCTCTTAGGTAGAACAATACAGAACACTAAGATTCACTTCACGGACTAAGATGTTTTAATAGCAGGATCCCTGACTAAAGAATAAGAGTATTCTCATGAAAAAGAGAAGACAAAGTTAAGACTTCATGATAGAGGGAGAAGAAAGAAGATTTCTTATTGCTTAGAAACCACTTGATCCTCAAAGGATTCAAGGATACATATTTATAGAGCCAGAAGGCTCATAGCTTACATCACTGATTACATAAACAAACACTAATTATAGATAAGGAGGAATCTCCTTTACAAAAGCTACTTTTGCAAAAGCATAAAATACAAAAGATACTTTATAAAAGATACTTTATTTAAAGTGGGACTCTTAAAAGCTACTTTAATCCTTATTGCCAGGTTGGATGGGTTCATGAGAGGGGGACATATTCATATCTTCAGGATCTTGATCATATTGTACTATCCAGTCAAAATCATCATCAAAATCATCTTTAATTTTCTTCTGTGTATCAAGACCAGAGAGAAAATCACGAGTGGGATTAGCACTGGTACTAGCACCTTCATTGTCCTTGTCCTTTTCTTCTATGTTCAAGTCTTCATAGGGATCCTGGGAATCTTTGAAAAGCTCATCAAGATAATTAGGATGGAGAGATGATTCTATAGTATCTAGCACAGGAGGATGTGATGCAGAGTACTCAATATTATTGAGTTCACAAAGCATAGCAAGAAGAGCCTTTGCTATAGCAGGAATTTCCAAGTCTTTGCTAGAGTCAAAAGTTTCCCAGTAAATTGCTTGAGGTTGATCCCATATGGTATCCTAAGTAGGGTTCCAGAAATAAGGTTTGTGAAAGAAATAGAGAATGACATGATCTCTTGCAAATGATTCTTTCATGTTCCAGACTTTGAGATCTTGGATCTTTTTGAGCAATTGTTTTCTCCACCATGAGAGAGGGGCATACCACTGAAGAAATTGCTAATGGAAAGAGTTCTGCTTTTCAGGATTGGTAAGAATTTGGAAGAGGCCAATGAGTGGAAACAGGATAGCATGAGTGTATAAAGTTGACAAGCACCATAAAAACCAAAGTTCTTCTTCAAAGTAAGGAGAATCATGAAAACATTTGAAAAGAATAGACCAAGGTTGGTCAGCCATAAAATAGTTCTCGTGTGATGGTATATCTCTCTTTTGGGTGAAAAGGTGAAGATAATAAAACATATGGCGGGTGGCAAATGTTTTAATGGATGCAGGAAAGGTGCGGGGACAGTTTGGTGGTGTGGAGTCTATTTTAGTTGCAGGAAGATTTAAGTAGGGTGGTTCAATTTTTTTGAGGCAAGGGTGAGGTTTGAAATGTTCAAAAGCCATAGGGGAAATAAGAGAGGAAGAAGGAAGAGGAGTTTTTGGAATGGGAGGCTTTGGTTTGGAAAGTCTTGAGAGATAATCTGGAACTAAGTTCTTATCTCATTTTATATGCACAACTTCAAAGTTATACTTGCTGAACCATTCTGCCCATCGAAGAAGTTGATGATGTGGCACAGACTTCCCTTTAAAGGAAAGAATCTTTGGAAAAGAAGAGCAATCCATTATGACTGTGAACTGGTGGCCAATCAGATGAAATTGGAATCTTTTAATGCCATACTTTACAGCTAATATTTATTTAAAAGTTGAGTGGTAGTGGCATTATGACTCTTTGAACTGACCACTGGCATATCCACATATCTGTCTAACATTGTCGTTTTCTTCCAAGAGCACTGCACCCCAGTTTTCATCACTTGCATCAGTCTGGAGGAATCTTTTTCCAGTGGATGGAATATAAAGAGGTGGCAAAGCCTAAGTGACTGCTTTAAGATTTTCCATTGATCGGGAGTGGACTTCTGACCAAGGCGGTGGATTTTTTTTTTAAAAGTTGTTTGAGTGGTTTGGACAGGTGGCTAAAATGTGGGACAAATTGTCGTATGTAATTTGCAATGCCAAGAAACTGTTGAACCTGCTTTTGGGAAAGGTAGTGATCTAAAAAGTTGAGCAGTTCTTTAGCAAGGTGTGGCTGTGGTTGATAGGCTTTGTTAGCAAAGTGCATTCCTAGAAAATCAATCTCTTTTTGTGCCAATATCACAAGAAGAAAAGATCTCAACATCTGCTACAACAGATCCAGCAGACTTCTCCCATAAAAATCCAAAATGATGACATCGAATCACTCTTCTCAGAAGATGAAGAACCAGATCCATATACTCTCTTTGCTATTGAGTATACTGATTTTGAATCTGAACAATCTGACTAAGATTTTGAAGACAATGAGACTATTTCTAATATTTCAACCATTAAACCATTTACCCTTTTCCCAACTCTCTCACCAAATTCCATATTATCCACCCATCCTATTCCCCTTGTTCCAGCAAAGATTTTCCCTGATAAATTTGCTAACCCTATTAGCATAATTGCCTTCATTGATACTGGAGCTCACAATACCATTCTTAACCCAAAAATCCTTCCCCCATCTTATTGGAAACCATACACCCAACATTTCCAAGCTGCAAACCAAGGAGTCCTTACAATTAAGCTAAAAACCAAACACCTTATCAAGATTCAACTTTTTCCCGATTGTTTCCTTTAGACCCATGTCTTTGGCTCAGAACTTCAAGGAAAAGATCTTGTATTTGGTTTTGATGCTCTTTTCTAGCTATCCCATTTTCATATTAAACCCAATGGCCTGAAACGTAAAAAACATTTTCAACCTTACACCATAACCCATTCTCTATTCTCTATCTCTAGCCCAGATCCATTCCAAAACATTAAAGCCCAACTAAAAGCCCATTGCTGTGCAACTTCTCACACAGATTTTCTACCCAAACACCCAAACCCTTTGTGGACTAGGCCTGAATTCTTTATCACCCTTCCATTCAAAAAGTCAGAAGTCATTAACCCCATAAAAGCCTCCCATCCAGGAATGTCTCCTGAAGATTTTGCTTTAGCTCAAGAAGAATGCTCTCAGTTGTTAGCCCAGAAGTTAATTGAGCCTACCCAATCTGATTGGGCTTGCCAAGCCTTTTATGCCAGCAAACATTCTGAACAAGTTCGTGGGAAAAAATGTTTTGTTATTGACTATACACCTCTCAACCCTTTTCTTAAAGACAACAATACCCCTTACCAAATATCTCTTCACTTTTCCCATACCTCCACAATAACCAAATCTTTTCAAAGTTTGATCTTAAGGCAGGATTTTGGCAACTTGGTATCATTCCTGAAGATAGATCAAAAACCGCTTTATGTATTCCCAATTTCCACTATCAATGGACTATGATGCCTTTTGGCCTTAAAACAGCACCCCCATCTTCCAACAGTCTATGATACGGGTTTACAAATCAATCCTTTTTTTCGCTCTTATCTATATTGATGACGTGTTAATATTTTCACCAGATGTTCCTACTCATCAACACCACTTATTTCCCCATCAAAAATGATATTGGCACAAAAATAGATTGATTTTCTAGGAATGCACTTTGCTACAAAGCCTATCAACCATAGCCACACCTTGCTAAAGAACTGCTCAACTTTCCAGATCACCACCTTTCCCAAAAGCAGGTTCAACAGTTTCTTGGCATTGCAAATTACATACGACAATTTGTCCCACATTTTAGCCACCTGTCCAAACCACTCACACAACTTTTAAAAAAGAATCGACCGCCTTGGTCAGAAATCCACTCCCGATCAATCCAAAATCTTAAAGCAGTCACTCAGGCTTTGCCACCTCTTTATATTCCATCCACTAGAAAAAGATTCCTCCAGACTGATGCAAGTGATGAAAACTGGGGTGCAGTGCTTTTGGCAGAAAACGACAATGTTCGACAGATATGTGGATATGCTAGTGGTCAGTTCAAAGAGTCAGAATGCCACTACCACTCAACTTTTAAAGAAATATTAGCTGTAAAGTATGGCATTAAAAGATTCGAATTTCATCTGATTGGCCACCAGTTCACAGTCATAATGGATTGCTCTTCTTTTCCAAAGATTCTTTCCTTCAAAGGGAAGTATGTGCTGCATCATCAACTTCTTCGATGGGCAGAATGGTTAAGCAAGTATAACTTTGAAGTTGTGCATATAAAAGGAGATAAGAACTTAGTTCCAGATTATCTCTCAAGACTTTCCAAACCAAAGCCTCCCATTCCTAAAACTCCTCTTCATTCTTCCTCTCTTATTTTCCCTATGGCTTTTGAACATTTCAAACCTCACCCTTGCCTCAGAAAAAGTGAACCACCCTACTTAAATCTTCCTGCAACTAAAACAGACTCCATACCACCAAACTGTCCCCGCACCTCTCCTGCATCCATTAAAACATTTGCCACCCGCCATATGTTTCATTATCTTCACCTTTTCACGCAAAAGAGAGATATACCATCACACGAGAACAATTTTATGGCTGACCAACCTTGGTCTATTCTTTTCAAATGTTTTCATGATTCTCCTTACTTTGAAGAAGAACTTTGGTCTTATGGTGCTGGTCAACTTTATACACTCATGTTGTCCTATTTCCACTCATTGGCCTCTTCGAAATTCTTACCAATCCTGAAAAGCAGAACTCTTTCCATTGGCAATTTCTTCAGTGGTATGCCCCTCTCTCATGGTGGAGAAAACAATTGCTCAAAAAGATCCAAGATCTCAAAGTCTGGAACATAAAAGAATCACTTGCAAGAGATCATGTCATTCTCTATTTCTTTCACAAACCTTATTTCTGGAACCCTACTCAGGATACCATATGTGATCAACCTTAAGCAATTTACTGGGAAACTTTTGACTCTAGCAAAGACTTGGAAATTCCTGCTATAGCAAAGGCTCTTCATGTTATGCTTTGTGAACTCAATAATATTGAGTACTCTGCATTACATCCTCCTGTGCTAGATACTGCAGAATCATCTCTCCGTCCTAATTATCTTGATGAGCTTTTCAAAGATTACCAGGATCCCTATGAAGACTTGAACATAGAAGAAAAGGACAAGGACAATCAAGGTGCTAGTACCAGTGCTAATCCCACTCGTGATTTTCTCTCTGGTCTTGATACACAAAAGAAAATTAAAGATGATTTTGATGATGATTTTGACTGGATAGCACAATATGATCAAGATCCTGAAGATATGAATATGTCCCCCTCTCATGAACCCATCCAGCCTGGCAATAAGGATTAAAGTAGCTTTTAAGAGTCCAACTTTAATTAAAGTATCTTTTATAAAGTATCTTTTGTATTTTATGCTTTTGCAAAAGTAGCTTTCATAAAGGAGATTCCTCCTTATCTGTAATTAGTGTTTGCTTATGTAATCAGTAATGTAACCTATGAGCCTTCTGGCTCTATAAATATGTATCCTTGAATCCTTTGAGGATCAACTGGTTTCTAAGCAATAGGAAATCTTCTTTCTTCTTCCTCTATCATGAAGTCTTAACTTTCTCTTCTCTTTTTCATGAGACTACTCTTATTCTTTAGTCAGGGATCCTGCTATTAAAACATCATGGTCCATGAAGTGAATCTTAGTGTTCTGTATTATTCTACCTAAGAGGACAGTCCACCAGTCAGGCCAGAAGAGCCGTTTATTTGGACAATCATACCTGGTGTTCAAGAGGTTCAGTTTGATTTGGTTCATGGTCCTCGGTGTATTTAGTATCACATGAGAACTATTTTATGGATGACCAACCTTGGTCTATTCTTTTCAAATGTTTTCATGATTCTCCTTACTTTGAAGAAGAACTTTGGTTCTTATGGTGCTTGTCAACTTTATACACTCATGCTATCCTGTTTTAACTCATTGGTCTCTTCAAAATTCTTACCAATCCTGAAAACCAGAACTCTTTCCATTGGCAATTTCTTCAGTGGTATGCCCCTCTCTCACGGTGGAGAAAACAATTGCTCCAAAAGATCCAATATCTCAAAGTCTAGAACATGAAAGAATCATTTGCAAGAGATCATATTGTAGACGACCTCACCGTCTATCGAGCTACCATAAGGCAGGATCATGGAGTCGCCACCCGATAAAACATCGAGAAAGTAATTCTAACCTTATGAGGCCCAAAACCAGAGAGAGTTCGGGACCTCACTCTTATTCATACCTTTAGTTAATATTATGTGAATGGGTTTTTAAGATCAATTATTTTATCTCTTCTCTCACATGCAAATTATACAATAAAATTAAAGCGCATTACAAGCATGTATAAAAAAGCAGTAAATAAAATATAATTACAATTATCTGAAAACAAATATGAAACCATAAAAGAATGATAAAAATACATACATAAATCGGGCTATTCATTGAGACGGGAGCATTGGTTCGCAATTACTTATTTTATAAAAAAGTTTAGAATTCTCAAATCAATTTACCTTTGCTTTGGGGGTGAAAACCAGGACATTGGTCCATTTTTATTAACGAATTTCATTTTAGTAGGAAACATTTATGTGGTGGTTCTTTTTAAGCGCGATCAAAAATCTTTTATTATTACAGACTATTAGCAAATGAAAGAAGAATAAAATAATAATTATATATTTCAAAATAAATAAATTCTAATCTACTTATCCCGACCATACTTCGCCTAACTCCGTGGGCGAGTCACGTGCCACTCGTGGTTGCAGTCAAAACAGAAAATTAATATCAGTGAGTAATTAATGAATAAATAAATAAACAAATAAATAATAGAATAAAATAAATTGAATATAAAAGCACAAATGACAATTAAACTGACCAATGAAAATAAAAATAATGATGTTAATGATAATACTGTAAATAATAATGATAATAGATAGATAGACGAAAAACAAATGAATAATAATATTGATGATAATAACGAAAATAATTATAATGATAATAATAAATATAATAACAATAACAATAATAGTGACAATACAACATGATGAAAATAATAATAATGATGCAAAATAAATACACATAAATGATAATAAACAAATGGAATGATAAAATATTAATATTAATAATAACAATGAATAATCATGATAATAAATATAATAACCATAATAAAACCACAATAATAATAATAACGATAATATACTAATATCAATAAAAATCATAATATAGAATAAATAATATTAACAATAACACATAAATAACAATAATAACATACAACAATAATTATTATAATCAACAACAATACCACAATAATAATTACAATCAATAATAATAAATAATATTAACTAATAATATAAAAACAGAAAAATAAATAATATAATAATAACAAAAATATTTCTAATAATAATGAAACAGAAAATTAAGTAGTAATAATAATAATAATAATAATAATAAAATAATTAAAACAGAATATTAATAAATGATAATAATAATAATAATAATAATAATAATAATAATAATAATAATAATAGTGTAAACTAATTAATAATAATAATAATAATAATAATAATAATAATAATAATAATAATAAACACAAATTAAATAAAACTAAATTAAATAAAACTAACAATAATAACAAGACAAAATAATAGCAAATAACACATAATAAACATAAATTAAATAACATTATCAATAAAAATATCAATATAACACAATAGCATTAAAAAAATAAATAAATCAAATCATAATAATAACCATAATAATAATAATAATAATAATAATAATATCATTAAACATAAAATAATAATAATAATAATAATAATAATACAGAATATTAAATAATAATAATAATAATAATAATAATAATAATAATATAAAATAGGGGAAAGGGGACTTACCGCCAGAGCTTCGCCGGAGAGTCACCGGAGCTGCCGTTAAAGACACCGCCATCGCCATCAGCTTCGTCTGGTCACCGGTAGTTTGTCCCCGTTGGTCACGCGCCGAACGGCGCTGTTCTTTCCCCGAAAAATGCCTTGAAGCGTCCGGCTCCGATTCCTCCGATCTCCCCGATGCCGGCGAGTGGTGGAGATCGGGTGGCACGGGGAGCTTCGTCCGGGCCTCGCCGGTCGTGCGGCGGGGCGTGTGTACCACTTCAGCGTCGGGGGTGGCCGGCGGAGGCCCCACCCTTCTCCCTCTCTTTTTCTTCTCCGCCGGGATCGTCCTCTGCGTTTTGGCCCTTCTTTGTGTTTTGTTCCTCACTCCTTATTTTTTTCCTCTTTCTTTTAATTCTTTCAATTCTTTATTTTGGTTTCCTTTTGATCTTTGGTTTGTGCTCACATTTTGCTCTCTCTTTTCTATTTTTATTTTCTTTCTATGGCCGGCCCTTCTCTGTCTTGCTCTTGCTCTCTTCTTCTTTCTTTTTCTTTTCCTTTTTGTTTTTCTTTCTTGGTTTTCCTGTTTGTCTCCTTCATCCGAGAGAGCCCCCCTCAATGTTTTGCTCATCTCTTTCTTTTTATATCCCACAATTAGGGTTTACCTAATAATTTTCTCCATCTTTTCTTACTTTTTAATTAATTTAATTCACTTAAATAATTACACACTTTACTAATTAAACTATTTAAATTATCATATATATTCTAATTAATTAAACACTCTACTAATTAAATACTCTATATTTTTATCTAATTAAACCTTATATTTATTTTCTCTTTTTTTCAATTTTAATTATCCTAAAATATTAACTAATTAACTATAACTAATTAATTAACTAATAATATTGACTAATTAACTAAATAATTAATTTTTAATTTATCTAATTAAATTAAACTAATCCTAATTTGTTTTTTTAATTTTTTAATTTTTAAATATTACCTACACATTTTATGTATTTATTATTATTTTTTTGTTTGGAGGAATTTATCAAGAACCCAAAACTGCCATCAAAATCTTACTCAGAACCCGGTGTCTACAGTTGCCCCCAATTTTGGAGAAGCTAGTGGCTAGACACCTAGGTGAGCCAAAATTCAAAGAAGAAAGGCCAAAATTCAAAGATGGAAGAGAGACAATTACTTACTTGCGGATATCGGACCTTATCTTGATGAAGTTGCGTAGGAGCAAACGGTTGCCTGTCTTCATCTGGTAGGCCTCGTCTCGGTCTGCTCAGCGGTGAACGAATTTGATACGGGTGACCCTACTGGTCTCGTCTCGACCTGCAAGGTGTCTATGAGGTGCAGTACTCTCTGACTACAACCTCGATCTGTGGTCTGTTCTACCACGAGTGTTCCGCTAGCCTCGTCTCGGCCTGCACGGAGTTTGTGAGATGTAGTACTCTCTAACTACAACCTCTATTTGCGATCTGTTCTATCACTGGCACCCCGCTAACCTCGTCTCGGTCTGCACGGTGGCTGGTCTGTACCGCTAGCCTTATCTCGGCCTACACGGTGTGAGGTGTAATTTCTCTAACTCTAACCTCCGATTTGTGATCTGTTCTACCGCTAGTGTTTATCTTGCACTTCCTTTTTTTGGAAGACTTTGATGCTCACTGAGAGACTTTGATGCTCACGGGGAGATTTTGATGCTCACTGGGGGACCTTGATGCTCACTGAGAGACTTTGATGCTCCCTGGGAGGACTTAGGTTGATTTGCCCCCGGAGAGGACTTGGGCTGATTTGCCCCCTGACCCAATTGCCCCCGAGAGGACTTGGGCTGATTTTATTGCACCGAATCGCTACAAAGATTCAAAGTGCGAAGGTTATGAGATTGCACTGAATCGCTACCAAGATTCGAAGTTCGAAAGTCCTGAGATTGCACTGAATCGCTACCAAGATTCAAAGTGCGAAAGTACTGAGCTTGCACCGAATCGCTACTAAGATTCAAAGTGCTTGCACCGAATCGCTACCAAGATTCAAAGTACGAAAGTTCTGAGATATCACCGAGCTGTTATCTAAGCTACAAAGTGATTGCACTGAATCGCTACCAAGATTCAAAGTGCTTGCACCGAATCGCTGTCAAGATTCAAAGTGTGAAAGTTCTGAGGTTGCACTGAATCGCTACCAAAATTCAAAGTGCTTGCACCGAATCGCTACCAAGATTCAAAGTGTGAAATTTCTGAGGTTGCACTGAATCGCTAACAAGATTCAAAGTGTTTGTACCAAATCGCTACAAAGATTCAAAGTGCAAAAGTTCTCAAATTACACTGAATCGCTACCAAGATTCAAAGTGCTTGCACCGAATCGCTACCAAGATTCAAAGTGTTTGCACCGAAACGCTACCAAGATTCAAGGTGCGAAAGTTCTGAGGTTGCACTGAATCGCTACCAAGATTCAAAGTGCTCACACCGAATCGCTACCAAGATTCAAAGTGTTTGCACCGAATCGCTACAAAGTTTCAAGGTACGGAAGTTCTGAAATTACACTGAATCGCTACCAAGATTCAAAGTGTTTGCACCGAATCACTACCAATATTCAAGGTGCGAAAGTTCTGAAATTACACTGAATCGCTACCAAGATTCAAAGTGTTTGCACCGAATCGCTACCAAGATTCAAGGTGCGGAAGTTCTGAAATTACACTGAATCGCTACCAAGATTCAAAGTGTTTGCACCAAATAGCTACCAAGATTCAAAGTGCGGAAGTTCTCAAATTACACTGAATCGCTACCAAGATTCAAAGTGTTTGCACCGAATCGCTACCAAGATTCAAGGTGCGGAAGTTCTAAAATTACACTGAATCGCTACCAAGATTCAAAGTGTTCGCACCGAATCATTACCAAGATTCAAGGTGTTTGCACCGAATCGCTACCGAGATTCAAGGTGCGGAACTTCTGAAATTACACTGAATCGCTACCAAGATTCAAAGTGTTTGCACCGAATCGCTACCAAGATTCAAAGTGTTTGTACCGAATCGCTACCAAGATTCAAAGTGCGCAAGTTTTGAAATTACACCGAATCGCTACCATGATTCAAAGTGTTTCCACCGAATCGCTACCAAGATTCAAAGTCCGGAAGTTTTGAAATTACACCGAATCGCTACCAAGATTCAAAATGTTTGCACCGAATCACTACAAAGATTCAAGGTGTTTGCACCGAATCGCTACCAAGATTCAAGGTGCGGAACTTCTGAAATTACAATGAATCGCTACCAAGATTCAAAGTGTTTGCACCGAATCGCTACCAAGATTCAAAGTGTTTGCACTGAATTGCTACCAATATTCAAAGTGCGGAAGTTTTGAAATTACACCGAATCGCTACCAAGATTCAAAGTGTTTGCACCGAATCGCTACCAAGATTCAAAGTGCAGAAGTTTTGAAATTACACCGAATCGCTACCAAGATTCAAGGTGTTTGCACCGAATCGCTACCAAGATTCAAAGTGCGGAAGTTTTGAAATTACACAGAATCGCTACCAAGATTCAAAGTGTTTGCACCGAACGCTACCAAGATTGAAAGTGCAGAAGTTTTGAAATTATAATGAATCGCTACCAAGATTCAAGGTGTTTGCACCGAATCGCTACCAAGATTCAAGGTGCGGAAGTGTTCGCCGAGTCTGCTCCAGACTTACAAAACGCGAGGGTTGCTCTCCCGAGCTGCACCGAGTCTGCTCCAGACTTACAAAGTGCGGATGGTGATGCGCCGAGTCTGCTCCAGACTTACAAAACGGGAGGGTTGCTCTCCTGAGCTGCACCGAGTCTGCTCCAGACTTACAAAGTGTGGATGGTGATGCGCCGAGTCTGCTCCAGACTTACAAAGTGCGGATAGTAATGCGCCGAGTCTGCTCCAGACTTACAAAGTGCGGATAGTGATGCGCCGAGTCTGCTCCAGACTTACAAAATGCGAGAGTTGCTCTCCTTAGTTGCACCGAGTCTGCTCCAAACTTACAAAGTGCGAATGTTCTGAAATTTGCCCCCTCAAAGGACTTTGAAGGTCATGCCTCCTCAGAGGACTTAAGGATTCTGCCTCCTCAGAGGACTTGAGAAACGTTGACATGAGAAGTCATGAGGTTGAGATTGATATACATCATGTAGTAGACAAAGGGCACTGTGTATGCATGAAATGCATATGAAAAGCCATGTATGCATGGAATGCATGTGAAAAGCCATGTATGTATGAGATGGCACGCAAAGTTATGCATGTATGGAATGACACGCGATGTTATGCATGTTTGAAATCTAAGAGTTATACATGTATGGAATGACAAGCGATGTTATGCATGTATGAAATCTAAGAGTTATGTATGTATGGAATGACACGCGATGTTATGCATGTGTGAAATCTAAGAGTTATGTAGTGTGTGTAGAAATATAATATGCATGCAGAGAATTGTGTACATGACATATATGCCACAAATGATCATGAATGAGAAATACATGCAAAAGATCAAGCATAAAATATGTGCAAGGGGATTATGAATGCGAAATATATACACATGATCATACCCGTGAGGGTAAGGAGTCATTCACTGGCATAAGTGTGAAGAATCACATGCAAAGATAAGTGGAAGTCATTATATACATGAAGGCTATGTGAAGAATTGGATGTGTGTGATGTGTGTATGGATAACTACACATACGAAACGAATGCAGAAAGAATCATGTGTACATGTACAAAATGCATGCAAATGATGTGCATGTGAGATGCATACAAAAGATATGCCCACGAAATGCGCAAAATAAGTGATTATAAAAATGAACCTCGGAGAGGCCCGTATGTGAAAGTATCTATGAAATATGCTCGCTGAAGATCTTATACCAAAAGACATGCAGCAAGAATTATACATGTAAAACTATTTATAAGGATGTCTGCTACAGTTACATGCAAAAACATTTTTAGAAAGCATATGTACAAAGAATGTTACTGGAAGTAGATACAAAGTATCACTTTCATGAGTAGTGACAAGAAATGCCCCAAGATCGCGAAATGAATGCAACCTATCAGGCACCTCAAAATCAAGTTTCTGTCCACCTTTGAATACACTGAATAAACCACATTCTCAACTGATTCAATCCCAGCAGAAGAATTCAGGAGTCATTCCCAATGAAGTGCAAGGAAGCAAACATGTAAACATCAATGTTTACTAAATCAACATGTAAATACAAGGCATACCATACAATCTCTGTGTGTATGTGCAAAAGGCCAAAATGGATTTTTTTTTTAAAGCAAATTCTAGACGCAATTTTGGAGACGAGACTCAACTCGAATGCACTAATGCACTCATGGCTTCTCGCTTGAAGCTCAAGAAACGCCATACGCCTCTTCCTACGTACCAAACCTTATTAGAAGGTCATCTTCGCTAATTAGATAAGACCGAACCAAGAATCAAGAGGTCTTACTTTGGTCATAATGTTAGGCTTAGGTAATTGGCTATCAAAGGAGGATCAGGTCACTAGAGAAAAATCGCCGCAATGTTAATTCGACGGATGAAAGCACCATTCTCAACCCCAATTGTATACTGTCCGGATATTCTTGAATTTGGATTTGGTGACACTTTAGCTTACCAAGCTCATTATAATAATTAAGCTAAAAAGATAGCTACTGAGCTCATCAAGGGGGCTTTTTTTTTTGCCTCGCAAGCTTATGTCTCTAATTACACAAAAAGTTTATCGATGATTTAGACCCATTTCCCAAAGTGTAGCCCAAAAATTATCGATGATTGAAAATTCATTTCCCAAGGGATAGACCCATCCTTATCAGGGTGACTTTTGGGTAACCCACAAAATTATGAATGATTGAAATTCTCTTCTCGAAGTGCAGACCCATCCTTATCAGGGCGAGTTTTGATAGCTCAAGCGAATGTCGTAATGTACATCCATCTTTACTAGAGCGGCCATTCTTCTAAGGGGAAGCCAAAATCATTTTTGGCGAAGGGTGAAGTTTTAACATGTGTAACAATAAAATCGGTACTCATTTAGCATACCAAAATAAAGGCTCAACGGGCTAGTAAGCGATTATAAAATAAGGGTAGGAAATGGTCATTTAAAGAGCTATACAAAGAAATGGTGCCTAAATCATTTTCTAGATTCAGCCTTATCCGGGGGTTGCTTTGACGGGTAATCGGAAAGGTTCTAGTGCTCTTAATGAGTTTTCATCCAATCCCCAAATTGCAACTAGTTTTTCAGTTCATTTTCAAAACGGGCCAAATGTGCTCTGAACTTAGAAATGACATGGTATAGTCAAATATTTTCATGCGATCTAGCTCTTAAAGATCAAACATGTCTACCCCTCACTTAATTCAAAGTGGAATGAAACGCAGATTTCTAAAAACTGAGATCAAAGCCATTCATAGTTGAGAACTACTTAGGCGGAATCAAACTTCAAATCAAAGGTACCTTAATAAGGTGCAAACATGTCAGCGTTTTTAGGGTACAACTTAACGCAAAAATTTTATTTTATCAAAATTTATATTCACAAAAATCTTGTAAGCCAACAAAGAAGATTTTTGTTTTTTTTTTTTATCTTTTTTTTTTTTGCGTAAAACATGTGTAAGCTATGTCTTAAAAATCATGTATAAGGAAAGATGCATACAATGGCGTCATGTATGTCAGTAATGCGTGTAAGGAACTATATGTGCAAAACATGTGTAAAAACATATTGTATAAAAATGCATACATGAAATATGTGCAACGACATGTGTACTTGAGGCATCTACAAGAAACTATAAGTGAGTGTGAGTGCATAAACAATGCATGACAAATGATGTGCTTTGTACATGTAAACAGTACAAAATTAAGGCACAAGTACAAGGTATGACACAATATGAGAATGAATGTTTATGATACATAACGCATGTGCACATGGCATGATTTAGACATGATAAGATGAAGATGATCTAGCATGATAATGTGTACTAATGAATCGTAAGGGAAGGCAAAACTCACAAAATGCAAAATATATATAAATTATGCACATGACTTGGAACTCCATATATGAATGATTATGTACTGTGAGTGGAGTATGTGTACAACACGAGATATACAATGAAAGTGTCTGCAAGAAATAAATAGCATTCACAAAGTACGTGTATTTACAGGGTATGAGCATGCAAGACATGCATTGGTATATACAATGACTAACATGCATGATGAAGAACTTATATGTACATGGCATAATTCATGTATGATAGTAAATGTTCATGATATGGCATACAATGTGAAAAATGCAAGATATTTTATGTGTATAATGATTGACCCAACGCTATATGCTAATGCAACTGTATGTGTATGCTCCAGCACACAATGTTTATATATATATGCAATGTGAGCCTACTGATACGTACATATTATGACACATGATGAGTGCATTCTTTTTATTTTTATTTTCTTTTTTTTTATGGTGGTATTACATCCACATGTGCTATGATGCATGTCAACATGTATGTTCAGTGGTGTATGTTATATGTACAGGTTATGGTGCATGATGGATGTCATAAAAAATGTTAATATATATGTATTGCGATAAGCATTGCTATGTACATGCGAGACAAATGTGTATTATGTTCATATTCACAAATTATGATACAAGCAATTTTATATACGAAATGCAAAGGTTTTATTATTATACATGAGAAAAAAAAAGCACATGCCTTTTTTACTATTGTTCATGAAAGAAATAATGCATGAGCACGAATACACATACAAGAAGAAAATTCCTCCCAACCGTTTCTCTCTCACACAGGAGGTCGTGCGGTCTCTTTCCTAGGTGGGCTTGACCCATGGATCAACGAGGAACCCAATGGATGCGTAAAGCGTGCTGCGAAGCACAAACTCTCATTAATAAAAAGCGCATGTAGATGAATTTTCAGCTATCGTGTATTTAAACAATCCGAATAAACCGAAACACGCCCCTCGGGGTATGAAAATCTTTAAGGAGCAAACATCTAAATTTATTTGGATTTGTCCAATACACGATAACCCACTCCACAAGCAACGTATTATAGCGCATGCCCCATAGGGGAAGTATCTATTGCCATTACATGAGTTTTGATCAAAGGTAATGATATTTTAGGGTTACCCAAGCATGGTCCCTGCCAACGGGTCTAACTCATCATGAGTATAACGACCTATCGGGTCTCCATTTAATATACCATGATGGTACGAGGCTTAGGCTGGTGATTATCCTTAACACTTCCCTAGATTGAATGAAAATAGTGTCCTACTTCAGGAACGCACCGAGGTTAAGAAAGGGACCAAACTAACATAATTCTAAGACTCTAGCATGATGCAATACAATCTTTCGAAAAGGGATAAAATTTCTTGATCCTAAACCCATTTACATTAGATTAACCAAAGGTACTTTCGGAGCAAAATCTCATGATATTCCCCAGTGGAGTCGCCACTGTAGACGACCTCACCGTCTATCGGGCTACCATAAGGCAGGATCATAGAGTCGCCACCCGATAAAACATCGGGAAAGTAATTCTAACCTTATAAGGCCCAAAACCAGAGAGAGTTCGGGACCTCACACTTATTCATTCCTTTGGTTAATATTATGTAAATGGGTTTTTAAGATCAATTATTTTATCTCTTCTTTCACATGCAAATCATACAATAAAATTAAAGCGCATTACAAGCATGTATAAAAAAGCAGTAAATAAAATATAATTACAATTATCTGAAAACAAATATGAAACCATAAAAGAATGATAAAAATACATACATAAATCGGGCTATTCATTGAGACGGGAGTATTGGTTCCCAATTACTTATTTTATAAAAAAGCTTAGAATTCTCAAATCGATTTACCTTTGCTTTGGGGGTGAAAACCAGGACATTGGTCCAGTTTTATTAACGAATTTCATTTTCGTAGGAAACATTTATGTGGTGGTTCTTTTTAAGCGCTGTCAAAAATCTTCTATTATTACACACCATTAGCGAATGAAAGAAGAATAAAATAATAATTACATATTTCAAAATAAATAAATTCTAATCTACTTATCCCGACCATACTTCGCCTAACTCCGTGGGCGAGTCATGTGCCACTCGTGGTTGCAGTCAAAACAGAAAATTAATATCAGTGAGTAATTAATTAAAAAATAAATAGTTGAATAAATAAATAAACAAATAAATAATAGAATAAAATAAATTGAATATAAAAGCACAAATGACAATTAAACTGACCAATGAAAATAAAAATAATGATATTAATGATAATACTGTAAATAATAATGATAATAGATAAATAGACGAAAAACAAATGAATAATAATACTGATGATAATAACGAAAATAATTATAATGATAATAATAAATATAATAACAATAAAAATAATAGTGACAATACAACATGATGAAAATAATAATAATGATGCAAAATAAATACACATAAATGATAATAAACAAATCGAATGATAAAATATTAATATTAATAATAACAATGAATAATCATGATAATAAATATAATAACCATAATAAAACCACAATAATAATAATAACGATAATATACTAATATCAATAAAAATCATAATATAGAATAAATAATATTAACAATAACACATAAATAACAATAATAACATACAACAATAATTATTATAATCAACAACAATACCACAATAATAATTACAATCAATAATAATAAATAATATTAACTAATAATATAAAAACAGAAAAATAAATAATATAATAATCACAAAAATAATTCTAATAATAATGAAACAGAAAATTAAGTAGTAATAATAATAATAATAATAATAATAATAATAATAATAATAATAATAATAATAATAATAATAATAATAATAATAATAATAATAATAAAAACACAAATTAAATAAAACTAAATTAAATAAAACTAACAATAATAACAAGACAAAATAATAGCAAATAACACAAGTGGGAGTGGGGCCTGGTCCTTCGGGATCCCACATCGCTTGTTGATTGTGGTGTGTGTGTGGATATAAGGATTAGCATGCTTTGTTAAAATCGCCATGGTTTTAATAAAGGGTGTGTTCCTTCCCTGTCCGTGTGTGTGTCGCTTTAAAAAAAAAATAAAAATATCAATATAACACAATAGCATTAAAAAAATAAATAAATCAAATCATAATAATAACCATAATAATAATAATAATAATAATAATAATAATAATATCATTAAACATAAAATAATAATAATACAGAATAATAATAATAATAATAATAATAATATTATTATTATTATAAAATAGGGGAAAGGAGACTCACCGCCGGAGCTTCGCCGGAGAGTCACCGGAGCCGCCGTTGAAGACACCGCCACCGCCATCAGCTTCGTCTGGTCACCGGCAGTTCGTCCCCTTTGGTCACGCGCCGAACTGCGCTGTTCTTTCCCCAGAAAACGCCTTGAAGGCTCCGATTCCTCCGATCTCCCCGATGCCGGCGAGTGGTGGAGATCGGCTGGCACGGAGAGCTTCGTCCGGGCCTCGCCGGTTGTGCGGCGGGGCGCGTGTCCCACTCCGGCGTTGGGGGTGGCCGGCGGAGGCCCCGCCCTTCTCCCTCTCTTTTTCTTCTCCACCGGCGTCGTCCTCTGCGTTTTGGCCCTTCTCTGTGTTTTGTTCCTCACTCCTTATTTATTTCCTCTTTCTTTTAATTCTTTCAATTCTTTATTTTTGTTTCCTTTTGATCTTTGGTTTGTGCTCACATTTTGCTCTCTCTTTTCTATTTTTATTTTCTTTATATGTCCGGCCCTTCTCTGTCTTGCTCTTGCTCTCTTCTTCTTTCTTTTTCTTTTCCTTTTTCTTTTTCTTTCTTGGTTTTCCCGTTTGCCTCCTTCATCCGAGAGAGCAGCCCCCCCCCCCCCCCCCCCCCCCCCCCTCCCCTCACTCTTTTGCTCATCTCTTTCTTTTTATATCCCACAATTAGGGTTTACCGAATAATTTCCTCCATCTTTTCTTACTTTTTAATTAATTTAATTCACTTAAATAATTACACACTTTACTAATTAAACTATTTAAATTATCATATATATTCTAATTAATTAAACACTCTACTAATTAAATACTCTATATTTTTATCTAATTAAACCTTATATTTATTTTCTCTTTTTTTCAATTTTAATTATCCTAAAATATTAACTAATTAATTAACTAATAATATTGACTAATTAACTAAATAATTAATTTTTAATTTATATAATTAAATTAAACTAATCCTAATTTGTTTTTTTAATTTTTTAATTTTTAAATATTACCTACACATTTTATGTATTTATTATTTTTTTTTGTTTGGAGGAATTTATCAAGAACCCAAAAGTGCTATCAAAATCTGACTCAGAACCCGGTGTCTACACATATCATTCTCTATTTCTTTTACAGATCTTATTTCTGGAACCCTACTCGGGATACCATATGGGATCAACCTCAAGCAATTTACTGGGAAACTTTTGACTCCAGAAAAGACTTGCAAATTCTTGCTATAGCAAAGGCTCTTCATGCTATGCTTTGTCAACTCAATAATATTAAGTACTCTGCATTACATCCTCCTATGCTAGATACTGCAGAATCATCTCTCCGTCCTAATTATCTTGATGAGCTTTTGAAAGATTCCCAGGATCCCTATGAAGACTTGAACATAGAAGAAAAGGACAAGGACAATCAAGGTGCTAGTACCAGTGCTAATCCCACTCGTGATTTTCTCTCTAGTCTTGATGCACAGAAGAAAATTAAAGATGATTTTGATGATGATTTTGACTAGATAGCACAATATGATCAAGATCCTGGAGATATGAATATGTCCCCCTCTCATAAACCCATCCAGCCTGGCAATAAGGATTAAAGTAGCTTATAAAGTCCCACTTTAAATAAAGTATCGTTTATAAAGTATCTTTTGTATTTTATGCTTTTGAAAAAGTAGCTTTTGTAAAGGAGATTCCTCCTTATCTGTAATTAGTGTTTGCTTATGTAATCAGTTATGTAAGCTATGAGCCTTCTGGCTCTATAAATATGTATCCTTGAATCCTTTGAGGATCAAGTGGTTTCTAAGCAATAAGAAATCTTCTTTCTTCTTCCTCTATCATGAAATCTTAACTTTCGCTTATCTTTTTCATGAGAATACTTTTATTCTTTAGTCAGGATTCCTGCTATTAAAACAACTTGGTCCATGAAGTGAATCTTAGTGCTCTATATTGTTCTACCTAAGAGGACAGTCCACCAGTCAGGCCAGAAGAGCCATTTATTTGGACAGTCATACCTGGTGTTCAACAGGTTCAGTTTGATTTGGTTCATGGTCCTCGGTGTAATCATTTGGTTAGAAACATCATCATTTGGTTGGGTCCCATTGAATAGTGACAGCATTTTTAACTGGTCTTTGAATAGTAACTGTAGGTCCGTGAATAGTAACTGTAGGTCCCATAAAATAGTGACTTCAGGATGAATAGTACCCGAAAATATTTTTTTTCACCATCAGAAAGAGAATGAAAAATGTAGTATAATGGTGTAATTTTGGTGTAAAAATGAAATCAAATAGGCTTCCGAAATTCAGTCTAAAGTTTCTTTAGTTCAGTTCAATTGAACCAAGGTTTGACTGAACTTTGACCGAATTTTTATAAATAGTTAGAGTGAATAAAATGTTCTATTGTAAGAGGATAAAAGGCTTAGAATAATTTTTAGAAATTTTTGATAGTATTAGAATTGTATTTTACGGCAGTACCAGATTGAACCGAATTAGACCGGTTTAAGTGAACCGGACCCCAAAAGGACTCCGATTGAGCTGAAATTTTTTAGGGAGACTAATTTTAATATTCTAAGAATTATGGATGTGGTTTGGAGTGAAAATGAATTCAGGAACATTAAATTTCATCAAAACAGTGGAAAATGACCCGAAAAGTGAAAATCAAACCAAATCGGCTCAACCACTTTGGCTGGACCTGGTTGGGTCCAATTGGACCCATATAAAAGCATTCAAAAATCTGGAAATCCCTTTGGATTCCATGTTTTTCAGCTCCCTCTTCTTCCTCTCTTGGCCGAATGGTTTTTCCTCTCTTTCTCACCATTTTTCTTTTAATTTTTCTTCATCTCACCTCAATATCAAACCTTTATAGCATAAAACAGCCCCTCAAGAATCCATTGGTTATCTCAAAATTTCATTTGGAGTAGTAAAAGTGGGTGAAATCTAGACTTGAAGTTTAGGTGTAAAATTGAGGTAAGTGATTTAAGTGATTTTAATTTGGTTTTAAGGTTCCTAAGGGTACTCTAGGATGTTAATAAGATGTTTATGAAGTTTTATATCTGAAAGGAAGCTTGGATTTGACTAAATCTTAATTTTTGTGCTTGGACATAATTTTGTCCAATAGGTGAAGGAACCTCTAAGCAAGCTAAGGATAAGGAAAAGGATAATTGAGAAGTATAATACATGGATTTGAGGTTTGTGATTGCAAATTCCATTTAATTCCATGGTAAAAGCATGAATTTAGGTTATATTAGTGAATAAAGTATGTGATTTATGCATGTTTAATTGAAATTAACATGATATTCATGCTTAGGGATGTTAAAAATGATAGCATGGATTATTAAATTGAAGAAATAAATTTTTTCTGGAATGTTCCTTCTTTGGCCTAATGGTATTCATGTGAATTTTATGTGTTTAAATGATGTTTTATGTATAATTATGATGGATCTATGGTATTTGGCATGTGAACTAATGAATGGAATGTGTTGGAGCATGTAAAAACATCATATGGTATGTGATGTACGTATGGCCGAATGTATATCATGTGTAAAGTCATGATTTTTATGTGTTTTCATGGAAATTGATGGTATGGTGATGTTATACATCATGAAATTGTCCTAAATAAATGATAAAATTGATAAAAAGAATTAATGTGAATAAATTGGTATGT
The DNA here is from genome assembly GCA_947683425.1 of Excoecaria cochinchinensis. Classification (NCBI taxonomy): domain Eukaryota; kingdom Viridiplantae; phylum Streptophyta; class Magnoliopsida; order Malpighiales; family Euphorbiaceae; genus Excoecaria; species Excoecaria cochinchinensis. The sequence continues at coordinate 8,001,305 of CANTUQ010000146.1, read as the reverse complement.
GGGCCGTATGCATGTATGTATGTATGCATGTGTACCATGATGAAATAATAAGTTTACATGACATGTGATAATATAATGATGATAATCACATGTGAATTGATGAAATCGTAGGAAAAAGAATAAGATATTATAATGATATACCATGAAAAATATGTATATCATATTAATAATGTGAAAAAAATAAAAAAATAATATTGCCTTGTGTAGTAATCTGGTAGTCAAGTCTAGTTCAGGATATGTTGGCATGCCATAGGGACATAAGATCGCGGGTGTGAGCATGGCGACTCACTTTTTAGTAGGCCAATGATTGTCCTACTTCTGTATCTGAATATCTTAAGTGTACTGTTCTGTATTAAAAGACAGTGGTGGTCCTACAGGACTCCGCTGGTATTTTTGTGTGAACTTATGGAGTTCACATCTCATTTATCCTGTATTCAGAGTCTGCCAATGTGTTACAGGGGCATAATTGTAAAAATAAGATTAAAATGGTTAAAATGTGATTAAAATAATATTTATGTGGAAAAAGGACATAAATATTATTATATAAAAAGTTTGAGGGCAAAATTGTAATTTTGTGCATATGTGTGTTAAGGATGATTAATAAGGGTAAAAATATAAATAACTGGTTAAATATGAAAATTGACCACTTTATATGGGTAAAAATGTAATTTGGCATGAAAATAATAATTGGAGCGTAAAACTATAATTTGGCATATAAATTAATGATAAAATTGTAATGTTAGTAAAACTAATTAAAATAGTGGCATAATTGTAATATTATTGAAATTAAAATGAATTAGTGGCAATATAGTAATATTAGTGAAATTAAAGTGAACCAATGGCATACATGTAAAATTGGTGAAGTGTAAATGAAATATTGCCTTAAGTTAAGGGTAAAATGGTAATAAGATTATTTATGTGTTAATTGTGTAATTGGCCAATTACGAAATTGAAAAATAATTACATGTAATATTGCATGCTTAGTTGGGAATTAAATTAAATATATTTATTTATGAATATTAAATGATATTATTGATGTGAATATTATTATGCATGAAAAATTAAAATAAGTGAAAATTTATGGAATTGTAATCACCACTGGGCATATTTAATGCTCAGCATATAGTTTTATTTGACTGCGTGTAGGTTGTCACACCCCAAAATAGCCTTGGTCGGATTATGCATGCTAAGTCGGGATCGGAAGGGTATTTCAGTAATTTGTGCTTGAGAAAGTTGGAGTGTTAAGGACCTAATTGATAAGATAATTAAGTTTGTAAGGAAAGAAATGTGTAAGTGAGTGAAGTGTTATTTGTCTAAGGACTAAAGAGCATTAATTGATTTGGAATAGTTTGAGTGGATTTTGTGGTCCTATTGGGAGCTGCCATGTGGGCTTGTTAGGTGGGCATTAAATGAAGAATAGAAGAAAGGAAAGAGGAAGAGAGAGAGAACACAGATAGCATTCCCGTTCGTTCTCTCCTCTCACGCTTCTTCTTCCTCTTCTCTTCTCTTTTCTCTGCTTTTTCCTTTCTTTCTCATTTGGCTTGGAGTTGTGTTTTGCTTGGATTGTGCTTTGTTTGAAGAGGTGAGTTGGTTTAAGATTTGTTACGTGCTGTGTTTCTTCTTCCTGGTTTTACTTCAGTTAGGGTTTGGCTAAGGTCTTTGTGGGTTTCTTATTTGTGCAAGCCTTGGATTGTAAGAAGAAGCAAAGTAAAGGCAAGGAAAGGATTGAGGACTGATCTTGAAGCTGAAAGTGTGATTTTTGGATCGTCATTTCCAGGTTTGGGAGTATTTTGAATGCATGCAATGTTGGGAACTTCTGTGTTCTTCAATCTCAGTTGAATGTCTCTGCCCTATTTCTCACTTAGGTTATAATGAGTTTGCATTGTCTAATTCCTGGATTTTGGTGTGTTTTGGAATGCGTATATGCATGATTATGTGTTAGTAATGCATGAACAGGATTGAATTGGAAGTTCTGAGTTTGGGTTTGAACTTACTGTAATTGTTTTTAGGGTTTATGTTCTTAAATGTGTTTATCATGACTTTGGTTGATTTGCTTGTTGAATTAAGCTGGTTCCATGTCAATTTGATGTTTGGAAGATCGATTGAAAGGTAAGATGAGTTTGGTGGTGTTTTGAATTAGATTGGAAATGATTTTTATCGAGTTCTTGAATTCTAGGTAAGCTGGGAATGGGAAATCGCGTCTCTGTAGAATTTCCATTTCCAGCATGTGTCGAGACTTCCTGAGAGAGAGAAGTCACGAGACGTGACTCCCAGTCACGCCACGTGACTCTGTCTCCCAGTCACAACGCGTGACTTCTCGGCGGACTGGACGAAGCCGTGAGGCGTGACCCCAGTCGCGAAGCGTGACTGCCTTGTGAGAGGCAAGTCACGTCTCGTGACTTAGAGTCACGTCCCGTGACTCTCTTGGAGACATGTCACGAGACGTGACATAGAGTCACGACTCGTGACTCTTGTGAGGAGCAAGGCGTGACATAGAGTCACGTCTAGTGACCCTCTTGCAGGTCACGTGGCGTGACACTAGGTCACGAGGCGTGACACTAGGTCACGACTCGTGACCCTCCCTGAGGTCAGTCACGAGTCGTGACACGGCTCGTGACCGACCCCTCTTCAGCCCCATTTTCTGATTTCGCCCAGTTTTAACCAAAAATGAATGTTCTATCTTTTCTGTATGGTGATGTACTACTGTATTATTCTTGTCATACTTTGATGTGCTCTTGTATGACCTTGTATGACCTTTTCTGTTTTGATTTGTTCCCCCGTGACTAGTTTATTATAAAATGACTTTCAAATGCTTTTATGGCTTTTTCCTCTACTGTGTGCTATCTTATCTGAATGGTTAACCTATTTTAGTTGTGATTAGCATTATGTTAAGCATATCCTTGATTGGATTCTTCTCTTAGAATAATCCGCCATACTAAGAGTATTTCGTATCATTCCATGAGTTTTTATTCATTGGCATAATATGATTCCATATGTGTTCCTGACATGCTTTAGTATGAAGAGTAGTGCTAGAATGTTATTGATTGAAGTATTGCATGCTCTAGAATATGACTTGTATGAAGTATGATTAATATTATGTTTTAGCCTTTGAACTCAATGTGTTATGTTTAAATGTAATGTGGACTATGCATGATTTATGCTTAGTATCTTCACCTAATGTATGATTAAGATTTTGTATTGATAATCCTTGGCATGGTGATGTTTCTATACCTGATTCCTGGCATGCGTTAGAACAGTGTTTAATGTTAAAGTGTATTGACTATATTATGTTTTGCAATGAGAATTGTATGATATAGGACCAACTTTACGAGCATATTTATATGTCTATTGTACTCTGGTTTATGCATGATGTAAGTATATATATTTTGCGTTAGGCGATTCGAAATGTGAATTGTTTTATGCATGACCTGCGAGAGTCAGTCTAGTGGATAGTTAGGCATGCCTAATAGAGTCTTTTAGCTGCAGCCCTGTGGACGTTTGGACCCTGATCAGGTCCCCCGACTGGTTCCTCGCGAACCCCCCATCAGTACGGATCCTCGTGATCCTTTTTAATGTATTTGGATCGGGTTAAGATCCCCCTTCAGTAAAATGCTTTTGTAACAAAATAAATGGTTTTCGATTCGTACCCGTAAGGTACCCTTTGGCCGACTTGTACCCGTAAGGTACTAATCAGTACACTCGTTATCCACTATTGTGAGTCAGCAAGTGCTTTGATGGTTTGTTTTATGTTGTTTTGATATAGCTATCAGAATGTGATATCCGTTTGAGCATGATAAGGATTTCAGGAATCAGTTTATATGTATATGGATGTGTCTATGGGCTTTAGAATGTATGTCTGTTTATGTAAGCATGTTTTTATATCTAACATGATTATCCGTACTTGTCATGTAATTTGTTATAAGTCTCTGAATGCTTTGAAATGATTCGATTGATGTATTTAAGTATATGACTTAAGCATGGTTTTGTTATATATTAGCTAGTGAACCGAAGCAGTTGTGATGGTAAGTATGTAATGATTAACTGTACTTTCTGCATGATGATGATATGAATGTAATGCTATGTTGTTATGCCTTCAGTCTCCGCTATCAGAGTGTTTTTGCATGATACTTAATATATTAGAGTTGCGCAGCGGTATTGTGATGCTCTAAATGTTGTACCTTGGATTTTTGACTAGTGTGTGTGTTTAGTTTGTCAAAGTATGTTGTTTAGTTAGCATTCTCAACATGATGATTGGGTTGTCAGTTCAGGCATGGGTACTTAGTTATGTCAATTGCATGTGTAAAGCTTATGTGACTTCGCACGGTAAGATGCTGATATTTGTTACCTTTGTAGGTTTATGAATGTAATATAGTATGTAGTTCTACGTGATGATACTTGTATCGTGTATTGTTTTATGTCTGTTTTGGCCTATTCTGGACATGAGTATATGTTATGGTTGTGAGTTATCGAATGAATGCCTTTACTATGCCAGCATGATCATATTTGTTATGAATATCCGCATTTGTCATTTGAATGTGTTATGCCTCGGCGACCATTGTGAATGGCCGTCCATATTCTTGTGTGTTCTCCCCACTAAGCGTTTATCGCTTAGCACGGATTTCCTTTCCGTGCAGGTGGCAGGTTTGGTTCTGTTCGAGTCGCGCTTCTGCAAGGTCGGCCACGTAGGAGTTAGAAGTTCTGTATTTTGTTCAGCTCCTGTACTTCAGCTTTTGTATTTCTTTAGTATTGTATTTACGTATTTGGTTATGTAAGGATCTTTTTGTAATTAAGTTTTCTGTTACTCCTTCATTTTATTATTTCGCTTATGCTTTCGTTGAATGGTCATGTGTATGCTTCAGCTTAGTGTCTGCGTGTGCGTAAGTTATTGCATGATCAATCCGTGCCTGCAGGTAAGGTAAGTTTTTAATTAATCCGTATTTTCTTATGCATGTTATGTAAGAAAATATGCTTCCGTTTTGTGCATGTGCATATCTGTATGAGTGAGCGTCGGGTAGCGCGTCCGTCGGCGTCCTTCCAACGGGGACGGCGATGGGGGTGTTACATAGGTACTCCGTAAGAGTTTTGGAGTAGTGCATACCTTACACTTTGGAAGTGGTATGGAAGAAAGTTATTGGAATATTTAAGTATATTAAGAAGTTTGGCATGTATGTGTCTTATAATATTACTACTTTTAGGTTTTGGACTGTAATAGATTTTATAACTGTCTCTAGTATATTGTGATTGACATACTTAATAATTGGTAGAACTTAAGTTAATTCAATTGGTAAAGAAAAATGTAGGTTTTCAAGTTAAAAGTTTTGGACTGTAATAGATTTTATAATTATCTCTAGTATATTGTGATTGACATACTTAATAATTGGTAGAAATTAAGTTAATTCAATTGGTAAAGAAAAATGTAGGTTTTCAAGTTAAAAGAAAACTGACTAAATGAATAGTCACTTAGATAGTTATAGGTCAATCGGTATAGTTAATAGTGAATTAAAAATAGTAAATATTAAGTTTGATAATTAATTAATAAGTATTAATAGACTTAAGTAAGTTGACTATTTATATAGTACTATACATACGGTACTATTCATACATACGATATTATTCATATATACTATATTATTAACGTATAGATACTATTCACGTATACGATACTTTTAAAAAAAAATAAAAATTTACCGGTTTTAATTATTTGTATATTTAATAACCTAAATAGTTTAATTAGGTTATCTGGATTGAAAGGAACAGTAATTTAATCGGATAAGTAAAGTATTAGAGGATATGTTAGTTCAGTGCGGTGGCATCCGGTATCCGTATCACATACGGGTATAGGGCGCTACAAGTAGTGGTATCAGAGTTCCGATTTAGGTGGTTCTAAGATCGGAGTGGGTCAATGCGATTAGTATAAGTACATGTACATGCCAACTAATTTTTGGACAGTATAGTTATGTGAGGCTAATGTATGCTTGCTCCTTGTGTTAGATCGCAAGTATGGCTTCAGATGAAGGTCATCGTGATAGTGATGTGGAGAGTGTCGCATCAGTCAGTATGAGTCGATCGAGGTCGCCTCGTCATCAGGCTACTCTGTCGATTGCTCCTCCTCCTCAGCAGCAGCCTGAGTTCATGAACATGATGGCAAATTTCTACCAGTTTATGCAATCGCAGCAACAACCTCAAGGTCCTGTACAACAGCTAGCTCCACTTAGACGGAGACCTATTTTGGAACAGATTAAGAGGTTAGGAGCTGAAGATTTCTACGGTCGATATCCTTTGACTCCAGTCCAAGCGGAGGAGTGGATGTTTAAGTTAAGGAGGATGTTCGAGACCACTCAGAGTCCGCCGGATGAGATGCTTCAGGGAGCAGTGGCTCTGCTTCAGGGTCCTGCTTATACGTGGTGGAGTTCAGTTCATAAATACACTCCAACGAATCAGGTTACTTGGGGGTTCTTTCAGACTCAGTTTGAGAAGAAATACATTGGGTTTGAGTATAAATCTGCTATGCAAGATGCCTTTTGGAGGCTCAGACAGGGGAACAAGTTAGTTGCTGAGTATGAGCGAGAATTCGAGAGGCTTAGTGCCTATCTGGATGATGAGTCCATGATCGGACAGAAGTTATGTCACAGATTTGAAAGAGGTCTGAACAATAACATCAGATTGGCTTTGGGTTCTCAGAGGCATATAGATATGAGGTCCTTGGTTGAAGAAGCCCTTAGAACAGAGACTATTATTTCAGAGGAGGCTGATAGACAGTCCCGATTCAAGCAAAAGAGGAAATCGGGTAAGTTTTCTGGTGTAGCTAGTCAGAGTAAGAAGTTTAGAGGGCCTCCTCATTCACAGAGCCGTGCATCAATAGCACCTGTTACTATTCGGAGGAACCCAGTCTGCAGCAGTGCCCCAGTCAAATCAGTAGCTAGTGCACCCAATAGTAGAGTACGAGATCGAGTTCCACAGTGCCCTCATTGTAAGAAGTTTCATCCGGGCGAGTGTAGATATATGAACAGGGCTTGTTTCAGATGTAGGTCCCGGGAACATCAGATTAGAGATTGTCCTGAGGCCCAGCCGTCCACTGCAGCATAACTAGCCTTGGGTGGGGGGTCAGTCCCTCAGAGAGGACATGGTAGGAGAGCAGCTCCACCACAGGCAGTTTCAGGCCCTTCAGTACAGCCACCTCAGGGTCATTACACTGGATGTCATTATGCTGTTAGAGCCCGTGAACAGGATGATGCTCCAGATGTCATTATTGGTAAATTTTCATTGCTTTCTGATTTAGTTAATGCTTTGATTGATCCTGGTTCTACGCATTCCTATATTAGTACTGCTATTGCTTAGGATAAAGTGTTACATGATAGTCAGTTAGACCAGGATATTTTAGTGAGTAATCCTTTGGGGCATAGTGTATTGGTGAATAAAGTATATCGAGATTGTCCGGTTAGTGCTCAGAGTTTTGTGTTTTTCACTGATTGGATTGACCTTCCGTTCCGAGAGTTTGATGTGATTTTGGGGGGTTAATTTATTCGGTGGTCACTGAACTTTACGGGTTGTAACGATTTGGTCACTAAACTTCAATTTGTAACAATAAAATAAGTCATGTATTATTTTGTAACGAAAAAATCAAAATGATCGGAAATGGCAACCGGCACGTGACCTATTAGCAGAATGAACGTTAGATTTTTTGCCACGTCGGATCTGACATGGATCCGACGTGGCTTTATGGTTAAAAAAATCAATTTTCACTGTCTTCAAGTAGCTCCCGTTTGCCGCCGAAACTAGATTTCTGATCATTTTGATTTTTTCGTTACAAAATAATAGATTTATTATTTTATTGTTACAAATTGAAGTTTAGTGACCAAATAGTTACAACCCTTAAAGTTCAGTGACCACCGAAGAAATTAACCCTGATTTTGGGTATGGACTGGTTATCCACTTACTAGGCCACTATTGACTGTAAGAGGAAACGAGTGACTTTAAGAACTGCAGACTATTAGGAGATTGTCATTGTGGGTGAGAGATCAGATTTTCTTTCTGATGTGATTTCAGCTACTACAGCTAAGAGACTTATCAGAAAAGGGTGTGTAGCCTACTTGTGCTATGCAATGGAGACTAAAAAGGATGAACTTAAGGCTTCAGATGTGCCCACTGTTCAAGAGTTTCAGGATGTTTTTCCTGAAGAACTTTTAGGTCTGCCAGTTGATAGAGAGTTAGAGTCTACTATTGACTTAGTACCTGGTACTGCACCTATCTCTATTGCTCCTTACAGAATGGCACCTTCAGAACTCAGGGAATTGAAGGTTCAGTTGCAAGAATTATTTGATAAAGTCTTCATCAGACCGAGTGTTTCACCTTGGGGAGCACCAGTTCTCTTTGTGAAAAAGAAGGATGGATCACTTCGGTTATGTATTGATTATAGACAGCTGAATAAAGTCACCATAAAGAACAAGTATCCACTGCCTCGGATTGATGATTTGTTTGATCAGTTGAAAGGTACGGGCGTGTTTTCCAAGATTTATTTAAGATCTGGCTACCATCAGTTAAAGATTAAAGAGTCAAATGTGCCTAAGACAACTTTTCGCACCAGATATGGTCATTACGAGTTCATGGTCATGCCTTTTGGATTGACAAATGCTCCTGCAGCTTTTATGGATTTGATGAACCCTTACTTAGACCAGTTTGTGGTTGTTTTCATCGATGATATTCTGGTTTATTTGAAGACTCCTGAGGAGCATGATGAACATTTGAGGATTATTCTGCAGACTCTGAGAGATAAGCAGCTTTATGCCAAGTTCAGTAAATGTGAATTCTAGCTAGATGAGGTATCATTTTTGGGTCATGTAGTATCAACAGATGGTATTAAAGTTGATCCTAAAAAGATTGAAGCAATCCTTCAGTGGAAGCCACCCAAGAGTGTTACCGAGGTTAAGAGCTTTCTTGGCTTGGCCGGTTACTATAGAAGATTCGTGAAGGGTTTCTCTTCGATTGCAACTCCTCTGACTCGATTGGTACAGAAGAATGTCAAGTTTGAATGGTCAGATAAATGTCAGGAGAGTTTTGAGAAACTTAAGAGTATACTGACTGAAGCTCCAATGTTAGTGCAACCTGAATCTGATAAGGATTTTGAGGTCTTCAGCGATGCTTCTAGAAATGGATTGGGTTCTGTATTGATGCAGGAAGGCAAAGTGATTGCTTATGCTTCCCGACAGCTTAAGACTCATGAGAAGAATTACCCTACTCATGATCTAGAGTTGGCAGCAATTGTATTTGCATTAAAAATATGGAGACATTATCTCTATGGTGAGAAATGCTACATCTACACTGATCATAAGAGTCTGAAGTATTTGCTTACTCAGAAGGAGCTTAACTTGAGGCAGAGACATTGGCTTGAATTGATTAAAGACTATGAGTGCTTCATCGACTATCATCCTGGTAAAGCTAACATCATAGCTGATGCTCTCAGTAGGAAGTTCATGGCTTCTCTACGGGCTATGAATGTTAGTCTAGACTTATCAGATGATGGAGCTTTGATTACAGAAATGCAAGTTAAGCCAGATATTCTCCAACAAGTGAAAGATGCTCAGAAGCAGGATGATCGGTTGTCCACCATTATGTCTTAGGTGAAAGATGGCCATATCTGTATCTGAATATCTGTAGTGTACTGTTTTGTATTAAAAGACAGTGGTGGTCCCATAGGACTCTGCTGATATTTTTGTGTGAACTTCTGGAGTTCACGTCTCGTTTATCCTGTATTCAGAGTCTGCCAGTGTGTTACAGGGGCATAATTGTAAAAATAAGATTAAAATGGTTAAAATGTGATTAAAATAATATTTATGTGGAAAAAGGACATAAATATTATTATATAAAAAGTTTGAGGGCAAAATTATAATTTTGTGCATATGTGTGTTAAGGATGATTAATAAGGGTAAAAATATAAATAACTGGTTAAATATGAAAATTGACCACTTTATATGGGTAAAAATGTAATTTGGCATGAAAATAATAATTGGAGCGTAAAACTATAATTTGTCATATAAATTAATGATAAAATTGTAATGTTAGTAAAACTAATTAAAATAGTGGCATAATTGTAATATTATTGAAATTAAAATGAATTAGTGGCAATATAGTAATATTAGTGAAATTAAAGTGAACCAATGGCATACATGTAAAATTGGTGAAGTGTAAATGAAATATTGCCTTAAGTTAAGGGTAAAATGGTAATAAGATTATTTATGTGTTAATTGTGTAATTGCCCAATTATGAAATTGAAAAATAATTACATGTAATATTGCATGCCTAGATGGGAATTAAATTAAATATGTTTATTTATGAATATTAAATGATATTATTTATGTGAATATTATTATGCATGAAAAATTAAAATAAATGGAAATTTATGGAATTGCAATCACCACTGGGCATATTTAATGCTCAGCACGTAGTTTTATTTGACTGCGTGTAGGTACTTCGTAAGAGTTTTAGAGCAGTGCATACCTCGCACTTTGGAAGTGGTATGGAAGAAAGTTATTGGAATATTTAAGTATATTAAGAAGTTTGGCATGTATGTGTCTTATAATATTACTACTTTTGGGTTTTGGACTGTAATAGATTTTATAACTGTCTCTAGTATAATGTGATTGACATACTTAATAATTGGTAGAAATTAAGTTACTTCAATTGGTAAAGAAAAATGTAGGTTTTCTAGTTAAAAGAAAACTGACTAAATGAATAGTCGCTTAGACAGTTATAGGTCAGTCGGTATAGTTAATAGTGAATTAAAAATAGTAAATATTAAGTTTGATAATTAATTAATAAGTATTAATAGACTTAAGTAAGTTGACTATTCATATGGTACTATACATACGGCACTATTCATACATACAATACTATTCATATATACTATACTATTCACGTATACGATACTATTTATGTATACGATACTATTAAAAAAAAGAAAAATTTACCGGTTTAAATAAATTGTCTATTTAATAACCTAAATAGTTTAATTATGTCATCTGGATTAAAAAGAATAGTAATTTAATCGGACAAGTAAAGTACTAGAGGATATGTTAGTTCAGTGCGGTGGCATCCGGTATCCGTATCACATACGGGTGTAGGGTGCTACACATCCAATTACCCTAGTTAAGCCACAATACTACTAGGGTAAATTTCGGGTCATTACACTAGGTACCCCTGTTATTGTACCTTCGGGTGCCTCTATTTTATACTTTCCCGTTATCCACTTCCATAGGATAATGCTGGCAAACTAGTGATGATATCTGTAAAATGTTCATAAGGTATAAGAGTATTGGTATTTGATATGCTACTTTACGTAACTTATTCATTTGTGTCACATAGTTATTTGATATATATGTGCATTTATGTGTATGTGTGTCCGATGACTAATGTCAATAGTCATCCATTTCATGCTAATTCCCCACTAATCTATATGCTTAGCATGGGTGTTTCATCGGTATAGGTAATGAAGGCAAGGTAGACGCCAAGGACGACTAGCAAGCCTCAAGGCCAACACATCTGTAGCAGACTTTGAGTAGGTTTAAATTTTGTTACAAATTTATATATGATGTTCTTTTGTTTCAAATTTATGTATATAAATCGAATATTACAGCATGTATAACTACTAAACAACTTTTTTATTAACACTACTTGATTGTATAAAGAGTTTAATGAAGGAATACAAATTAATACTTCTATTTTGCATTATTTATGTTCCATTCCAGTATGCTCTCTTGTCCTCCTCGGCGTATAAGGGGTGTTACATGTGAGATGAGCCAAAGTTTAAAAATGCATACCTAATTGGGGTGGTCGCATTAGCTGTGGTCCAAGTGATATGCTTTTTTGGCAAGCTGAAGATGAAATACCCTAAATGATCAGCTCTTCTGGTAGGCTAAGGGTGAACCTGGAATCGTTTATTTTCTAGATTAGTCTATAAATGTGTGCCCAGTTTGGACACCCATTTTTTTTAATAAATAAAATTGTATACCTTGTTTGGGTATTTCGCACTAACTACAATCTGACAAGTTTGTACCTTGTTTGGGTATCTACATTTGCCGTAATCTAATCATCATGTACCCAGTTTAGGAGTCCATGCTTATTGGCCAAAGTGCATACCTTTAGACACCGGGTCCCAAGGCAGCACAGATCAGAGTTTATCTAGTGATAAAATTAATGCCTGCTCATGGGCAAAAAGGTTGGAAGTGATGGTTTTCTTGTCAAAATTGCATTTTAAAAATAACAAAAAAAAAAATAATAAAAGATAAAAGCCAAAAAAAAAAGGATGGTTGGACGTGATTGTATTCTTATCAAAATTATATATTTTTTTTTAAAAAATTGGACGTTTGAAACCACTAGCGTGCGAGGGTAGGCCCCCCTTGCACCTCAAGTGCCGCAGGCCGTCCCTCGCCTCCAGGCTGTCGAAAACGTGTTTTTTTTACCCCAAAAAGGGATTTTTCGGTAAAATTTGATTTTTAATCTATTTTTTTGCAGGATTTTCAAGGAAAATCCTTTATTTTTTTTACATTTAAACAAGGTAGAATTTGATTTAAATACAATATCTTTTCCTAAATTAACTAGGTTGGAATTTTATTTTCTTCTTCAAGCGAGATTTTTTGTGACAACTTTTTTCTTTTATTCTTCAAGAAAAATTCAACTTTTGATTTTTTTCTTCTTCTTTCTTCCATAAAATTTCTTCCAAAATTTAAGATTGAATTTTCTAAATGAAAAATTGATTTTGGAATAAAGAAAATAATTTTTTCCTCTTGAGATTCAATTTTTTCCATTTGTTATTTTTTCTTTAAACAAGTTTTTTTTTTTTGCAATTATTTCTCTAGAGAGAAAATTTAGATTTTTATATTTTTGATTTAATTCTTGCAGATCTAGACAAGGAAATTAACTATTTTTTCCCTCCATCGAATCTGAATTCTGAGGGTAAATATTCTGAAGTCCATCCTATATTTCTATTTTCTTTAATTCTTTATTCATAGTCAATTAATCACCATGTAGATTTTTGAATTCATTTACTATTTATTTATTTTATATGATTTTAGTCATAGATTTAACATTATGAAGCATTTTTTTTTCACTTTGATTTTTATTCTATTTATTTACTTGATTGTTGATCCTATATTTGTTATTTATTATTACTATTTATATTTTTATGTGTGTTAATTTATTAATCTACTAATTTGTTTGCTTTCATTATGTCATTTAATTTATTTGTCATTCATAATGTAGTTTATTTCATTTTATTTATTTTAATTCATTTTTATTGTTTTATATGTTCGTAATTGATTATTGATTTAATTACTAACATTAATTTTTATTTGTGTTTGTTTTTTGTTCCAATATTTATTTTTTCCTTGTTTGAGCACACTCGGGATCGAAAGAGTAAATCTAGGAGATTTATTATTTTCATTGTTTTTTTTTTATTTTTTTTATTTTACTTTTTATTTATTTTGTTATGTAATTCATAATAAAATTATTTATTTTATGCACATTCAATTAAAAATGACAAAAATATTTATATTAATGAATTTGAATTTTTCTAATAAAATGGGAGCAATGTCCCAATTTTAACCAATAAAATGTCACTTTCAAAAGGAGAGTTAGTTTTCATAAAATGGGATCACTCATCCTAATTTTCTCAATAATACGAAAAATAACTCTTCGATTTTTCTAAGTGTGCATAAAGAAACCAATATTCCTATTCCAAATAAATGCCATAATTTATGTATGTTATTTATTTAATTGATTTTATTTATCTAATTTTATATTTTGAGGTATTGTATTTTTGTATCAGATTGCATCTTGTAATTTATTTTGTAATTTACTTTATTTTATTTATTTATTTGTTTATTGCTTTTCTTCGATGCTTGATGTGCTCTTAAATTAAATTGCATGACGTGTAAGAAAAGGGATGGAAAATTAATAATTAAAAGCTCACTTGTAATTTAACCAAGGCATTAATAAGAGGGAAGTTTTGAACTCTCTCTGGTCTTAGACTTCATGAGTTTAGATGAACCTTCCTAATGTTCTATTAGGGTGAAAATTTCAAAATATCTCTTGTTGCCCTAAATAGACATATATGCTAGATGAACTTTTCCAATGTTCTATTGGGTGGTGACTTCAAAAAACCTCTTATTGCCAAAAATAGACACCCCATAATCTTTACAGGTTTTATGAACCTCTCTCGAACCCTAAAAGTGGGTTTTTGAGGTCTCTGGGGTTCGACATCACAATACCCTATCTTCATATTTTGTACCAATTGTAATTTAGAGAGAATGTACCTAGTTTGAGCATCCATTTCTATCATAGCTTGACCTTCATGTACCAGTTTTGGCATCCACTCTTACTGGCAAAAGTGCATACCTCATCTAGGTATTTCGCACTGATTGTGATCTAGTACGGATGTACCCAGTTTGGGCATCCATCTCTACCTTCCTGAGAAAGGAACAAAAGAATTCGATTTGTTTAGAGATTCAATATAAGCGTCTAGAAAACTTACCTATTTGATAGTGTGCTTGTTTGAAAATAGTAAGATTTGGGAAAAAACTTATAAACTTGCCTCTTGAATTTGGTTGAGCTTGCAAGTGTGCATAGTGACAGTCAAGAGAATTCACCATTTTGAACTTTGATCTTGTCTTGGTAGATATGTACCCAGTTTGAGAATTCATAATATAGTCTTGAAAAAGAACAAATTTCTCGGTTTAAAACTCAGTTTAGGTGTTTAGGAACCTTACTTGTTTGGTAGTGAGTAGTTGATAACCATAAGCTTTGGGAAAAGCTTATAAGCTTGCCCCTGAATTTGGTTGAGCTCATAAGTGTGCATAGTGATGGTCAAGCGAATTCATTGTCTTGAAGTCTGATCTTATCTTGGTAAGTACGTACCCAGTTTGGGCATCCGCACTTACTATAGTCTAAAAAATAACAATTTAATTAGTTTGATAAACTCAATTTAGGTGTTTATGAACCTTACTTATTTGATAGTGTATCAGTTGATAATCATAAGCTTTGGGAAAAGCTTATAAGCTTGCCCCTTGAATTTGGTTGAGCTTGCAAGGATGGGAAACAATGGTTAAGCAAATTCATTATCTCAAATTTTAATCTTGTTTTTAAAACATTTGCCCCCAATATTGGGTTAGGAAAGCACAGGGTGCAAGTATGCATGTATGTTTATGCATGGTGTAGGAAAATATAGACACATAGGGCAGGCAAATGATGCATGTTGTAGGCATGAATGACACATGTCATGAAGATAAATGCAACGTGAATGCATGTTATATGATGCATATGAATATGGCAAATGGGTAAAATGAGTATGCGCATGGCAGGCAATTATGATGCGTATGTTAGTGGTTATGCCCTAGGCCAAACATTTGGACTTTTATGTAATATCATGTTTTTATTTATAGAAGGATTTCTCAACATTAATTTATTAATGGCATGTTACATTAGTGTAATGTTTATGAATAACTATTTAATGTTATTTTAAATATCCCTAGTCATTTATCACTAAAGGGCATAATGATAAACTAAGACTAGTATGAGTTTGATTGATAATCATGATATTATTATATATGGTGATATAAATCAAACCTGCAGGTACTTGTTAGAGATCAAGGTACTGGATAGACCCGCTATAAGATCACTACATGGGTTAATGTCATAAGTGATCTCATAATTGATATGTTATTGAATTCTTTGACCTGAGGTTGTCACAGTTTCCTACATGAGGAATATCATTCTTTGACATAATCAAGCGTTATCTTTAATTGGATAATTATAAAGGTTATGATTGAGTATGATGAGAATTACGCAGAGGAAAGTGAATAATCAAGATGGAATTTTCCCTCTCTTATGAGAGAGATATCTAATGGGCCCCTTAATAAGTAGGATTGAAAAATGTATGGCCATGCTTAAATGAATTGATAGTGTGATCGATATAATTTGAATTTATCCGTCTAAATAAGGAACGAGAAATTATATGTTTGAACAATATAAGTGTGACATAGAGCATGACTTATGTTCAAACAAGATATCATATGACAAAAAGATTATAACATCTTCTATTGGATAGGTTAAAATCGGATTAATGATATTCATATTATTTGGGTAGTTATAATGCCTTGCTAAAGGCCACTTATGACTTGTGGGATTATAATGGGATTGGGCCCACTGGCAACATAATATGAACCTAATGGGTCACACATCAATAAGATAATGAATGGGCTAGGATTTTATTTGGGCATTTCAACTTTAAATATGTCAGATATTAAATTCGAAATAATATTAATATTTTTGCCTAAAAATTGTTAACCACTAATTGAGATTAGGGTTAACGTGACTTTAAACATCTATATATAGCTATATATATCTAATATGATGCCCTAATTTCACTTAAGAAAAGTGACCCGCTACCTTTTGCAAAAAAGGCTGAAAAATATTTTGTCTATAATTCTTTGAGAAAGAACAGTACAGAAAAAATATATAAATTTCTAGTTGCGCCCGAAAAGAGCTAGCACTCCTTGCAAATCCTTTCATCCCGTTCATGTTTGGATACCGGTGGAGGGTGGTTGTTCCTTTGGAGCAGCACCTGGAGTTCATTTGAAACTAGAAGCAAATCGTTTGTGTTTGTGTAGAAAGTATTCGATCCGATCGGAATTAAGGTGACATTGATTGTTTCTGCTTTTAAATAGGTCGATATTCGTTAATCTTTCTTTTTCAATTATTTGGATTGCATGGATCCTAGTGTGTTTAATTTATTTTCACTTCATTTTAATTCTTAATTAATCTTATTAAACTGTATAGCATAATACAGGAAAGTGTGACACATGTGCATTGCAAGCAAGTATGATATATATGAACGCATGTTATATGCAACTGCATGTATGTGTGTATGTCAACGATGCATGATTGTGACTGGACAATGCATGGATGAGATATCCTAATATTTTATTTTTGTGTTAGCTTTATGATGTGCAAACCTGTGCATAAGAAGAACACAAGTATGTATGCTAATACATCAATGTATGTATGAGTTTGTAGATTAGCATCACAAGTAAGGATAAGGTTATCTCATTCCTTTTGAGGTAGTTTGATTCCAGTACCTGATATATTGTCTCTTTTATTTGTCCTAATTTTTTCCTAGTGAGCCCTTATTAGAGTTTTCCTTTTAGCGGATTGTCCTAACTTTTGCCTATTACGCCCTTTTGTGGTTTTCACACTAGTGGACTATGCTGACTTTTGCTTAGGTAGTCTTGAAGGATTTTTTGACATGACAACTTTTCTTTATTTTAGTTTTTAGTTCATAAGAGACCGATGCTGCCAACTCATAGAGAAAGATTTGTAACGAGGAGTAGTGCATTGAAGCAGCTAGCCATTAGCTATTATTTGACTCTTGTCCCAGGCACTGAGTCAAGATATTGTCTACTATCTTAATGTATTGAGCGACCATGCATAGTCAAGTGTTCTAATTTGACAACATTATTTAGGTAATAATGATAATCAAGACATAGACACTAATGCAACAAGCATACTTTTTAATTTAATTCCAGCAGATGACATTGTAATTGCATTTGATTACAACTCCTGTTATCAATAAGCCTTTTTAGGTTTTCATGATTGATTATTTTCTTTAAATCTCTAATTGTTGCCTAGGATGCCTTTTTTTGATTTTTGCCCTAACAAAAGTGCGCATTCTTGCCTAAGCTGCCCATTTTTTGGTTCTTTACTTGTAGGGCTATATTTCTCTTCCTTTCCAATTTTAGAGTATGTTTCAATCTATAAGTATTGACTTGATCTTCTGAGCTAGCTTTTGTCGATGATTGAGATAATTGTAGCCTATTTATATTGCTCCAAACTGTTAGAGTTAAATGTATTGGATTTGATTGGCTTGCTAGGGAAAGTCTCATTCTCTTGGTTGAGGATCTTCAACTTAGATAATATGGATGGTGATAAGGGATTTCCTTCCATCTTGTGTTTGCTTTAGAATTCTGACCTTTGAGGTTATTTGCTTTTGTTATGTGTGGCAAACTTTCTGCTTGTCGTCATTATCTTGACAAGGATCTTTTGCTAATTTTCCTCCTTTCTCTATCTTTCTTTTGCTTATTTTTTCCTTTTTTCTGCATTCCTTTCTTTCCTTTTCTTTTTGTGGAAGTCTGAAACAGTTGGGTTGATTTATGCTTTGTCTCCATTCATGGTGTTGCACAGCTTGGAAAGTATTAGATCTCCTTGCTCTGGCTGCAGCTTGCATTTCTTATCATTTGGAAGCTCTTGTTGTCTTCTGCTCATAAATCTTGACATCTTGGGAATAAAGACTCATTTCCTTGTTTTATTTTAATTTTCCCAAACTCTTTCCCCAGGGGCTATATCCAATGCAATTACTCATTTTAGTGCCAATATTAAATAGAAATGTTGATGTTGGATTGGTGTCAAGTTATATCACGAAATTCATTGTGCATGATGCAATTAGATGAGATGCAACAAGAAAAGAAAAATCATTCATTTCATTAAAGAAAGCAAAAATATTGTCTTTGAAGCAAAGTACAGCAACAATCCTAATCAAAACAATAGATTTTAATATAGGTATTATCTTGCTTCATCATCCTTTTTTAGTTTTAATGGTCCGGAATTTATCCGTCATCTATGAGGTTGTGAATAACGATGTGGAGAGTGTAGCAATCATTAGTGAAATGGCCTATGTGTTGATGGTATGCACAATATGGTCTCTCCTACGTATTGGCTTATGTTCATTTTTAGCCGGTCTTGCTGGCAACGGCTGCAAATTTCATTCCATTTTTAGATTCTCAAAGTACTAGTTTAAAGGTCTCTTCAAATTGGACTAATACCTCTCATGTTTATTACTCCTCTTTCTCTTGAGGATATTTGAGATGGCTTGGGTTTTTAACGAATAGGGCCTAGTGACAGGAGCATATAGAGTGGCTAAAGTGACTATAGTGTTGGGTTGGATACCAAAACTGGTAGTCAACATACTTCGATAGTAGGCAATGAGTGTATCATGGATTCCTTTTTAGAAGGTGATGAGAATTTCATTGAGCTACCGGTGTGTGACTTGTGTGTCTTTTAGCTAGGTAGATGATGGGCTAGAGTTTGGCTCCAGGAAGAGGTCAAGATCTTACATCCTAGTACCTCTAAGACATCATTGAGCTCCTCATGCATGAGAGTAATATCCATTGGAGTATATATGTTGTAGCGCCCCAAATAATACCCTAACTGTATTAAAGTATGTTCATGATGAGACAAAGACCGAATTTGAATAAGGGATGTATTAATCATTAATTAAAAAGATACGATTAATTTGGTAAAATGTTAAAATATGGTATGCATGTACAAATAGATTTAATTGAGGTCCAATACATGAATTAAGTTTAGTTAATATGCTACTGTGAGGAAAAGAAGTACTTGAGGGACCAAAATGAAATTACAATTTGATCCAAAAATTTGAGCCAATGAAACTGTAACACCCCCAACTCCCACACGTAGCATATAGAAGGATGAAGAGCTATGGCGAGCGGAGGGTGCTACCAGACAAAGACACAAATGGCAATACAGAAATCAGAGTAATAAAATTTCTAACTTCTAGAATCGAAATCTTAAGACATGCACATCCTTATGTCATCAACACACCATTATTCGCACTATAGAATATAACAACTTATCACAAAACCGCATAAATAAACTCAATTACATTTTGAAAATAATAACACTTCCTATAAACTCTTCCGACTTGTTGGCCAAAACTCAGCGGACCGCTGCGCTACTCTGATCTCCTAACCCGCACAGAGAAATACCAGTGCTAAGCGATGATGCTTAGGAAGGGTCTGCAAATAAATAATAACCAACCACTCACAGTGATTGGCAAAAACTAGCACATCCATTTACACATATTCATAAGCATAAAATATACCGGTTAAAACTATCACAAATTCATATTCTTTACTTTATTATGAAAACTTAAGCCATTACACATACATTAGCGTCTTATAAACCATAAACAGAAATACTTATTTACTTTTTAATCAAAAATATATTATACAAAACTTATCATATACTTTAAATCACTTAATGGCCCTATAGATAGTTATACTTCATAAATTCCCGAAATACGTTTTAAGGTTCGAAATATAAAGCTTAGAAATTCCCATTATTACAAATATTTCAAAATCATAAAAATTACAGTATCAATACTTAAATCAAAACATTTCATTTTAATCAAACCGTTACTTGCTCAAAACTAAACAAAACATTTTAATACTCAGATTTGGTTCGGGCTTGAAATAGTTATTCCAAGCTCCTACGTATCCCAATGGTTGGGGAATCAGAATCATGTAGTTCTACAGAAAATCTTATACACTTATTCCAGGTTCAATCATAACTCATTTCCTAAATTCAGTTATCTACATCATGCTTAATACTTCACTTTCCTTTAACTATAAATCAATATACCATTACCGTAATCACTGAGAACCAACAACAATACACAAGGATTCTTACTGACATACTTACATTGGTCATCCAGGTTAAGGTTCAGAAGGTAGACAATAAATAACATACCTGTATTCTCGTTATAAACATATAATCGACTACATTCATAAAGCTCATTTATTTAGTATCCAACTATAGCAAATATGCATATCAGTTACTTCAATAATTCTTTGCAAAGACTATAAAAAGACATACATACTTCTAACTTTTAAACAGATTAATGACATGCATTTATCACATACAAAATTCTTAAGCAGTCAATAGTCATTCACACATCTGCATTGGATTAAACATTATTTGCTATACTTCTTTTCATTTAACTGACATTAGATTCAGATGCTAAGCATTAAGGTATCCGAAGATACCGCACATTTCCACATAAGTGTCCATAAAGGATCTAGAACAGAGGAGTGCATAGTGTACAAGTTCAAATGGCATTTCAACAAATGCATCAGATGCTTATTCACATAATCATTTGCAAATCATCGCCGAACTTATCAATTAATTCTGTAACACCCTAATACCCCCGTTGGAAGGATACCCGAGAGCCACACGACACTCTCACACACATTCATACATATCAGGGGAAGCAACAATAAAAAAATATTAAAATATACATCACTTATAAAATTACATACAGATCCTTAATTTACATTTATTTAATACTTATAAAAAATATAGAACGATATACAAACTTAAAACACAAACTATAGGAACTGAACAAAATAAAACTCCAACTCCTAGTGGCCGACCCTGTAGATGTGCGATGGGAACCGAATAAACCTGCCACCTACACAGGAAAACAGCCCGTGCTAAGCGATAACGCTTAGTGGGGAGGAACAAAGACACTAAAGAACAAGTACACTAAATAGGAATATGATAAATCATGCATATTCAAATTACGTACACATACCACAATAATTACCATGCCAACACGCGGGATGTCACATGCACAGCACACTAGAATCATATCAAACATAATGCCATATAAGAACATCAAGGTCAGAACTTACCCTAATTCATGCAAACATGCCAAGCTCAAATCACTTCAATATCACATACATATTATCACTATAAGACTAGCATTTTACCACTATCACTACTCAATTTCAGTACATGCATAAACACATACAAAACATTCACAATTCCAGAAATTTAAACACAAAACACACATAATCCAAAGTGAGAAAATAGAGCAAACAAACTCCCAAACCTGACAATAATAGCTCAAATCCTCAAACTTCAAGAACCCACTTCCTAGACTTTGTTCTTCTTCTTATCGCCCAAATCTCGCACAAACAAACCCAAAACTCTTAATCTAAAACCCTAAATTCCCAAAAATCAGAAGCAAAACTAGAAGGAGAAGAAGATTAACTATAAGCAACTAAAATCAAACATTTACCTCTTCAATCTTGTTCCTAAACTCTACCAAATCTACTCTAACTCACACAAAACCAAGAGAGGAAGAGCAAGAAATGGGAAAGGAGAAAAGAAAAGAGAGAACGGGAAGGAGAAGAGGGCAGAAACGTGAACATCTGCCTTCTCTCTCTCTTCTTTTCCTTTTCTTCTTTCTCATTAAATGCTCATACCAACCATGCCACTTGTGCACTTCCTAATGGTCCACTTGTCAAGATCCTAAATAACCCAAGATCCATCTTTGACTAACTCTTCATCAAGGCACCATGCACAACACACACTAGATAAATTCCTCACACAACACTAAATCCTTAATTATCAAAATTCCCACTTGCGTAAATTACTGAAAATACCCTTTACTCTCCGACTTATCTTGCGAATTCCGACTAGGCCCTTTTTGGGTCATTACAAATTCACATTAATTTACTCTTTTAATTGCCTGCTAAGTCGAAGGGGTGGATAAACAAGTAACAGAAGACATTGGGGTTACCCGTGGGTACAATCGAAAAGCAATATCGTGTTTTTCTCATTCAAAAACTTTTCACATTGGGGATCTTAAACAAGATTTGTACACATTGGGGATCACAAGAATCCAAACGGGGACCTGATCAGGCTCCAAAATAGAATAAATGGCTGCAGCATCAGAACTCTATAGGCATGCCTATCTATCCACGGTCGACTACGCAGGTTAAATACACATATGTTTAAAACACATTCTTTTATTTTCACTAAAATGAAAGATCAGTCATTTCATGCTCTAAAACATTGCCATACTATAGAGTATAACTCCAACATAACCACTTATTTCATGTATACATAATTACCAATCAATTTCATAAACATGTAAATCATATATCAATAGACCACATTAATAATAAACATATAACTTATAATAAAGAAATCATAATATTATACAGACATAAGCAAAAATTATGTACCACGCAGTAGTGAGAACCCATGCAGAGTATGACCAGAAAATCATTTCAAAAAATAGGGCAGACAGGATGGGGTAGCGGACACAAGTCATGCTTAGTGTCACGAGTCGTGTGTCGCTAGCTGCACGAGTCGTGCCAGCCCTCAACTCATGCTTCACGAGTCGTGCTTACCTTCACGAGCTAGCAAGTCGTGCCAGCCCTCAACTCGCACTTCACGAGTCGTGCTTACCTTCACGACTCATGCAGGAGCTTCATGAGTCGTGCTTACCTTCATGACTCGTGAAGGAACCAAAATCATGCCGAGCAACATGTCCAGAGAGCAGTTACACGGCGGTATAGACTATCCTTATCGTTGTGTAGCTCAAGGGACAAGCAAAATCACCAATCCAGAATGCAATTACATAGCGGAATAGAGATCCCTTACTGTCGTGTAAATCATTTCAGCCCAGATTTTTTCAGAAAACTCATTTGTTTCAAACTCAACATCTTCATCTCATGCATATAACTTCAAATAACTAAGTATGTGGACTCTACTCATGCTTATAATCATCTTAACAACCTTTCACTCTTGATAAAAGCAATAATTTACAAAATTACTCAAACTCAACTCAAACATACATATAAAACACATAACTATTCAAAGTTTCAAAAATCTAAAACTATCAAAACACAACCAAAACTCAAATAACTCCTAAACCTCAACTCCTTTGCTCCTAAAAGCTTCCTTGGTTGATTTTTCTTGTTTAAAAACCCATCCAAAGTCCTTCTGATCCAAAATCCTCAGCAATAACACAAACACACACACAAAACATAAATCTAGGGTTTTATCCAAATCAAAATAAATAGAAGGAATCAAAACTAAATCTTACCTCTCTTAACAAGCTCTTCACTTAAATCACTTGAGCTAATTAACTTCATCTTCAACCTTGAGCTTAGATCTTAGGGGAAACACAAGGCATTAAAACAAGAAGGAAATGAAGAAGAAGAAGAAGAAGAAGAAGAAGACAGAATGATAGAACGGGAAAGGGAGAGGGCCGATTTTTTTCCTTCTCTCTCCTCTTTTATACTCCTCCAATCCTCTTACCACTTGTCACATTTCCATTGGTCCAATTTAGATATTTTTGTCAAATTTGTCTTTCAATCCTTCAACTTTCATAACCCCGTACATTTATATTTGTAACTCACTAATCCTTCATATTGTCCCACTCCATTAATTTTACCGTTAACCGTACTTGCCAAAACTTTTACCTAAATTCTTAAATGATGCATTTGACATACCTAACACTTCAATTTGCATAACTTTGGTCACTGCTCATCTTAATATGCACGAATCCTTCTAGGGTACTTTTGGGGGTGTGACAATTCTTCCCTCCTAAAAGAATTTCATCCTCGAAATTCACTTACATCGGAAAAATCCGAATACTATACTCCAATTCACTATCATACTCATATTGATTGTTTCTATATCATCAAATAACACGTTCATTCAATATTTCAAAAACATCTGGCACACATGCTACTTTCCTTACCAACGATACTCGTATCTTACTCCAAACTCCTTTCACATTCATTTATGCAATGTTGCAAAATACTCTTTCTACTCAACTCTAACAATACACACAGTACATTTTCCTTAACAATTGCTATGCTCTTAGATCACACTTAATCTTAATATCAAATACACAATGTACACCCTGTCGGCTTTTTCTCCATCAAAAACACATTCACAAGTTCTTTTCATGTGTGATCAAAGGAGGATGATGCAATGAGGATGTGATGGTTCATGTATGCAATATGATGTAGGAATGCAATTGATGCTATAATAATGTACTTTTCCCATCTCCATGGTTCAATATGCTTATGTTCAAATAATATTTCGAAGATAGCTGACAGGTACACAGAGCATTACCGTAATCTTACAAATCCAAATACTCTTCCAATTCAAACACCAAATATCTATTCCCATAAAGGTAACCATTTATTAATGCACTTCAAGGGTTTCTACAAAACCTACTCCTAAACCACATAATATCAAATCAAAATTCTAACAGAACCTCTGATACTTATCTAACAAACACATCCCAAATATGTACATACACACATAACAATACAGGATAGGTAGATCATGACCTACCAAGACAACATTTAACTAAACACTTCATCTAATCAGGAAAATCTCATTCCCAACTCAAACCTGAAAAACAAAATCATCCGCTTCGGCCAACGCTAAGCTATATAGACACACACTTCGAAACACTTAGTCAACCAGAATCGACTAAACCAGTGCTCTGATACCAAATTGTAACACTCCCAACTCCCACACGTAGCATATCAAAGGATGAAGAGCTACGGCGAGCGGAGGGTGTTACAAGACAAAGACACACATGGCAATACAAAAATCAGAGTAATAAAATTTCTAACTTCTAGAATAGAAATCTCAAGACATGCACATCCTAAACCTATGTCATCAACACACCATTATTCGCACTATAGAATATTATAACTTATCACAAAATCGCATAAATAAACTTAATTACATTCCAAAAATAATAACACTTCATTTAAATTCTACCGACTTGTTGCCCAAAATGCAGCAGACTAATGTGCTACTCTGATCTCCTAACCTGCACAGAGAAACACCCATGCTAAGCGATGACGCTTAGGAAGGGTTTGTAAATAAATAATAACCAACCACTCACAGTGATTGGCGAAAACTAGCACATGCATTTACACATATTCATAAGCATAAAATATACCGGTTAAAACTATCACAAATTCATATTCTTTAGTTTATTACGCAAACTTAAGCCATTACACATACATCAGCGTCTTATAAACCATAAACAGAAATACTTATTGTGACGCCCGTTCCCTAATGACAGACTAGCTCAGCTAAGCTTAGTTAGAGAAGGCCGCACACACACAACAGAACACATGCTTAACTTGAATAATAAAATTTCATCACATACGATCTTAACTCATGCATCACATGCCAACTACCTTAGTTCATACACCACTTCCACTCATAGGACATGCATACATATGGGGGGTAACATTCATAGTTATCAGATTATTACATGCCTTTACATACCCGATACACATTTGATTGTACAAAAGCTTATACAGAAATCCCAAAATATCAAACCCAAAACCTACACTTTCTACTTCCTACTGTTGACCGTACAAAATGCGGGGATGTCCTCCGGTCACCTCTCGTCCGTACCTGCACGGATTAGAGTAAATCCATGCTAAGCGATAATGCTTATTGGGGAAAACATAACAAGTATTATCACACAAATAGGGTTAACATACGTTGCATGCCAACAATCAAGCCTAATTAAAAATCATCTCATCAAATACCACTCCATACATAGCATGGTTCACCACTATATTCAATCATAAGGCATTAATCACAAGTTCACATATTCACATCGCTTACTATGTTATATCACAACCATTTCCACTTATTAATTAGTCGGTTAGCCTGCAATTCAATGACACGGATAACGGGTAAAGCATTGGTACCACTCAGGTACTAGAATCTCATCGAGATTACTTTTACGAATTGGTACCCTCAGGTACTAACATCATTCCACATATAATAAAATCCAGCAAGGATTAATCGCATTGTTTCGCATTGTGATTCCCATGGAATCAGACACATTTAACGCATGGGGCTGCAGCACTTGACCCTATAGGCATGCCTAACTATCCACTACTTGACTCGCAGGCTTAAGTTGTTAAACATATTATTCAGTTCACATTGATCACTTTTCTTATCACATACGTAGATAGCCCATATCACAGTCACTTTACACGTTCGCATTAGCACATAGCTAAGCATTACACTTGCATACCCAATATGCTTCCAATTCATTTTTCATAGTTAATATTCTCATAATTGATTGCATTTAAAAACCATCACATAGTATGCAAATGTACATTACTTAATACACACATAACACTTACTCATAATATTCTTCATTCCAGCTTAAAGCCTTACCGTTAGAAAGTCCAAACACATTAGGGTTATATTGCCAAAACAGGGTAGGTCACGGTCACAATGAATTTCATTGTCACCGTGACATGTTGAAGTTCAAAACAAAATGCAAACTGTGGCAGGTCACGGTCACAATCAATTTCATTATTACCGTGACATGTTCCCAACTCTTGGCAGAATGTATCTTGAGGGTATGTCACGGTCACAATGAATTTCATTGTCACCGTGACTTATCCACACTTTGCAAAAAAGAATGCTCCCTTGGGTACCTCACGGTCACAATGCATTCCATTCTCACCATGACATACCAAAATCCAATAAGCAGAATTGAACTCAAGCATACCTCACGGTCACAATTAATTTGATTATCACCGTGACCTATGCAAAAACACCATAACACAGCTGTGTTTTATCACTAGCACAGCGGTGCTTTCCAGTCCAATTCTCCTTTCACATCAAGACTTCAAATCTCATTCTCACTTTTGGCAATCAACCCAAAAACATCAACCACTTACTCAATTAGCACATACCTGATTTCCCTTCTTATTTTGGAACTCATCTTTGGCACAAATTATAATCAATCCCAATTCACACATAGCATACATGCTCTCAAGCAATTCATTGACTAAACACATCCCCACATACACATACAGCTCGTATCAAAGTCCTTATAGGACCAGCACAAATCATACAATTTACACATTTAGGGTTTGTTCCAAAACCTTATCGCCTTAGCTCCTAATCTCGACGGACGCTCGGCTCTCCGATTATAGCTTTTCCTTTATCTCTCTTCACTTCTTCAGCTAGCAAGACCAGTTCAAATTCCAGAATTGAACACAATCCATCAATTCTCATTTCGATACCAAATCAAAACCAGGAAGAAGAGTAGAAAATGAGAACACTATGCACTTACCTCTTAAGTTAACCCTTAATTCTTGCTCCCATTAGCTATATGCATGCACTACTTAAGGCCTCTCTGAAGCTCATTCCCACGCAAGAAAGAAGAGAGAAAAACACAGAAAATTGACTGAAATCACACAAATGAATCTTTTCCCTTTCCTTAGATAACTCATGCATGCAAAGGTGGAGATGGAATCCTCTCAAGAAGCCACACGGACTCCACTCACCAAAGTCTGCCTCCACTAACCCATTCTTACTTATTTATTCTTAACTAATGCATCATTAGACAAACTAATCAACCATTAGCTTAACATAATATAATTACCCACTAGCCACTTAACAATCCCTTATATTACAATTAGGTCCTTCCAACCTTTCAATTGAGTCCTGTCTTCAATCAAGTTAATCCAAACCTCACATTGAATTCACACACACATGCCAATTTAAGTCAATTCTTTTAGGGTACAAATCCGGCCATGACAACTCTCCCCTCCTTAGAGAATTTTGTCCTTGAAATTCATACCTGAGTGAAACAGCTGTGGATGTTGCTCTCGCATAGCCGCTTATGGTTCCCAAGTTGCCTCTTCTATACCATGATGCTACCAGAGCACTTTTACAAGTGGTATTTGTTTATTCCGAAGTTGCCTCATTTCTCTTGCTAAAATCACTTTCGATTTCTCATCATAGGTAAAGTCTGGGTGAACCGCCACTTCTTGCACAGTTAACACATGGAATTCATCCGATCTATACCTCCTCAACATGGACACATGAAACACATCGTGAAGCTTGCTTAATGCCGGAGGCAATGCCAAGCGATATGCCACGGAGCCTACTCTTTCCAGAATTTCATATGGTCTAATAAACATTGGACTCAATTTTCCTTTCTTGCCAAACCTCAGTACCTTCCTCCAAGGAGATACTTTCAGAAACACTTTATCGCCCACACTGAACTCAATATCCCTTCTCTTCAAATCAGCATACGACTTCTGTCTGTCGCTTGCTGCTTTCAACCTTTGCTGTATGATCTTAGCTTTCTCCTCTGTATCCCTCACTAGTTCGGGTCCAATGATTCTGCTTTCATTCAATTTTGTCCAGCAAACCGGTGAACGATATTTCCTTCTGTACAAGACTTCATGCGGTGCCATACCAATACTGGTCTGATAACTGTTGTTATAAGCAAATTCCATAAGTGGAAGATACCTATCCCAACTCTTAGAGAAATCCAAAACACATGCTCGCATCAAATCTTCCAAAACCTGAATAATTCTTTCCGATTGTCCATCAGTTTGTGGATGAAAAGCAGTACTAAAATTCAATTTCGTACCCAACGCGGCTTGTAAGCTCCTCCAAAACTTAGAAGTGAATCTAGGATCCCTATCAGAAACAATAGACAAAGGTATCCCATGCAATCGAACAATTTCTCTTACATACAACTCAGCCAACTTTTCCATAAAATAACCCATCCAAACTGGTATAAAGTGAGCCGATTTCGAAAACCTGTCCACAATAACCCATACTGCATCTTGTTGTTTTGAGGTCAGAGTCAATCCAGATACAAAATCCATCGTAATATTATCCCATTTCCATTGTGGAATAGGGAGTGGATGCAACATCCCCTGAGGCACTTGATGCTCCGCTTTAACTTGTTGATAGACAAGGCACTTAGACAAATATTCCACTACATCCTTCTTCATCCCAGGCCACCAGTACAACTGTTTCATATCTTGATACATCTTGTTTCCACCTGGATGCATAGTGAAAATTGTATTATGAGCCTCATGCATCAATCTCTTCTTTAAATCTTTATCATTTGCCACACACATTATATTCTTGTACAGCAGTATTCCATCTCCATTCACTGAATAGTCAGTCTTATCCATATCACTGACTGACTGCAGAACTTGTTACAACCTCACATCATTTCTCTGAGCAACTATTAACTCGTCTTTCAAGACTGGTCTCGCTTTCAACTGTGCCAATAAAGCTCCATCTGCAGAAAACCTCCACTTAATCTGCTTTAACTGTAATGCTGAAATTGAATTCCTGCTCAAAGCATCAGCTACTACATTAGCTTTTCCCGGGTGATAATCCACAATACAATCATAGTCCTTAAACAACTCGAGCCATCTTCGCTGTCTCAGATTCAATTCCTTCTATGTAAGCAGATATTTCAAACTCTTGTGATCGGTGTAAATTCTACACTTCTCACCATACAAGTAATATCGCCAAATCTTTAAAGCAAACACTACTGCTGCCAATTCCAAATCATGAGTCGGATAATTTTGTTCGTGCGGTTTCAATTGCCTTGACGCATACGCTATCACCTTCCCCTCTTGCATCAATACACAACCCAACCCTATACCTGAAGCATCGGTGTACAACACATACTCTTTACCAGTCATAGGCTGGGTAAGAATCGGTGCTTCTACTAACATCTTCTTCAACTGATCGAAACTCGCATGACATCTTTCAGACCACTCATATTTCACTCCTTTTCGTAACAATCTTGTCAACGGTGAAGCTATTACTGAAAATCCTTTCACAAACCTCCTGTAGTATCCAGCCAACCCTAAGAAACTGCGAACCTCCAGCACATTCTTAGGCGGTTTCCAATTCACAATTGCTTCTATCTTAGTTGGATCTACTTTAATTCCTTCAGATGAGATCACATGACCCAGAAATGACACCTCTTTGAGCCAGAACTCACACTTACTTAGTTCGGAATACAGCTGATGCTCCTGCAGTGTCCGAAGCACAATTCTCAAATGCTGCTCATGCTCCTTCTCATCCCTTGAATAAACTAGAATATCGTCGATGAATACTACCACAAATTGATCCAGATACGGTCTGAACACCCAATTCATTAAATCCATAAACGCAGCTGGCGCATTGGTTAACCCAAATGGCATCACTAGGAACTCATAATGCCCGTACCGAGTTCTAAATGCAGTCTTAGGTATATCTTCTTTCTTCACTTGCAACTGATAATACCTCGAACGCAAGTCAATTTTTGAGAATATGCCGGCTCGTCTTAACTGATCAAACAAGTCTTCAATCCGAGGTAAAGGGTATCGGTTCTTTACTGTCACTTTATTCAACTATCGATAATCGATGCACATTCTCATTGTACCATCTTTCTTTTTAACAAATAACACTGGTGCTCCCCAGGAGAAACACTAGGTCTAATAAAACCCCTGTTCAGCAATTCTTGCAGCTGTTCTTTCAATTCCTTCAACTCGGTTGGAGCCATTCTGTACGGTGCCTTAGATACAGGTACTGTTCCTAGCGCCACATTAATGGATAGCTCAACCTCTCTTATTGGTGGTACACCGCTCAGTTCTTTGGAACACGTCAGGAAACTCTCTGACTACCGGTATCTCTTGCATCTTCACAAGTTCTCTCTTACTATCCAACACCAAAGCTAGATAAACTTCACATCCTTTTCTCATACATCGACAGGCTTGCATAGCAGATATCACATTTACAAGAGGATTAGTGCACACTCCTCTCACTGTCACTCTGTTCCCCTCACCATCATAGAGTATAACCATCCTCTACTTACATTTAACATTCGCATCATATTTAGTTAACCAATCCATACCCAAAATCAAATCAAACTCATCAAACGGTAGTTCAATAAAATCCGCTGGAAACACACTAGCTTGAACTTCTAATGCACAATTTCTATACACTTTGTTCACATTAACATTACCTCCCAAAGGGCTAGACACACATATATCATATTTTAAACATTCAACTTTAGGCATCTTTTCACATATCTTTTTATCACACACATATGAATGAGTTGAGCCAGGATCAATAAGTGCAAACATTTCCACACCATAAAGTAGAATAGTACCTGCTATCACCTCAGGCGCATCCTGATCCTCTCGTGCCCTCATTGCATAAGCCCGCACTGGTGCCGCATCAGGCCTATCCACAATCTCAGAATCAACTGCACCCCTGGACTGGCTACCTTTGCCACGTCCTCTTCCTCTACCTCTATTAGTAGAAGGCAAATTTGAACCACCCCTACTCTGCTCTTGTTGATTTCCTGACATCTCATAAGCATTCGGGCAATTAGCGAGGAAATGCTCAGTGCTTCCACATCTAAAACAAGCACCCGTCACTCTCCAGCATTCTCCTCCATGCCTCTTACCACAATGAGGACACTCATGTACCTCACTTCTGTTACCAGACATTCCTCTTCTCGAACCAGATGCTGAGGGAGCACCACGCTTCTTACCTCTCGCTGCAGAACTGAACCCTGATTCCGCAGGTGGTGCCACATGAGAATCTCTTGATCTTTTCCCCGTCTGGGAACCACCTCTACTTGCATTCCTCCTTTGCCTCCATTCTCTTTGAGCTCCCAAAGTCCTTTCAGCTCTCAAAGCTGATTGAACAATTCGATAATAACTTACATTCTGCTCTGGTGTTAGAGAAATCAACAATGCTTTAATTTCCTCAATTAACCCTTCCTCAAGTTGTTGACATCGCAACACATCGGTCAAAACACCTTTTGGCGTATACTTGCTTAGGCGACAAAATTCCGCTTTATACTCCGCCACCGTCATGGTTCTCTATCTCAAACTCAGAAACTTCTTCCAGTTTGCCTCTCGATGTGCTTTAGTAATATACTTGTTCTTGAATTCCCTTTCAAAGAACTCCCAGTTTAATGGCTCAGGAAGCATCGGATTCTGCAGGACCAGCTTCCACCAATCATATGCAGGGCCTTGGAGTAATGACTCCACACATTCAACCCACTGGTTTGGAGGACACCGTATCTCCTTAAGAATCCTTTCCACCTTCTCAATCCAGTACTCTGCTTTTTCTGACTCATCTAACCTTGTTCCATGAAATTCCTCCAAACCATGCTTTCTCAAAGATTCTATGGGGCTCTAGGTGCCATCATACGTTCCATCACTCTCGCCATATCTTGTGCATTTTCATCATAGCTTCCATAGGCCCAAACGGAATCTCATTCCCATAGCCAATCGATCTAGACTGTCCAGACCCCGTCACCTCAGCTTCACGAGGATTCACAGTTTCGGCAGATTCTTCTCTGGTATGTCTTCCAGAATCCATCTTTACTACACAGATTAAACAAGGACTTCCGCATTAGGTCAACAAACTATACACATCTTATCTACCCAATTCCCAGAAAAGACTCAACCTAGGCTCTGATACCACAACTTGTGATGCCCGTTCCCTAATGACAGACTAGCTCAGCTAATCTTAGTTAGAGAAGGCCGCACACACACAACAGAACACATGCTTAACCTGAATAATAAAATTTCATCACATACAATCTTAACTCATGCATCACATGCCAACTACCTTAGTTCATACACCACTTCCACTCATAGGACATGCATACATATGGGGGTTAACATTCATAAGTATCAGATTATTACATGCCTTTACATACCCGATACACATTTGATTGTACAAAACCTTATACAGAAATTCCAAAATATCAAACCCAAAACCTACACTTTCTACTTCCTACTGTTGACCGTACAAAATGCGGGGATGTCCTCCGGTCACCTCTCGTCCGTACCTGCACGGATTAGAGTAAATCCATGCTAAGCGATAATGCTTAGTGGGGAAAACATAACAAGTATTATCACACAAATAGGGTTATCATACGTTGCATGCCAATAATCAAGCCTAATTAAAAATCATCTCATCAAATACCACTCCATACACAGCATGGTTCACCACTATATTCAATCATAAGGCATTAATCACAAGTTCACCTATTCATATCGCTTACTATGTTATATCACAACCATTTCCACTTATTAATTAGTCGGTTAGCCTGCAATTCAATGACGCGGATAACGGGTAAAGCATTGGTACCACTCAGGTACTAGAATCTCATCAAGATTACTTTTACGCATTGGTACCCTCAGGTACTAACATCATTCCACATATAATAAAATCCGGCAAGCATTAATCGCATTGTGATTCCCATGGAATCAGACACATTTAACTCATGGGGCTGCAACACTTGACCCTATAGGCATGCCTAACTATCCACTACTTGACTCGCAGGCTTAAGTTTTTAAACATATTATTCAGTTCACATTGATCACTTTTCTTATCACATACGTAGATAGTCCATATCACATTCACTTTACACGTTCGCATTAGCACATAGCTAAGCATTACACTTGCATACCGAATATGCTTCCAATTCATTTTTCATAGTTAATATTCTCATAATTGATTGCATTCAAGAACCATCACATAGTATGCAAATGTACATTACTTAATACACACATAACAATTACTCATAATGTTCTTCATTCTAGCTTAAAGCCTTACCGTTAGAAAGTCCAAACACATTAGGGTTATATTTCCAAAACAGGGTAGGTCACGGTGACAATGAATTTCATTGTCACCGTGACATGTTGAAGTTCAAAACAGAATGCAAATTGGGGCAGGTCATGGTCACAATCAATTTCAATATCACTGTGACATGTTCCCAACTCTCGGCAGAATGCATCTTGAGGGTATGTCACGGTCACAATGAATTTCATTGTCACCGTGACATATCCACACTTTGCAAAACAGAATGCTCCCTTGGATACCTCACGGTCATAATGCATTTCATTGTCACTGTGACATACCAAAATCCAATAGGCAGAATGGAACTCAAGCATATCTCAAGGTCACAATCAATTTGATTGTCACCATGACCTATGCAAAAACACCATAACACAGCTGTGTTTTATCACTAGCATAGCTGTGCTTTCCAGTCCAATTCTCTTTTCACATCAAGACTTCAAATCTCATTCTCACTTTTGGCAATCAACCCAAAAACATCAACCACTTACTCAATTAGCACATACCTGATTTCCCTTCTTATTTTGGCACTCATCTTTGGCACAAATTATAATCAATCCCAATTCACACATAGCATACTTGCCCTCAAGCAATTCATTCACTAAACACATCCCCACATACACATACAGCTCATATCAAAGTCCTTATTGGACCAACACAAATCATACAATTTACACATTTAGGGTTTGTTCCCAAACCTTATCGCCTTAGCTCCTAATCTCGACGGATGCTCGGCTCTCCGATTACAGCTTTTCCCTTATCTCTCTTCATTTCTTCAGCTAGCAAAACCAGTTCAAATTCCAGAATTGAACACAATCCATCAATTCTCATTCCGATACCAAATCAAAACCAAGAAGAAGAGTAGAAAATGAGAACACTATGCACTTACCTCTTAAGTTAACCCTTAATTCTTGCTCCCATTAACTATATGCATGCTCTACTTAAGGCCTCTCTAAAGCTCATTCCCACGCAAGAAAAAAGAGAGATAAACACAGAAAATTGACTGAAATCACACAAATAAATCTTTTCCCTTTCCTTAGATAACTCATGCATGCAAAGATGGAGGTGGCATCCTCTCAAGAGGCCACACGGACTCCACTCACCAAAGTCTGCCTCCACTAACCCATTCTTACTTATTTATTCTTAACTAATGCATCATTAGACAAACTAATCAACCATTAGCTTAACATAATATAATTACCCACTAGCCACTTAATAATCCCTTATATTACAATTAGGTCCTTCCAACCTTTCAATTGAGTCCTATCTTCAATTAAGTTAATCCAAACCTCACATTCAATTCACACGCACATGCCAATTTAAGTTAATTCTTTTAGGGTACAAATTCGGCCATGACACTTATTTACTTTTTATTCAAAAATATATTGTACAAAACTTATCATATACTTTAAATCACTTAATGGCCCTATAGATACTTATACTTCATAAATTCCCGAAATACATTTTAAGGTTTGAAATATAAAGTTTAGAAATTCCCATTATTACAAATATTTCAAAATCATACAAATTACAGTATCAATACTTAAATCAAAACATTTCATTTGAATCAAACCGTTACTTTCTCAAAACTAAACAAAACATTTTAGAACTCAGATTTGGTTCGGGCTTGAAACAGTTATACCAAGCTTCCTACGTATCCCTATGGTTGGGGAATCAGAACCACGTAGTTCTATAGAAAATCTTATTCACTTATTCCAAGTTCAATCATAACTCATTTCCTAAATCCAGTTATCTATATCATGCTTAATACTTCACTTCCCTTTAACTATAAATCAATATACCATTACCGTAATCACTGAGAACCAACAACAATACACAAGGATTCTTACCCGCATACTTACATTGGTCATCCAAGCTAAGGTTCAGAAGGCAGACAATACATAACATACCTGTATTCTCGTTATAAATATATAATTGACTATATTCATAAAGCTCATTTATTTAGTATCCAAGTATAGCAAAAATGCATATCAGTTACTTCAATAATTCTTTGCAAAGACTATATAAAGACATACATACTTCTAACTTTTAAACAGATTAATGACATGCATTTATCACATACAAAATTCTTATGCAGTCAACAGTCATTCACACATCTGCATTAGATTAAACATTATTTGCTATACTTCTTTTCATTTAACTGACATTAGATTCAAATGCTAAGCATTAATGTATCCGAAGATACCGCCCATTTATGCATCAGATGCTTATTCACATAATTATTTGCAAATCATCACAGAACTTGTCAATTAATTCACATTAATTTACTCTTTTAATTGCCTGCTAAGTCGAAGGGGTGGATAAACGAGTAACAGAGGACATTGGGGGTACCCGTGGGTACAATCGAAAAGCAACATAGTATTTTTCTCATTCAAAACATTTTCACATTGGGGATCTTAAACAAGATCTGTACACATTGGGGATCACGAGGATCAAAATGAGGACCTGATCAGGGTCCAGAACAGAACAAATGGCTGCAGCATCAGAACTCTATAGGCATGCCTATCTATCCACAACAGACTACGCAGGCTAAATACACATATGTTTAAAACACATTCTTTTATTTTCACTAAAATGAAAGATCCGTCATTTCATGCTCTAAAATATTGCCATACTATAGAGTATAACTCCAACATAACCACTTATTTCATGTATACATAATTACCCATCAATTTCGTAGACATGTAAATTATATATCAATTGACCACATTAATAATAAACATATAACTTATAATAAAGAAATCATAATATTATACAGACATTAATAAAAATTATGTACTATGCAGTAGTGAGAACCCATGAAGAGTATGACCAGAAAATCATTTCATAAAATAGGGCAGACAGGATGGGGTAGCGGACACGAGTCGTGCTTAGTGTCACGACTCGTGCACGATGTCACTACTCATGAAGCTAGCTACACGTGTCGTGCTAGCCCTCAACTCACGCTTCACGAGTTGTGCTTACCTTCACGACTTGTGAAGGAGCTCGTGCTAACCTTCACGACTCGTGAAGGAGCTTCATGAGTCGTGCTTACCTTCACGATCATGAAAGAACCAATATCATGCCAAGCAACATGTCCAAAGAGCAGTTACACGACGATATAGACTATCCTTACCGCCGTGTAGCTCGACGGACAAGCAAAATCACCAATCCAGAATGCAATTACACGGCGGAATGGAGATCCCTTACTGTCGTGTAAATCATTTCAGCCAAAATTTTTGCAGAAAACTCATTTATTTCAAACTCAACATCTTCATCTCATGCATATAACTTCAACTAACTAAGTATATCGACTCTACTCATGCTTATAATCATCTTAACAACCTTTCACACTTGATAAAAGCAATAATTTACAAAATTACTCAAACTAAACTCAAACATACATATAAAACACATAACTATTCAAAGTTTCAGAAATCCAAATCTATCAAAACGCAACCAAAACTCAAATAACTACCAAACCTCAACTCCTTTGCTCCTAAAAGCTTAATTGATTAATCTTTCTTGTTTAAAAACCCATCTAAAGTCCTTCTCATCCAAAATCCTCAGCAATAACACAAACACACACACAAAACATAAATCTAGGGTTTTATCGAAATCAAAATAGATAGAAGGAATCGAAACTAAATCTTAGCTCTCTTAACAACCTCTTCACTTAAATCACTTGAGCTAATTAACTTCATCATCAATCTTGAGCTTAGATCTTAGGGGAAATACAAGGCATTGAAACAAGAAGGAAATGAAGAAGAAGAAGAAGAAGAAGAAGAAGAAGAAGAAGAAGAAGAAAGAATGAGAGAACGGGAAAGGGAGAGGGCAGATTTTTTTCCTTCTCTGTCTTTCTCTCTCCTCTTTTATACTCCTCCAATCCCCTTGCCACTTGTCACATTTCCATTGGTCCAATTTAGATATTTATGTCAAATTTCTCTTTCAATCCTTCAACTTTCATAACCCTATACATTTATACTTATAACTCACTAATCCTTCACATTGGCCCACTCCATTAATTTTACCATTAACCTTACTTGCCAAAACTTTCACCTAAATTCTTAAATGATCAATTTGACATGCCTAACAGTTCAATTTGCATAACTTTGGTCACCGCTCATCTCAATATGCATGAATCCTTCTAGGGTACTTTTCGGTGTGTGACAGAAACTGCAACATTTGGCTTCTAGAAACTTTGAAATTAATGGTATATATAAGGCCATCTTTGGCCTGCTGAATAGGGGGGCAACCCAACCATTTTACTTCTTCTTTTTATTAGATTTCATACATCTAAACCTCTCAAAAAGGGGTTGAAGGGATTTAACATACAAATTGTGTAAATCAATCTTAATTGGTAAGATTAATTCATTGTTTTATCTTCTCCTCTTCTTTTACTTGATGAATTTTTGAAGAGATGAGGTAGGGGTTGTTGTTCATATGAAATTTATGGTGAAATAGTTAAAGAAATTAGTAGAAAGAGAAAGGGGAAAGAGAAAGGCCATGTTTGAAGTAAGATTTAAGGTTTTTTGTTAAAAAAATCAGGTTTGGGAACTCCCTAATTCATTTGTATATGCTTATAATGTTTTTAATGTTGATTTGTATTGGAATGAATTGGGAATTGATGTTCAAGTGTCGATTTAAGTAAATCTTGCATAAAAATGGATGATAGTGGCATGAAAATTTAGTTGTTAGAAATCTGCCTTTAGGAATTATTTCTTTTCTATGTTTAGGCCATATCTTAGCCGACAGACCTCTAATTAGAGTGATTCTAGTTGGAGATGAAAATTAAAAGATATACCTTTAAATATTATGAGACATTAAGACCTAGTTCTGGCTATAAGATCTTCGAAAATTTGATTGAAAATGTAGGTCTATTTCTGCCCATGCAATAAGAGCAGTTGGTGTTCCCAATGGCATAAATCCTCTATTTGATGTCCAAATTAGATGATTTTTGTGGCAAAATAAATTTAAGACATAGTGCAACAATTGCCTAGGGACACTTTTGCCGAGA
The DNA here is from genome assembly GCA_947683425.1 of Excoecaria cochinchinensis. NCBI lineage: Eukaryota > Viridiplantae > Streptophyta > Magnoliopsida > Malpighiales > Euphorbiaceae > Excoecaria > Excoecaria cochinchinensis. Next base: position 7,962,163 of record CANTUQ010000146.1, on the reverse strand, counting down.
AAAATCATTTGCTAGGTGAAAAAGGCCCATCTAAAATAAACCTGGAATCTATCTTGTTTTAGAAGAACATGAAATAGGGTTACACGGTGGTGTGGACTTCCTGACCAAGGACTGGCAGTTTCGAATCCCTAGGATTACCACTTTCAAAAATCTCTTTCTCTGCTTCTCGAGAAGAATTCCTCAACATTCTAAGAAAAGCAAAGACATCCGCATCAGGCCAACACATTTCTATTCTACACTAACCCAGAAACGACTAAACCTAGGCTCTGATACCACTAATTGTAACACCCCTTAACCACCTGTAAAGCTATTCTACAAGGGGTATGGAGTGTCACATAAAACAAACACATGCACACGAATTATCATGGGCATAAAACTCAAGATTAATAAATTTCATTAACATGTAATGTTAGATTACATTTTAAAAACCCATACATTACATTACATAACACTTATAGTCTTACATAAGTTTTCGCTTTACAAAATACAGCTTCTTAATATAAAAACATTAGTTCCCCTTACACATACCAACTATAAATACACATTTCATACTATTACAAAATAACCTACATATACAGCGGTACCTATGTGTTGGCCGTTGGTGATGTAGAACTGTCTTCCAAAATGCTATCTTCAAATACCTACATGGATAAAACATCCATGCTAAGCAATAATGCTTAGTGGGGAAATAACAGAATATGGTTGAACACTCACAGTGATCACCAATACTAATCACATGCTCAAGCAACATATATAAATATAGACAGTTCTATTCATTATGTGCACTCATCCACAAATACATACAAGCAACCATCAATAGTCCTTTCATCAAATCCTTAATTCACATATACAAATGTATATTAATTTACTTATGGCAAAGTAACTATTAGCACTTGCATATGAATCAGCTCATAAGTACAAATCCCTACAATACCCACTTTCATATCAGCCATTGCATATTAATAGATATTAGTTTTGTGTGCTTGCTTCTACATAATACGCCTCATCTTTACACTTCTAACACATAACATTGAATACATATTAATACTTATATAATATCAGTAGTAACTCATACATGCATAAAGTCGGGTTACAAATCAATTTATAATCAAAACTCCATACTCATCAATTCATATAAGGTTCACCATCATTTTCTGACCTGTCATAACACCACTTACCTCATGCTATTTACTATATCCATTATGCATCAATTCACATTAAACATTAACAATTATCAACACTAATATAAATAATGCATATCCCCATCAAATTATAATCACAAGATCTATAATACTTGCACCATAACCTACCAATAATATATACTCACAATTTCCCATAACATACAAAGTTGACAGTCAAATACTTGTTTATTAACTATTTCGTAATTTTCCTACACTTCAATAGTAGTGGATAATGGGTTATCACTCTAATATCAATAGATACCTTTAAACTAGTATCCGTAGATAATAAATAATCAATCGCATTTGTACCCGTAGGTATAGAAATAATCAATCGTATTTGTACCCGTAGGTACAGAAATAATCAATCGCATTAGTACCTATAGGTACAGAAATAATCAATCGCATTAGTACCCGTAGGTACATAAATAATCAATTGCATTTGGTATTCGTAGATACGTTTATATAAAGATACACAATCACTAACTTTTGGGGAGCCTATTCCAGGATTGCCCCTGACCTAAACGGGGCCGATTAATAAAAATCAATCGCTTTTGGCTGCAGCACTTAAGACACTATAGGCATGCCTGTCTATCTACAACTCGACTTGTAGGCTAGACAGCTAACTCGATTACTTAATTCTAACTCACATGTTATGAATCTTTGCCTAACTATGTCAAACAAATATCGGATAGTTCTTAATACTATTCACTTTCATATGCATATAGCTTATTATCAATCTCACACTTCATCATTAAATTCATATAAATTGTATAAACATATATAGACATATGCTCACCTGGATTGCCACATTATTAGTCTCCATGCAATTAAGCAAATCATAAGATCAAGAACATATGTCATACCAATACATCAACATTAACTAGCATCTTAACATATGATATCTTGCATACATAAACATATATGATTTATCATACAATTTCCAACCTCAATATGCATAACCTCGCATGAATCACATATATACATACTTATCATTCTCCATGTAATTATGTTAGCCATTAACATGTCATTTAATATTATACCCACATGTATGATTCATTAACAATCACACACTTTATTATATTTATATATATATCCTTATGAATTAACACATCTATAATTTTTATAAGCATAGCTATTCATAGGTCAATAGCACAATTTTACACAAAATAAGATATTTAGAAAGGATTCCAACTAGAGACTCTGTCGTGCTCATGACAAACCTCTCAAATCCCTTCTATCGCGCTCGCGACAATGCCCTCACTCGCTATAGAACTCAATCACACAACTATACTCATCGAAGAAGATTGTCGCGCTCGCGACAGTGACTAAACTTCATGCACAAAGATCCACTACACAAACCTCTTTCTAGCACTACTCCAATGTTGACTTTTATGACCTCTAAAGAACAGTATATACAACTTTTAGTCATCATGGCCTCAGGTCAAAAGTTTATCTATTGGCTAACATTACCATGGCATAAACCTCATTACAATTGGACTTGAAATTAAGGAGTTATGGCCAATAGAATGCCACTTGTTCCAAAAGCCCTCCTATAGAATTTAGTTACACTTTAAGTACCTTAGTAATTAAAATATTTATAACCTTAGTCACATGTATTCCTAAGTGGTAACCATTCATTTACTCTATTTATGACTCTAAACATATGTCGAATAAATTCCGAAAAGTTTTGGTGAAGTTCAGGTGTGTTTCTAGAGGAAAAACTCGCCAAAATATACAAAATAGGGAAAGGTATCGGTGGGCGATGATTCATGCTAGCCTTGGGATCCCAAATAAGAAGAAAATCCATCAAATATCATGTTATGTCGCGCTCACGACAGAAGCATCCACTAAGTTCCACACAATAAAATATCAAGAGTGGTTTTCATCTCAAACTTGAACTGCTTAAACCAACATCTAAACATCATTTTTAAGCCAAATATCCTCTTAAAAATTGTTCCTTAGGATATTTAATTTCCAATAGGATAAATTTCAGGTCATGTGGACTTCTAAAACGTCAGATATGATCTACACAACCTATACTATTCTAACGCACCATCCAAAATAGAGACACCTAACTTTTGGCCATTTATAAGGGTTTTTGAGCCAGAATTTGGTCATGGATATTTCTAAAACATTTAACGATAAACATCTTAGCTTTTTAATGGATTTAGTTTCATTTAATTTGAAATTTCATAACCTGAATTATGACAAAAATAATCAACAAAGGTCCAACTAAATTTGGGCAGAGTTTCCTTTAGAAACTCAACATGCCCAAATTATCAAATCTACCAAAACTATCATAACAACTTCAACACAAATATTTCATGTATACTTCAAAAGAAGAAATTAAACATCAAAAATACAAAAATACACAATTTTTCCCAAACCACAATTTCCTTAGCTCCAATATGCTCACTTGCCACCTTGTTAATCAACCCTCTTTTTTCCCTTCTCTTTTCTCATATCCATCATGACATGCATAATCAAATTCCAGAAATGGGGAACAAAGGGATTACTTCCAGCTCAAATAAAAGAAAGAAAGAAGAAGAGAATAATCAAACTATCTTAACCTCTTACCTTGACTAGTTAAAAACCCAGCTCAAAACAAATACCACATGATCCATTTTGCAGAAATTTAAAGAATACAAACTAAAGAAGAGAGGAATGAATGAAGAAGAGCAAAGAAGAAAGAGTGGCCGAAATTAACATGCAGAAAACCCATCAATTTCTCTCTCATCAAGCCCTTTATATTGCATGTGGCAAACTAAGGCAGCTCTTGCCACTTGGATTCCATCACCTCTTTGTCCTCCAATAGATGCCAACTTCACCTCTGTCATGACCAGAAAAGTACCCTAGAAGGATTCATGCATATTGAGATGAGTGGTGACCAAAGTTATGAAAATTGAAGTGTTCGGTATATAAAATGAACCTTTTAAGAATTTAAGTGAAAGTTTCAGCAAGTACGATTAATGGTAAAATTGTGAAGTGTGAGTTTAGGACTTAATTGTAGGAGTAAGATTAATTTTATGGGCCAATGTTAAGAATTATATAGATGGATGCTAAATGTAAGAAGAGAAAGGAGTTGATGGACTAAATAGGAGAATTGACATAAATATCTATTTTGGGCCAATAGGATGGTGACAAGTGGCAAGAAGTGGGAAAGGGTATAAAAGAAGAGAGAAGAGGAGAGAGAGGGTGGAAAAATCTGCTCTCCCCTCTCTTGTTCCCGTTCCTTTTTCCCATTTCCCTTCTTCTTCTTCGTTTCTTTTGTGCTCCAATGCCATCTGCTTCCCTTTAAATCTAAGCCCAAGATTTGAATGTTGGAGTTTGTTGGATCAAGTGAAGGTCTTGCTAGAAACGTGAGTTAGGCTTCAATTTTTTTAATTTCTTTTGAGTGGTTTTTGAAACCCTAGATTTATGTTTTGTATTTGTGTGTGTATTGATGAGGATTTTGGATAAGAAAGATCTTGGATGGGTTTTTGGAACAAGAAAGATCATCTGAGGAAGCTATTAGGACCTAAGGAGTTAAGTTTTAGGATTTATGTGCATTTTTATGATTTTTTGTTCTTCCTTAAAGTTCTAAAAATTTGATGATTAATGAGGTTCATGTTGGTATAAATGTTATGAGTTTTGTTAGTATTGAGTTATAATGCTTTATTGATGCATTCTTGAAGTAATTTATCGGCATTTGTTTTGATTGGGGGTTTGGGTGTGTTTTGGAGGATGGAGGATTTCCACAGAAGTTCTGTAGACCTGAAAATCGACAAGCATCCCGTGGCTTCGTCATGATTCATGACGGTAAGCCTCTATCATGAGTCGTGACGTTGTGCATGACTCGTGATAGCTTCCTGCTTTAGGTTGGCTTCGTCACGAGTCGTGACAATAAGCCTCTGTCACGAGTCGTGATGTTGTACACGAGTTATGATAGCTCCTTGTGTGTAGCTGGCTTCATCACGAGTCGTGATGACTGTCAGGAGTCGTGACAGTAATCCCCTGTCACGAGTCGTGACATTGTGCACGACTCATGACAGCCTCCTCTCCCGCAATGTGTTTCTAAATGTCGTCTATCTTGAATTCTGATGTTTTAAATTCTTATCTTTTGTTCCATTTTAACTTATATTCTGGTTTTAATATTTATTTAATGTCACCTCAGTTTTTAGATGATATTTAACTGTAATTATTTTTGTTGCATCGTATTATATTGAATATTATGTTTCGATTATGGAATATTTTATGCATGTGATCATAAAAGAATATTACAAGTATTTAATGGAAGTATTTAATGGCATGTATATATATAAGTGAAACGTGACGAATTCAATAATGATATGGAAAATTTAGCTTGCGTGAGTCGATTGTGGATAGATAGGCATGCCTATAGAGTTCTAATGCTATAGCCCCTTTGATTTGTTCTGGACCTTAATCAGGTCCCCGTTTGGATCCTTAATGTGTATGGATCTTGTTTAAGATCCTTAATGTGAAAATGTTTTTATGAGAAAATAAGAAATTGCTTTTCGATTGTACCCTCGGGTACCCCCAATGTGTTCTGTATACTCACTTATCCACCCTCTTGACTTAGCAGGCAATTATATGAATTGATAAGTTCTGTGATAATGTGCAAAGAGTTATGTGAATAAAGTATTTGAAAGTGGTTGTTGAAATGATAAGCTTGTGCTTCACACACTAAAGTGTTCTGAATCCTTTATGGACTCAAATGTGGAATTGTGTGGTATCTTCAGATACCTAAATGGTTTTGTATCTGAATCTAATGTTAGTTAATCGAAAAGAGATGTAACCGATAATGTTGTTCCAATAAGTGCGTGGGAATGAATATTGACTGTCTAAGAATTCGTATATGGATAATGCATGTTAAAAACCTGTTCAAAAGCTATGGGTATGATTGTCTGTATGAAGTCTTTGTAAAGAATTATTGAAATATTTGATATGCATATTTGTTATGGTTGAATAATTAGTGAAAGAATTCTATAAATATATTCGTTTACATGTTGAATTGAGAACACAGGTATGTTATGCATTTAGTTGTCTTCTGAACCTTAGCTTGGACAACCAATGTAAGTATATCGGTAAGGAATCCTCGTGTATTATTTGTTGGTTCTCGAACAATACGATAATTGCATGTTGATTTATAGTTAATGGGAAATAAAGTGGTAAGAACGATATAGATAACCGAATTTAAGAAAGGATTTAGAATTAATTTTGGAATATGTATGTATAAAGGTTTTCTATAGAACTACGTGGTTCTGATTCCTCAATCATAGGGATACGTAGGAAGCTTGGAATAATTATTCCAAGCCCGAACCAAATCTGAAAGTCTAAATGTTTTTGTTTGTTTTGATCAATTAATGGGTTGAATAAATAAAATGTTTTAATGTAAGTGCTAATACTGCAATTTGCATGATTTTGGAAATATTAGTAATAATGGGCACCGATATGACTTAATTTGCCCGCTAGGAAACGTATCTTTGGTAACCTAGGAGGTATAAGTATTCACATGGTTAATTTAAATGAATTAGGCAAACAATGAGTATATATTATGTCAGTGTAAATTAAAAAGGTAATAAAGTAAATTATGGCTATGGTATAAAAGCGAATGTGCATAGGAAATGGTGTAAGTTTTCGTGTATGGAAAGAATATGAATTTGTGATAAATTTAACCGATATATTTTATGCTTACGAATATGTGTAAATGCATGTGCTGGTATCACAATCACTATGAGTGGATGCTTATTATTATTTGTGGATCCCTCCTAAGCGTTATCGCTTAGCACGGGTGTTTCTCCGTGCAGGTTAGGAGATCAAAGTAGTGTAGCGGTCCTTTGTGACTTTGTCCAACAAGTCGGTAGATCTGTATAGGAAATATTTTTGAGTTTGGCATGTAATTAAGTTTTTATTTATTAGCATTTGTAGTAAGTTGTAATATTCTATAGTGCGAATAATGGTGTGTGGATGATATAAGTTTAGGATGTGCATGTCTTGGGGTCTCGTTTCAAAGAAATTTTATTACTCTGATTTCTGTATTGCCATGTGTGTCTTTGTCTGGTAGCACCCTTTGCTTATCGTAACTTTTCATCCTTTGATATGCTTCGTGTGGTAGTTGGGGGTGTTACAACCTCTTTCTCCTCCAATGCATTCCAATGCTGAGGTGGCGAAGCCAAAGGAAAACACTTGGGTTCCACTATGTTTCCTTAATTTTCATTATTATAATCTAAATTTAATTAACACTAATTAACCTCTATTAACTCTAATCATGCACATTTACCAATTATTCACTTAAACTTATTTATTCTTTTCAATTGAGTCCTCAATTTCCCAATTACTCTTAAATCCAAATTAACAAACTCACTATTAAATTCACCCAACTACCTTAATCATGCCGACATTACTACTAGGGTAGATTTTGGGTTGTTACAACTTTCCCCTTTCTTAAAAGAATTCCGTCTGCGAAATTCAAACTCGATCCAACAATCAAGTCTGCTTTCCTCTATTAAGGCACTTCCAGAAAATCTTATCACCAATTAGAACTCGAATGCATATACTTCATATTTAAACACTTTTACTTTCACACCCTTATTACACAATTCCTTAACGCATCAAATTTACGAAACATACCAGTTACTTCTTTCACTCATGTTATTCATTTTCCATTAAAAATCTCATTCGCAGTTGCTTATATAAACTTCATAAATAACTTCCTCTTCTCAACTTCAATTACTCACACTTCATACTTTGATTAAAAAATACTTCACTCTTCCTTAATAGTCCTTTTTCTATCACCACACATTGTATGTACATCTTGTTAGCTTTCTCTTCGAATGAAACACATATACAATGTTTTGCACACATGATCAAGGGATGCGAATGTATTTATGATGATATATGTATAGAAAATGATGCAAAAATGTAGTTTATGCAATGTTAATGCACTTTTTCCCAACCCTATGTTTCAATATGCTCATGTTCAAAAGATTCCATTGAGATAGCTGACAGGCGTACAAAATGTCACCACTTTATCTTACTTTCCATATCATCATAAATTCCAAAATTATCCATACCTAGAATTAATTAAAATTCATGCGATAACACTTCAATTAAATTGACAGATAACCTTTTTACTTTAAATCACTTAGAAACTATTCTCATATGCATTATACACATTTACATTATGCCCCAAGAACTATTCACATACGCATCATAATCAAAATAATCATCACACACTTTAACACATAACTCTTTAGAGAGCAAAAAAGTACCAAGTATCACTTCTGGTTTATCCTGGTCCTCACTCGCCTCCCCAATAAGATCCCATGCTGGAACCATTAGAGAACCGTTGACTGATCTTGGTACGATACCACTTCCACCACTTCCAAGCTGATTACCTCCACCCCGATTGCTTCTTCTACCCCAGATCACTACAGATGCACTAGATCCACCCCTACTTACTCCTTGCTGACTTCCACACAACTCATAAGCCTTAGGGCAATTCCCTAAAATATGCGCAGTGCTTCCTGTAGACACCGGGTCCCGAGGCGGTCCAAGATCAGGATTAACCGATAATGAAACAAAAGACCAATTTTCGGCAAGAAAAGTGAGAACCGATTGTTTCCCTGTCGAAATTGTGCTTTTTTAAAAAAATTATTAAAAATATGTATTATACAAATTAAAAATTAAAATGGGGTAGAAAATATTAATTTTGTGTCCTTAGAGCTTTTATTAAAAAAAAGGGGAGAATCGCAAATGCCACCTGCGGCAGCGCGGGGGCGCCTGCGCGGCAGGCTGCCCCTGCGCGCGCACAGGCAGGGGGTCCGCGCACCCCCCTGCACGCGTAAGGTAGGGCACCGCACGCGCAGCTTGCCGCGCTCGCTCTTCCCTCTCCGCGCTGCTGTTTTTGGTCGCCTATCTTTTTTTTCTTGCGTTTTTCTGCATTGTCCCAGTCTGTTTTCTTCAGTCTTTCACCTTTTCATGCTATTTTTGATTAACTAAAAATTAAAGTTATTTTATCCCTTCCTATTTTTGGCCAAAACTGAAAATTAAAGGGAAATTTCCCTTCATTTTGAAGGAGGTTGGCAGATTTGGAAAAAGGAATTTTTCTTGGCTTTTCTCCCAAGCATCTTTACTCTCCAGGAAGCTTTCTTCTTCTAAAATTCTGGTTCAAAAACCTTCAAGCTTTTCTTCTCAAGTTTTAGTCTTTACTACTCTAAAACACTTCATTTTGGGTTTGAATTGAGCAAGAGAAACTAATTTTCTTGGCTTATTTATCCCACCAAAAATATTTTCTTGAACTAATTTATTTTAAAACACATATTTTTATACTTTTTTTCCAATATTATTATCATAAAAAATCGACAAGGGGAACGGATTGAGACATCCTATTTCCTATCTAAAAATTCTGAGGGTAAACATTCTTGGACTCGTTCTCATTTATTTTTTGTATATTATTTATTGTTGTTAATATTAGTTTTTCCTTTATTATCATGTCTATTGTTTACTTTTAGCATTTTAATGTATTAACATCACTATTAATACATTATTTGTTTGCTTTAATTTGATTTTTGTGTTCATTCACTATTATTATCATTATTATTGCTGTTGCCATTATTTTTATTATTACTATTGTGTCATCATTAATATTATTATTACTATTATTATTGTGGTTATGATCTTTGTATTTACATTTATTATTATCATTATTATTATTTATTGCTTATTGTTCTATATTATTATCATTGTTATTACTATTATTATCTTTATGCCATTAATTTATTGTTTGCTTATTATATATTTGCCACTGTTTATTATTATTATTATTACATGCTTACCTCATGTGTATTATTATTATTATTATTATTATTATTATTATTATTATTATTGTTATTATTATTATTATTAAAGTGCATGTTTATTATCACTATTCTATTGCCATTATTATTATTATTATCATTATTTTTATTAGTACCATTGTGCTATTACCATTATTATTATTATTATTATTATTATTATTATTATTATTATTATTATTATTATTATTATTATTATTATTATTGTTGTTGTTGTTGTTGTTGTTGTTGTTGTTATCATTGTTTCATTATTTATTCGATTAGTTTTATTAGAGCATTTACTAATGTTTCCGATGTTATTTTTGTCTGAGATTTGTTTTGGGTTACGCTGTGTGAGCTTTCCCGCGGCTCCCCTGTTGGGTCGTAGCACGTGGATTATCACACTGATTTTGGTGAGATCTTTCTCAACTCTCTCTTTATGTTGTGTTATTTGTAAATAATTATTTTATTTGTGCATGCGTGCGATAAAAAGTCACAAAAGTATTTCTATAATTAAATTATTTTTTTCACTAACAAAAATGGGACCAATGTCCCTTGATTTAGCCTAACAATAAAAAATATCATGATTAAAACGAAGAGTCATTTTTTCTCCAAAAATGGGATCACTCATCCCCAATTTCATCAAACAACCAAAACGACTTTTCGAACCCTTTTTAAATAAACGCGAAGGGACCACTGTTCCTAAACCTCCAAATAAGCACGAGGGAAACAATGTCCCTAAAATAATGCCCCGATTTATGTATGTCCGTTTATTTTGATCTTATGTGAGTGTTTTAAATTTGTGTTCATTTCCTTTTGGGCCTTTGTAATTAATTTTGGGGCAATCTTATTTATTTTTGGGGGATTGTATTCCGTCCCCTTTCACATCTTCAATCTCCTCTCATTGGGGTTGTATTCTGCCCCCGACCTTCCATGTAATTGCGTGCTTGCATGTTTACCGCTTTCATTTATCGCTTTCTTTATTTACTTTATTGCTTTCCTTTTATCGCTTTCGTATGCTTGGAATGCGCTATTTAATTTAAATACATCAATCGCGTGAGATGAGAGATATAATTTTAAGAGGTTAAAAACCCATTTATAATTAACGAAAGCATAAATAAGAGGGAGGTTCCGGACACCATATCTCTGGTTTATACCGTTAGAGGTGAGAGAATTTTTCCCAATTTCTTACAAATTGGGTGGCGACTCCAAATGCCTCAAAGGTGCCTTTAGGTGTTATTAGACTAGGTTGTTCTCTCCAATGTTCTATTGGGAGGAATACATCAATAATGTCTCATGGCGCCCATGATCAAAAGACGCAAACCAATTCCTCGAATCCCGATGGCGGATTCAAAGCGAGGGCCCTTGCTGGGTACTTCCGACGCGCGTCACAGTGGCGACTCCGTTGGGGACTTTGTGTTTGAGCTTTGCTCCGAAAGTGCTTTGGTTAAAATTTATAATTGGGTTTTTGAAACTTAAAATTCTATCTCTTTTCAAAAATTGCATCATATCATTTTAGAGCCTTTGAATTACACTAGTTGGTCCCCTATCTACCTCGGTGCGTTCCCGAAGCACGACCTTACTTTCACTCATTGTAGGGAAGTGTTAAGGATAATCACCAGCCCAAGCCTAGTACCTTTTGTTATATCAAATGGAGACCCAATCGGTCGCTACGCTTGTGATGAGCTAGACCCGTTAGCAGGGACCATGCTTGGGTAAACCTAAAGCAATACTACCTCGACCAAAGCTCATGTAATGGCAAATAGAAACTTCCACTAGGTGGTATGCTCCTTAACACAATGCTTGTGATGTGGGCCGTCACGTATTAAACAAAATCAAGCAAAATAAGTGGTTCTTTATTAAAGGCTTTCATGCCCTCACCTTAACTTGATTGAATTGTCCAAATACGTAATGGCCAAAACCCATACGAATGCCCATTAGATTAGGACCGTTATGCTGCCGGCTTTTCGCCGTGCACTTCGCGCGTCCATCAGGTTCCCGGTTAACCCTTGGATAAAACCCACCTAGGGAAAAGACCGCATTACCTCGCATGCGGGAGGAATAAGGTTGGAAGGATCTATCTGCTTGCATGTGTTTGTCTATGTTGCACCAGCACGGCCATGCATTGCATCTCAATCATGCATCATCCTAACAAAGGTGTGCCTTACAGCCATCATAGATTCGTCCAGGTGGTTTAGAGGTCCTGACGATCTGTTGAGGAAGATTTCCCCAGAGCTAGTGTCAGATTAGAGTTCAGACTCATCAATAGAGACAAGAATGTCGGATCCATCAAGTGGTTCAGATGCAACCAGGGCGATGATCGCCGAAGAAGTAGGGAGAAGGTTAGAAGAGTTTGAAGCCAGAATGATGGCAATGATGGGCAACCTTGCTACTACATTAGCCCCACCTACTGGGCGACAGACCGCTGCTCCAGTTATGGAGCAAGGGGAACAAGGGGTAGTCGAAGAAGATCCCCCAGCGGTAACTGAGCCGCCGATAATTGAGCCAGGGTTACCAGCACCAGTTGAACGTAGGGAAGGCCCTAAGTCTGAAATTGGTATGTGGGAGGAGCCAGAAGAGCTAGTGGTAGTGAAAGGGAAGTTGCCCAGGCAAGAGGAGGCGATGTGGAAGAAGATGGACGAGAGATTCGAAGCCATGTCGAAGATGTTGAAGGTAGGGGGAGGAATGAACCCCGAAGATAGAGAGCTAGACAGTGATGATCTGGTCCCGCAAAATTTCAAGATGCCCGACGTTCCTAAGTTCGACGGCACCTCCGATCCTACTTCACATATAAAGTAATACTCACTAGTGATGAAGGGTACTACCCTAACAAAGAGGTAGAAGGTCGAGTACTTTTGTTTGAGTTTAACCGGCCCAGCAGTGGATTGGTATCACGGGTTGGACCGAAGGACAAGGGAGGACTGGGAGTTACTGACAGAAGAATTTCTCAGACAATACAACTGCAATACAAGGATGGAGGTAACTTTAAAGGATCTGGAATTGTTGTAGCAAAAGGCAGGAGAGTCTTTCCACGAGTATCTGACTCGATGGAGGAACCGAGTTATGGAAATGAAGCGTAAGCCAGATACTCGGGACTAGACACGTCTGTTCCTCAGAAATGCAAGCCCTTATTTGCGAGATGGACTGAAAATGAAGGGGTTGAGAGATTGGGAGTCTTTGAAGGATATCGCTATTGAGGCTGAGGGAGAATACCTTTCAAGAAGGGAAAACAATGAGGCTTATGCCAAGAAGGGCTACAATGGTCAGGGGGCAAACAAGTCAGCGGGCTCCAGCGGTGGCAATAGAAGTGGGACGATGGCTGAGGTATCAGCAATAGGGGTCGGTCAGAGATACTTCTCAAACCTGGGACGGCCTTTGTCCTGGGTATTGAAGCGATTGATAAAAGAGGAGAAGCTACAACCCCTACCACCTAGGCCAACAAGAAACCAGGGACAGCCTGGACATAAAGAGAATGATTATTGTGACTTTCACCAACATACTGGGCATTTGACAGATAATTGTGTGAGGCTGAGGCACCAAATTTAGGATCTGATCGATAATAAGCAGATCACTGATCCCGAACGGAGAGAGAGCAAGAAGAAATCCGACTACAATGCTGTGCCACCACCTGTCTTAATGATTGGGTCAGGTCTGCCTGAATGGTATGTCTTGCAGAACTTATATGGTAATGACTACATTGCCATCACTTGCCCTGAGACAAATGGAGGAGGGATTTCTGTAGCCGTGATAGATCATCGGCCCATTAACGAGAGTGGGGAAGAAGAGGAGGAAGGAAAACAAGAAGGGTCTAATCAAGCATTGAAAGTGGCCGAGTCTTCACAACTAACTGAAGAGACCCGAGCCCTAATAGCCCGGGAGATAGATGGAAGATTTGAAGAGCTTGAAAAGAAGTTGTTATCTGTATTTAAAGAGAGAATGGATGCCATGGCACTTATTTTTCAAGCCCAGCTTATGGCGATTGCTCCCAACCGATTTGAGCCGACCACTGACAGGAGGACTCATACAATGACGACTGCAGTGCTTCCATTCTCCTCCGAGGCCGGAGATAAAGGGCCACTTAATTTGACAGTTGGACAAGGGAATGTTAAAATGACGGAAGCGCTAGCCATGAATCAAAGGCACTTTTCTAATTTGGGCAGATCCTTATCTTGGGTTCTTAAGAGGTTGATAAAGGAAGGTAAATTACAGCCACTACCTGCTAAGCCCTCCAGAAGTCAAGGACGGTCTAACCATAAGGCAGATCAGTATTGTGCCTTTCACCAGCACACCGGTCATACCACAGACGATTGCAAGACCCTGAGACATGCCATCCAAGATTTGATCGATTCCAAACAAATCTCTGACCCAGAAAGGCGAAAGAGGAAGAATGAGATAAATTAAGAGCCTGAGCAAGAAAAAAAGATGATTCCCGAGGAAGACAAGGAATCGTCGGCCACGACGTCTATGTCGGTGGGAGAAGAAAGGAAATAGCTATTTAGATGTTCTCTTTTTATTTCTAAACTATTTGACAATGATATTTTTAATCCTAGTTTTTATGGAATGAAATGAACAGTTTCTGCTTACCTGTGATCTTTTCTTGTGATTTCATTATGCATAATCATGACACATTCACATTTAATAATGATTCAAACGATGCCATTCCATTTAATCTCGGAACTTTGGGAGAACTCGAAGGAAATCTTGATTGCATCTATTATGACTCTTGAAGTGAGATAAAATTAGAGAGAATAAAAAAATAATTATAAAAAAAATAAAAAGTCTTTGCCTGGACCTACGAAGACATGCCAGAAGGTAATTATGAAGTCGCCTAACAAGCTATACCAGTGCATTTTGATCATGGACAAGTGAGACAGAAGCCCAGAAGACTCAAGCTGAAATAAGTAGAAATGGTTGAAAGGGGAACCCGCAAGCAGAACCAGAGCCAAAGTCCTTACTGAAATACAACACCCAACTAGATTCAACAACGATGGTCCCAATGGTTAAAAAGAAAAGTACGCGTATGTGTAGACTTCAGGATTCGAACGAACCTTGCTAAAAGAAAATTGGGTTACAAAAAAAAATTAAAAAAAAAATTGGGTTATAAAAAAAAAGAAGAGAGAAGAAAAGAGAGAATTGATCGAGGGGCAAGGGAATGCTATTTTGGGTCAAGCTTTGCTCAAGTCCCGTTAATGTATGCGTATATGCCTTTTGTTGTTCTTCTTAGCCATTGAAAAGGACCTAAAGACTGAACCATAAGCCACCCAAACAGTACCTAAAGACTGAACCACACGCCACCCAATCAGTTCATCAATACAGAGGATGCGCATTGCGAGGTATATTCTTGGGTTGTTATTGCTCATGCCTGCCACTGAAAAAACCTGAAGACTAATCCATAAGCCATCTGCCCAGTCCGTAAGTATAAAGGGTATGTTGCACGAGAGATGAGCTGGTGATATACATATGACATACAAACAAGAGGAAGACCAAGAAGGTCATGGAGTAGACCCATTATACGGTCTGCAATTAGAACCTTTAAGAGAGTCGCGCTTTATGCCTGGACATGTGAGGGGAAAACACTACTGCCCATTGAAGCATGTCAGATCCTTAAAGGGCAATCATGGAAGTGATAGCCGTAGCAACTAAACATGTCTAACGGAAAAGGGTTTCGAGATTGCTATTAGATCTATCAGAAAACACCTTATCCGATCATTTGGGGAGAAAGTCAGGAAGTGTCCGCCGGAAGAATAAGATTCGGTCTCCGGGCAAGTAGGTCCAGGTACTCCAGACGGATGAGGTAAATTCAAACCAGCATATGGAGACCCATTTGTTCTTGAAAAGTTGTTATACAAGGAAGCAACATCCCGATAGACGGCAAACGAGGCAAGTTCAATCAACACCGACGAAATGAAGGAGGGTCCATGGCAGAGGCTAAAATAAAAAAAAAAGGAGAAAATATTCAATCAAGAAAACCCGTGAGGGCTGATTGGAAACAGGAGTCTGATACTTACAAGAACCACTCCGAGATTAGATATAATTTTGCATTCTGAATCCGTGTTAAATAGTGATCACGTATGGAGAAATCATGTTGAAATGCACACAGTTTTTTGCAAATACATAAAATAAAAGCGGCTTAACTCATCAGTGCCTAGTTCTCTTATAAAAAGTAAAATCTAAGTGGCTACTCTACTCCTGTTCTCACCAACCAGATGCCTAAGCCGACGGGTCCTGTTATCTACTGTGGGGCTAGGTGCCTTCCCCTTACATGCACTTATGGAGGCAAGGGTGTAGTCTTTGACCAGGACAGTTCCTTTCTGCACACTCAAAGTTATCTGGTTCCAGCATAAAATCATCACAATGGAACTATCGACCCTCTGCCACTCTCGCCACTCAGGCACTTCAGTCAACTCCTTCTGCTATCAACTGTGAAGCCAATTCTATAGCACCCTCCTGATAGAAACCAAGCTCAGACAACCATGACCTAAAATGCAAATACACGCCGATTATACCTGAAAGACCTTTTACAACAACTATCTACCCTCTACCATCCTCGCCACTCAGGCCCTTCAGTCAACTCATCTTGCTACCCACTGTAACGCCAATCCTACGGCACCTCCCCAATAAAGAACCAAGCTCGTACAACCATAATCTGAGACATAAACACATGTCAATCATACCTGAAAGATCTTTCGCAACAACTCTAACTTGTCCAAAAAAAAAAAGGAAAAAAAACAAAGGCCGTTAGAGATGAAAACCGTGACTAGCGCTCTAAGCAAAAGTTAGGCCAAAGGGCAGGGCGAAAACCTGGGAATAGGCGGTCTGTCCTATAAAAAAATAAAATGAATAAAAGCCGCTGTATTGGGTTGGGTCCATTGCAGGCAAAAAATAAGGCACAAGGTTATGTGAAAATCCGACAAGGACGCATTTCCCGCTAAGAAAAGCTAGTGTGAAAATCCACGAGGGACGCACTACCTTCAAAAAAAATGACTATAGGTACTAGAGGAGAACCTCATAATCCCCCAAAGGCATGGGACCCAAAAGCAATCCCAGAGGGCATCGATCCTGTGGCATGTTACTACCAAACCCTGTTGCCTCCAAATCCACTCAGATCAATTCTTATCCTGTATTGCTGCAAATACATGCATCTCACATCATGCATACAACTTCTTGTGTATACTTTTGTACATATAATTTTGAAGAAAATAACTAAATGAACACCCAGCTCAGGAAAGCAATCCAGAAGGACATCCTGCACTTTTTTTAGACTTGTCAGCAGCTCGGTGCAATCCTCTGCGGAGGACATCTCTTGCACTTTTTATAGCCTTGTCAACGGCTAGGTGCATTCCTCTGCGGAGGATATCTCCTGCCCTTTTTGTAGCCTTGTCAGCGGCTCGGTGCAATCCTCTGCGGAGGACATCTCTTGCACTTTTTGTAGCCTTGTCAGCGGCTCGGTGCAATCCTCTGCGGAGGACATCTCCTGCACTTTTTGTAGCCTTGTCAGCGGATCGGTGTATTCCTCTGCTGAGGACATCTCTTGAGCTTTTTGTAGCCTTGTCAGCGGCTTGGTGCACTCCTCTGCGGAGGATATATCTTGCACTTTTTGTAGCCTTGTCAGCGGCTTGGTGCCCTCTTCTGCGGAGGATATCTCTGGCACTTTTTATAGCCTTGTCAGCGGCTCGGTGCATTCCTCTGCGGAGGACATCTCTTACGCTTTTTGGAGCCTTGTCAGCGGCTCGGTGCAATCCTCTGCAAAGGATATTTCCTGCACTTTTTGTAGCCTTGTCAGCGGTTCGGTGCAGTCCTCTGCGTATGATGTTTCCTGAACTTTTTATAGCCTTGTCAGCGGCTAGGTGCAGTCCTTTGTGGAGGATATATGTAACAACCCAAATAGGGCCTGGCAGGAATCTGTGTTTTTAGTCGGATAAGTGAGCGTATTTCCGTAATTTGATTAAGAAGAATTTTGGACATTTAAGAACTTTGTGTTATTGGAATTAATTAATTAAGTGTTAAGTGAAGTGAAGGGAAGATTAGTGTGTGTTTATAGTGTATAGTTGTAGGGTGTAAATGGACTTAAGGTTTTTATAGTGTGGTTTTAGTGCATGGTGCATAGATGATATTTGTGTATGAATAAGGCTTGAGTGTGGTTAGAGTATGGTGCCTTAAGTGGATGAGATAAGATGGATTGATGGATTTCCTTGGATTGTGACATGTGGCATGAGGTTGGTGAGTAATTAATGAAAGTAGGAGAGAGGAAGTGAGGGGCAGATTTTGAGTGAGGCTTCCCTTGGAAGCTACCTCAATTTCCCCTTTTGTTTCTCATCTTCCCATCCTCCCCTCTCTCTGGCTTTCATTCTTCTTCTCTCATCTCTCTTTGCTAGTGTTTTCTTGGAGTTTTGAGAGGGATCCTTGAAGGTTTGAACTGGAAGTGTTGAAGGTAAGTGGTTGAGTTCGGATTGGGGTCTCGTATTTGTTTCTTGTTCTGTGATTTCGGGTTTTGATTGTGTTTGGGTCTGATTTGAGTGTGTGTGGCTGGGTTTTTGTGCAAGAATCGGAAGAGCGAAGGAAGAGCAAGGGCAAGGACATAGCGGATTCGTGAGGAGTTCGGTTGAAGCTTCGTCTTCCAGGTTTGGGAGTGTATTCTTGAGTGTTTGTTTGGGTGTTTGCCTAATTGTGAATGTGTGTAAATTATGTGTTTATGAGATATTCTGAATGTTGTTGATTGTGTTATGTTTATTTGGTTTATATGCCATGGGTAGGTCTTGGTTGAGTTTAGTTTGTGATGTTTAGAACTCATTTTATACTTTTATATAGTGATGTTGTTTTTAAAATTCATGAGTAAGATTTATTGATGATATAATTCTTTGATGTTTGGATTGAGTTCTTATTGTTAATGGAGTGTGAAATTGCTTGATTGAAGTGAAGGTTGTGAGATTTTGGCTTGAAAGACCTGGAAATTTGGCCTGAGGAATCCCATCTGGGCATGGGTCACGGTGGCAACCAATCTGGTTACCACCGTGAGCCACGAACCAGATGCATTCTGCCGTGAAGTTTGGTATGTCACGGTGGCAACCAATCTTGTTACCACCGTGAGGTATCCAAACTTTAGTTTCTGTCGGGCTATTTTGGTATGTCACGGTGGCAACCAATTGTGTTACCACCGTGAGATAGCCAAACTTTTGATTCTGTCTGACTGCTTGGTATGTCACGGTGACAACCCTTTTGGTTACCACCGTGAGGTACCCCAGACTTGCTTTCTGCCAAGGATCTCTGGTATGTCACGGTGGCAACCAATCTGATTACCACCGTGACCTACCCTGTTTTGCTATAAAATCCTTTCTGTTATGCGTGTTTTATGAATGTTTGTTTATGATTTTTTTTAGCGCTTGATATCATGTATTCTGGGTTTTGTGTTCATCATTTTGCATCTTTCGGTTGAGTAGCTTTTATGAATTTTGTTACATTTGAACATTGTCTTGTTTGTCTAATGTCATGTGAGAGTGTGTTGTCGAGCCTGAAGTGTCAAGGTATAGGATAATTAAGCATGCTTAAGAAGGGTTAGTTTACAGCTGTTCTGTCCGCCCCGTTTGGGCGAAGCGGTCGACCTCCGAGATGGTCATTTTCGTGTCGTGATAAAAAGTCTTGTTTTGAGACTCCGGTCTCTCGTGCTACCTTCGGGTATAAAAATGTTTTTGAGGCTTCGGTCTCCCGTGCCGTGTTCCCGTATCCTCCACCATTGATTTCAGGCTATTGTGTGAACTGTTTGGTATTGGGTTAGCGAAGTGTTCTAATTATTGTGTGACTCTGAGTAGTGTATTGATTCAGTGCTATGTACTATTATCCTGATTATATATTTATATATCTGTACTCTGATTCATATTGTTGTATGAATATTAGTGTATGTTTTCGTGTATAGTGCTCTGTTGTGTTTGTTTCTCCCCACTAAGCGTTATCGCTTAGCACGGGCTTTTATCCCGTGCAGGTGGCGTGAAGGATTTTGGGTTGCTCGTGTCGCGCATCTGCAGGCAGGCCACATAGGAGTCAAGTTTATTATTTCTTTTATTTCCTGATGTAATCCCTTTTGTATATGGATTATTTTTTTGTAAAGGATTTTAATATTGTAAACTTTTGGGCCATTGTAAATAACACGTATTTTGATTATTTATGTATTGAAGTATATTTCCTACTATACTTTCTAAGATTTATTATTATGGGTTTTTGAATGCTTCCGCTTAGCGCATGTATGCTTCCGCTGTATGCTTTGTCGCGTCGTGAGTGAGCGTCGTGTTGTAGCGCGCCCGCCGGCGCCCTTCCAACGGGGGCGGCGGTGGGGGTGTTACAATTTAGTGGTATCAGAGCGCCGGTTTAGGCGGTTCTGGTTGCCTCTGTTTGTTATTTGTTGAGTCTTTGCATGCGAGTCGGTTTTGTGACGTGGCCTAATGCAGATGTGTCTTGTCTTGTGTAGTGTCTAGATGGAGTCTGATCCAAGTGAACAAGTGGGTGAGACAGTTGGTAGTGCAAGTGTAGTGAGAGGTGAGCAACCTGCTCCGCAGCGTCAGCAAGAGGAGATTCCTGGTGTGGGTTTTGGTCAAGAGAATCCGGTATTGTTGCAAGGTTTGCTTCAGTTGGTAGAGAGGCTGACTGCTCCTAAGGCTCCGACTGAGTTGTTAAGAAAGAGAGGAGCCGAGGATTTTCATGGTACTGCTTTGGACCAATCTGATGTTGCCGAGTTTTGGCTTAAGAGAGTAGATCGGATCTTGCAAGAGATAAGATGTCCCGCGGATCAGAGGGCACTTTGTGCAGTGTCGTTGCTTCAAGGGCCAGCGTATGATTGGTGGGAATTAGTGATGCGAAATCCTCAGCGACCAGCCGTTTTGACTTGGGAATTCTTCAAGCAAGAATTTGAGCAGAAGTATGTGACAAAGGCTTATCAGGAAGCTAAGTGGAGAGAGTTTATCAGTCTGAGGCAGCGAGGTATGACCGTGAGTGAGTATGATAAGGAATTTAGTCGGTTGAGTAAGTATGTGCCTGAGACTTTGTTGACGGATGAGTTTAGAAGTCGGCATTTCCTAGAGGGACTTCAGGAGGTGTATAGAGGTCAGTTGTCGGCATTTTCAGTTTTGCAACCCGTGGGGTATTATCAGCTAGTGGCAGCGGCAATGAAGTTAGAAGAGTCTGAGGTGATCAACCAAAGGATCGAGAGCAAGAGGAAAGCACCGAGTGATGGGTTCAGTAGTGGCAAGAAGTCGAGGGAAGTTTCAATTGGTCAAGGTGGGAAGAATTTGGTTCCGGTGCGTTCGGAAGTTGGGAGTGTAGCTAGCAAGGGAAGTGTGATTCCGGAGTGCGAAAATTGTCATAAGCGCCATTGGGGCGTGTGTAGGAGGCTCTCTGGAGCGTGTTTCAGATGTGGCAGCCAAGAGCACATGGTGGCGAATTGTCCGGATCGGCTAGAACTTCAAGATGGACCCGAGAGTAGAGTGAGTGGTCAGAGATCCAGAGGGAACCAGAGTGGTAGGGGAAGCGGCCGTCATTATCAAGCGCCATCAGAGACAGTGCAGAAACCACCTGCAGAAGAAGTGCCTCCGCGTCCAAGAGTTTATGCGATGCAAGTAGGGGATATAGCGGATCGAGCTGGACCTTCTGGTAAGTTATGTTTGTAATTTCGGTTAAGTTTCGGTTTGAGTTTTGGGTTGTTGTTTAAGTGTTTATCAGGGAAATTTCGAGGACGAAATTTCTTAAGGAGGAGTGATTTGTAACAACCCAAATAGGGCCTGGCAGGAATCTGTGTTTTTAGTCGGATAAGTGAGCGTATTTCCGTAATTTGAGTAAGAAGAATTTTGGACATTTAAGAACTTTGTGTTATTGGAATTAAATAATTAAGTGTTAAGTGAAGTGAAGGGAAGATTTGTGTGTGTTTATAGTGTATAGTTGTAGGGTGTAAATGGACTTAAGGTTTTTATAGTGTGGTTTTAGTGCATGGTGCATAGATGATATTTGTGTATGAATAAGGCTTGAGTGTGGTTAGAGTATGGTGCCTTAAGGGGATGAGATAAGATGGATTGATGGATTTCCTTGGATTGTGACATGTGGCATGAGGTTGGTGAGTAATTAATGAAAGTAGGAGAGAGGAAGTGAGGGGCAGATTTTGAGTGAGGCTTCCCTTGGAAGCTACCTCAATTTCCCCTTTTGTTTCTCATCTTCCCGTCCTCCCCTCTCTCTGGCTTTCATTCTTCTTCTCTCATCTCTCTTTGCTAGTGTTTTCTTGGAGTTTTGAGAGGGATCCTTGAAGGTTTGAACTGGAAGTGTTGAAGGTAAGTGGTTGAGTTCGGATTGGGGTCTCGTATTTGTTTCTTGTTCTGTGATTTCGGGTTTTGATTGTGTTTGGGTCTGATTTGAGTGTGTGTGGCTGGGTTTTTGTGCAAGAATCGGAAGAGCGAAGGAAGAGCAAGGGCAAGGACATAGCGGATTCGTGAGGAGTTCGGTTGAAGCTTCGTTTTCCAGGTTTGGGAGTGTATTCTTGAGTGTTTGTTTGGGTGTTTGCCTAATTGTGAATGTGTGTAAATTATGTGTTTATGAGATATTCTGAATGTTGTTGATTGTGTTATGTTTATTTGGTTTATATGCCATGGGTAGGTCTTGGTTGAGTTTAGTTTGTGATGTTTAGAACTCATTTTATACTTTTATATAGTGATGTTGTTTTTAAAATTCATGAGTAAGATTTATTGATGATATAATTCTTTGATGTTTGGATTGAGTTCTTATTGTTAATGGAGTGTGAAATTGCTTGATTGAAGTGAAGGTTGTGAGATTTTGGCTTGAAAGACCTGGAAATTTGGCCTGAGGAATCCCATCTGGGCATGGGTCACGGTGGCAACCAATCTGGTTACCACCGTGAGCCACGAACCAGATGCATTCTGCCGTGAAGTTTGGTATGTCACGGTGGCAACCAATCTTGTTACCACCGTGAGGTATCCAAACTTTAGTTTCTGTCGGGCTGTTTTGGTATGTCACGGTGGCAACCAATTGTGTTACCACCGTGAGATAGCCAAACTTTTGATTCTGTCTGACTGCTTGGTATGTCACGGTGACAACCCTTTTGGTTACCACCGTGAGGTACCCCAGACTTGCTTTCTGCCAAGGATCTCTGGTATGTCACGGTGGCAACCAATCTGATTACCACCGTGACCTACCCTATTTTGCTATAAAATCCTTTCTGTTATGCGTGTTTTATGAATGTTTGTTTATGATTTTTTTTAGCGCTTGATATCATGTATTCTGGGTTTTGTGTTCATCATTTTGCATCTTTCGGTTGAGTAGCTTTTATGAATTTTGTTACATTTGAACATTGTCTTGTTTGTCTAATGTCATGTGAGAGTGTGTTGTCGAGCCTGAAGTGTCAAGGTATAGGATAATTAAGCATGCTTAAGAAGGGTTAGTTTACAGCTGTTCTGTCCGCCCCGTTTGGGCGAAGCGGTCGACCTCCGAGATGGTCATTTTCGTGTCGTGATAAAAAGTCTTGTTTTGAGACTCCGGTCTCTCGTGCTACCTTCGGGTATAAAAATGTTTTTGAGGCTTCGGTCTCCCGTGCCGTGTTCCCGTATCCTCCACCATTGATTTCAGGCTATTGTGTGAACTGTTTGGTATTGGGTTAGCGAAGTGTTCTGATTATTGTGTGACTCTGAGTAGTGTATTGATTCAGTGCTATGTACTATTATCCTGATTATATATTTATATATCTGTACTCTGATTCATATTGTTGTATGAATATTAGTGTATGTTTTCGTGTATAGTGCTCTGTTGTGTTTGTTTCTCCCCACTAAGCGTTATCGCTTAGCACGGGCTTTTATCCCGTGCAGGTGGCGTGAAGGATTTTGGGTTGCTCGTGTCGCGCATCTGCAGGCAGGCCACATAGGAGTCAAGTTTATTATTTCTTTTGTTTCCTGATGTAATCCCTTTTGTATATGGATTATTTTTTTGTAAAGGATTTTAATATTGTAAACTTTTGGGCCATTGTAAATAACACGTATTTTGATTATTTATGTATTGAAGTATATTTCCTACTATACTTTCTAAGATTTATTATTATGGGTTTTTGAATGCTTCCGCTTAGCGCATGTATGCTTCCGCTGTATGCTTTGTCGCGTCGTGAGTGAGCGTCGTGTTGTAGCGCGCCCGCCGACGCCCTTCCAACGGGGGCGGCGGTGGGGGTGTTACAATATATCTCGCGTTTTGTATGTCTGGAGCAGGCTCGGTGCACCACCACCAGTTTAGAAGAGCAATTTCAGACTTTGTAAGTATGGAGCAGACTCGGTGCAGCTCAAGAGAGCAATTCTCGCATTTTGTAAGTCTGGAGTAGACTCGGCGCATCACCAACCCCGCACTTTGTAAGTCTGGAGCAGACTCGGTGCAGCTTAAGAGAGCAACCCTCGCGTTTTGTAAGTCTGGAGCAGACTCGGCGCATCACCAACCCCATACTTTGTAAGTCTGGAGCAGACTCGGTGCAGCTCAAGAGAGCAACCTTCGCGTTTTGTAAGTCTGGAGCAGACTCGGCGCATCACCATCACCACCCCTGTACTTTGTAAGTCTGGAGCAGACTCGGTACAGCTCAAGAGAGCAACCCTCACGTTTTGTCTAGAGCAGACTCGACGCATCACCCAGAAGGATAAAAATCGTCCCTCAATTTATACGGCGACCTAAGGAGACGACTTCATTAGCATGACCGGGAAGACAACAGCCTCAAGTACGCATTTATTTCCTTTCTCTTCTGAATTTTGGCTCACTTAGGTACCTAGGTTCTAAGTTCCCAAAAATTGGGGGCAACTGTAGACACCGGGTCTCGAGACGGTCAAAGATTAGGATTACCCGATGATAAAACAAAAGACCGATTTTCGGTAAGAAAAGTGAGAATCGATTGTTTCCCTATCGAAATTGTGCTTTTTTAGAAAAATAAGTAAAAATATGTATTTTACAAATTAAAAACAAAAATGGGGTAGAAAATATTAATTTTGTGTCCTTAGAGCTTTTATTAAAAAAAAAGGGGGGGGGGGGGGGGGAGGGGGAATCGCGAATGCCACCTGCGGCAGCGCGCGCAGCAGGCTACCGCGTACGCTATTCCCTCTCCGCGCGGCTGCTTTTGGTCGCCTGTGTTTTTTTTTCCGGCGTTTTTCTGCATTGTCCCAGTTTGTTTTCTTCAGTCTTTCACCTTTTCATGCTATTTTTGATTAACTAAAAATTAAAGTTATTTTGCCCCTTCCTATTTTTGGCCAAAACTGAAAATTAAAGGGAAATTTCCCTTCATTTTGAAGGAGGACGGCAGATTTGGAAAAAGGAATTTTTCTTGGCTTTTCTCCCTAGCATCTTTACTCTCCAGGAAGCTTTCTTCTTCTAAAATTCTGGTTCAAAAACCTTCAAGCTTTTCTTCTCAAGTTTTAGTCTTTATTACTCTAAAACACTTAATTTTGTGTTTGAATTGAGCAAGAGAAACTAATTTTCTTGGCTTATTCATCCCACCAAAAATATTTTCTTGAACTAATTTATTTTAAAACACAGATTTTTATACTTTTTTTCCAATATTATTATCATAAAAAATCGACAAGGGGAACGGATTGAGACATCCTATTTCCTATCTAAAAATTCTGAGGGTAAACATTCTTGGACTCGTTCTCATTTATTTTTTGTATATTATTTATTGTTGTTAATATTATTTTTTTCCATTATTATCATGTCTATTGTTTACTTTTAGCATTTTAATGTGTTAACATCACTATTAATACATTATTTGTTTACTTTAATTTGAATTTTGTGTTCATTCACTATTATTATCATTATTATTGTCGTTGTCATTATTTTTATTATTACTATTGTGTCATCATTAATATTATTATTACTATTATTATTGTGGTTATGATCTTTGTATTTACATTCATTATTATCATTATTATTATTTATTGCTTATTGTTCTATATTATTATCATTGTTATTACTATTATTATTTTTATGCCATTAATTTATTGTTTGCTTATTATATATTTGCCACTGTTTATTATTATTATTATTATTACATGCTTACCTCATGTGTATTATTATTATTATTATTATTATTATTATTATTATTATTATTATTATTAAAGTGCATGTTTATTATCACTATTCTATCGCCATTATTATTATTATTATTATTATTATTATTATTATTATTATTATTATTATTATTATTATCATTATTATTATTATTATCATTATTTTTATTAGTACCATTATTATTATTATTATTATTATTATTATTATTATTATTATTATTATTATTATTATTATTATTATTATTATTATTATTATTATTATTATTATTATTATTATCATTATCATGGTTATTATTGTTATCATTGTTTCATTATTATTTGTTCGATTAGTTTTATTAGAGCATTTACAAATGTTTCCGATGTTATTTTTGTCTGAGATTTGTTTTGGGTTGCACTGTGTGAGCTTTCCCGCGGCTCCCCTGTTGGGTCGCAGCACGTGGAGGATCACACCGGTTTTGGTGAGATCTTTCTCAACTCTTTCTTTATGTTGTGTTATTTTTAAATAATTGTTTTATTTGTGCACGCGTGCGATAAAAAGTCATAAAAGTATTTCTATAATTAAATTATTTTTTTCACTAACAAAATTGGGACCAATGTCCCTTGTTTTAGTCCAACAATAAAAAATATCATGATTAAAACGAAGAGTCATTTTTTCTCCAAATATGGGATCACTCATGCCCGTTTTCATCAAACAACCAAAACGACTTTTCGAACCCTCTTTAAATAAACGCAAAGGGACCAATGTTCCTAAACCTCCAAACAAGCACGAGGGAACCAATGTCCCTAAAATAATACCCCGATTTATGTATGTCAATTTATTTTGATCTTGTGTGAGTGTTTTAAATTTATGTTCATTTCCTTTTGGGCGCTTGTAATTAATTTTTGGACAATCTTATTTATTTTTGGGGGATTGTATTCCGTCCCCATTCACATCTTCAATCTCCTCTTATTCGGGTTGTATTCCACCCCTACCTTCCATGTAAGTGCGTGCTTGCGTGTTTATCGCTTTTATTTATCGCTTTCTTTATTTACTTTATCGCTTTTCTTTTATCGCTTTCGTATGCTTGGAATGCGCTATTTAATTTAAATGCATCAATCGCGTGAGATGAGAGATATAATTTTAAGAGGTTAAAAACCCATTTATAATTAACCAAAGCATAAATAAGAGGGAGGTTCCAGACACCATATCTCTGGTTTAGACCGTTAGAGATGAGAGACTTTTTCCCAATTTCTTGCAAATTGGGTGGCGACTCCAAATGCCTCAAAGGTGCCTTTAGGTGTCATTAGACTAGGTTGTTCTCCCTAATGTTCTATTGGGAGGAATACACCCATGATGTCTCATGGCGCTCATGATCAAAAGACGCAAACCAATTCCTCGAATCCCGCAGGCGGATTCAAAGCGAGGGCCCTTGATGGGCACCGGCGCGCGTCACACTTCCCCAACGAAAGCACCCACCAGTTAGCCATCTGCATTCGCTTCTATGACGCTTACCACAATGAAAACATTTTGGTGTAATCCCCTTTCTCTTATAAGTTGAACCTCTACCAAATCCAGATGCAACCAAAGGTCCTTGTTGTCTACCTTTAATAGTAGGTCCCCTACCATACCTGACTTGAGAGGTCTCTTGTAAATCACCAGACCTTTTTCTTGGAGGAAGATCACTTCTCAAATCTTTTGGAGCTGCAAATGCAGTCATTCGATCCAATGCTTTTACAATTTCTTGTGAAGTTTTAAGCAAAGCCTCTAATAGTGCAACGGGGACGTCACTGACGATGCTCACTAGTTTAGATGGACCAAGGACTGGTAGTTCGGAATCCCTAGGTTTACCACTTTCAGAAATCTCTTTCTCTGCTTCTTGAGAAGAATTCCTCAATATACTAAGAAAAGCAAAGACATCCGCATCAGGCTAACATAAACTATACGCATTTCTATTCTACACTAACCCAGAAACGACTAAACCTAGACTCTGATACCACTAATTGTAACACCCCCTGACCACCTGTAGAGTTATTCTACAAGGGGTATGGAGTGTAGCACATAACAAACAAATGCACACAAATTATCATGGGCATAAAACTCAAGATTAACAAATTTTATTAACATATAATGTTAGATTACATTTCAAAAATCCATACATTACATTACATAACACTTATATTCTTACATAAGTTTTCTCTTTACAAAATACAGATTCTTAATACAAAAACTTTCGTTCCCCTTACACATGCCAACTATAAATACACATTTCACACTATTAAAAATAACCTACATATACAACGATTCTTATGTGTTGGCCGTAGGCGATGCAGAACTGTCTTCCAAAATGCTATCTTCAAATACCTACATGGATAAAACATCCATGCTAAGCAATAATGCTTAGTGGGGAAATAACAGAATATGGATGAACACTCACAGTGATCACCAATACCAATCACATGCTCAAGCAACATATATAAATATAGACAGTTCTATTCATTACTGTGCACTCATCCATAAATACATACAAGCAACCATCAATATTCCTTTCATCAAATCCTTAATTCACATATACACATGTATATTAATTTACTTATGGCAAAGTAACTATTGGCACTTGCATATGAATTAGCTCATAAGTACAAATCCCTATAATACCCACTTTCATATAAGCCATTGCATATTAACAGATATAAGTTTTGTGTACATGCTTCTACATAACGCACCTCATCTTTGCACTTCTAGCACATAACATTGAATACATTTTAATACTTATATAACATCAGTAGTAACTCATACTTGTATAAAGTCGGGTTACAAATCAATTTATAATCAAAACTCCATACTCATCAATTCATATAAGGTTCACAATCATTTTCTGACTTGTCATAACACCACTTACCTCCTGCCATTTACTATATCCATTATGCATCAATTCACATTAAACATTACCAATTATCAACACTAATATAAATAATGCATATCCCCATCAAATTATAATCACAAGATCCATAATACTTACACCATAACCTACCAATAATATAAACTCAAAATTTCCCATAACGTACAAAGTTGACAGTCAAATACTTATTTATTAACTATTTCCTAATTTCCCTGCACTTCAATAGTAGTGGATAATGGGTTATCACTCTGATATCCATAGATACCTTTAAACTAGTATCCATAGATACTAAATAATCAATCGCATTTGTACCCGTAGGTACAGAAATAATCAATCGCATTAGTACCCATAGGTATAGAAATAATCAATTGCATTAGTACCCATAGGTACAAAAATAATCAATCGCATTAGTACCCGTAGGTACAAAAATAATCAATCGCATTTGGTATCCGTTGATACGTTTATATAAAGATACACAATCACTCGCTTTTGTGGAGCCTATTCCAAGATTACCTCTGACCCAACCGGGGCCGATTAATAAAAATTAATCGCTTTTGGCTGTAGCACTTAAAACCCTATAGGCATGCTTATCTATCCACAACTCGACTTGCAGGCTAGATAACTGACTCAATTACTTAATTCTAACTCACATGTTATAAATCTTTGCTTAACTGTGTTAAATAAATATCGGATAGTTCTTAACATTATTCACTTTCATATGCATATAGCTTATTATCAATCTCACACTTCATCATTAAATTCATACAAATTGTATAAACATATATAGACACATGCTCACCTGGATTGCCACATTATTAGTCTCCATGTAATTAAGCAAGTCATAAGCTCAAGAACATATATCATACCAATACATCAACATTAACTAGCATCTTAACATATGATATCTTGCATACATACACATATATGATTTACCATACAAGTTCCTACCTTAATATGCATAACCTTGCATGAATCATATATATACATACTTATCAATCTCCATGTAATTATGTTAGCCATTAACATGTCATTTAATATTATACCCACATGTATGATTCATTAACAATTACACACTTTATTATATTTATATATATAACCTCACAAATTAACACATCTATAATTTTTATAAGCATAGCTATTCATAGGTCAATAACATAATTTTGCACAAAATAAGATATTTAGAAAGGATTCCAACTTTAGACTCTGTCGACCTCGCAAATCCCTTCTGTTGTGCTCTCGGCAATGCCCGCACTTGCTACAGAATTCAATCACACAACTATACTCGTCGGAGCACACTATCGCGCCCCTGACATCTATCATGCTCGCGACAGTGACTGAACTTCATGCACAAAGATCCACTACATAAACCTCTTTTAACCACTACTCAAATGTTGACTTTTATGACCTCTAAAGAATAACGTATACAACTTTTAACCATCATGGCCTCAGGTCAAATGTTTATCTATAGGCTAACATTACCATGGCACAAACCTTATTACAATTAGACTTGAAATTAAGGAGTTATGGCCAATGAAATGCCACTTGTTCCAAAAGCCCTCCTATAGAATTTAGTTACATTTTAAGTACCGTAGTAATTAATATATTTATAACTTTAGACACATGTATTCCTAAGTGGTAACCATTCATTTACTCTTTTTATTGCTCAAAATATATGTCAAATAAGTTCTAGAAAGTTTTGGTGGATTTTAGGTGTGTTTCGGGAGGAAACACTTGCCAAAATATACAAAATAGGGAAAGGTATCGATGGGCAATGATTCGTGCTAGGCTTGGAATCCGAAATAAGAAAAAAATCCATCAAATATCATGTTCTATCATGCTCGTGACAAAAGTATCCCCTAAGTTCGACACATCAAAATATCAAAACTGGTTTTCATCTTAAACGTGCACCGCTTAAACCAACTCTAAACATCATTTTTAGGCTAAATCTCTTTATTGAAAATTGTTTTCTAGGATATTAAGTTTTTAATAGAACAAATTTCAGGTCATTTGGGCTTCTAAAATTTCAGATATGATCTAAACAACCTATACTATTCTAATGCACCTGCAAAAATAGAGACACCTAACTTTTTTCCATTTATAAGGGTCTTAGAGCTAGAATTTGGTCATGGCTATTTCTATGACAATTTAAAGGTATACATCTTAGCTTTCTAATGGATCTAGGTTCATTCAATTTGGAATTTCCTAATTTGACTTATGACAAAAATAATCAACAAAAGTCCAACTAAATTTGGGCAGAGTTTCCTTTAGAAACTCAACATACCCAAATTATCAAATCTACCAAAACTACCACAACAACTTCAACACAAATATTTCATGTATACTTCAAAACAAGAAATTAAACATCAAAAATACCAAAATACACAATTTTTCCCAAACCTCAATTTCCTTAGCTCCAATATGCTCACTTGCCACCTTGTCAATCAACCCTCTTCTTTCCCTTTTCTTTTCTTATATCCATCACCACATGCACAATCAAATTCCAGAAATGGGGAACAAAGGGATTACTTCCAGCTCATATTAAAAGAAAGGAAAAAGAAGAGAATGATCAAACACTACTAGAAAAATAGCTTTTAACGAAGGGAAATCCGGTCGTTAAAAGTCGAAATCCGGTCGTTAAAAACCAATAACGACCGGAAAATCCGGTCGGTAAAAGCCCCTTCGTTAAAGGTAAATACGACCGGATTTTGAATCCGGTCATTAATGCCTTTAACGACCAGAAAGTTTCCGGTCGTTAAATACTGATTTTTAACGTCCGTATTTTCCCTTCGTTGATTATATTCACTTTTAACGAAGGGAATTCTGGTCGTTGAAAATACCTTTTAACAACCGAATTTTCCCTTCACTGATTGTGTTCACTTTCAACGAAGGGAATTCCAGTCGTTAAAGATATCTTTTAACAACCGGATTTGCCCTTCGCTAATTGTGCTCACTTTCAACGAAGGGAATTCCGGTCGTTAAAAATTCCTTTTAGCGACCAAAATTTCCCTTCACTGATATTAAATGTAATATTACATAAATACCAAAAGATATTTTAAAATATAAACTATTTTATAATATTACATGTAGGTACATATCATTCACGTATATTTTATACTAAAATATAATAAATTCTTTTCATATATTAAAAAAGAAAAATTACAAAATATAGTCAAATTTACAAATTAAATAGCATTATATTTACCACAACTCCAAATAAAATAAAAACTATTAATGACATGTAAGTTCAAGAAAATAACTCTTCTATATACTAATTTCTATTCAAAAGATTTTTGAGAAAAATACAAAAAATAAACATCCTAATTTCGTTGTCCAAAATTTTGAAGACCTGCAAAATATATAACAAAAGCTAAAATTAATATTCACAAGCAAAAATAAAAAAATATCACATCCCATAATGGCGATAAAATTGACAAGTGATTATGTTAAAAGATTAGATATTATACAATCTAAATGCTTGAATATTTAGCATTTACTAAAAAAGAAAAAAGAAAAAAATAGAAAAATAGTTTTAATTAGAAAAATACAATAACTCATTGAAAATAAATAGGTACCGAAGGCTTAAACAGAACAACTAAAAATGAATATCTGGTGTTTATATACAAAAGAGACTAACAAACTTGAGTATCTAACAATCACAATATAATAATACAACATGTTTTTGTTTTATTAATTTTATCAAAAAATTTTCATTTTGCAACCATTTTATTCAGATTTCAATAACTAATTGAAATTTTGTTTGAAAATTCATTAATTGCTATTTTTTCTTGAAATTTCTTTCTAAAAGAATTTGCAGCATGTAGGTTGATCAACAAGTAGCATCTGGTGAATTTTATTTATGTGCTTGAACATTGAACTAATTTTCATATTTGTATAACATAACATTTAATTATTGAAATTATGATAACATTGACAAAATGGGTTCAGATGATATTGCAAGTATGTGAAAAGGTTCAGAAATTTAATGTCGCTAGGAGTGAAAAAAAACCATCCACAGTTCAGCTCAACATATAGGCATAGCTATAAGTGTTCTGTAGGATATCACAACGAAACTGAAAGAATGTAACAATAATAAGTTTATCTTGGTAATGAATAGCACCAAGTGTTATGTAGTCAAGGAACCAAGAAATCCAACAGTAAAACTAAATAGCAATTACCTGCAAGCAAGACTTCTTGCCACTTTTTCACAGCTTGTACTCCATTCCTCATCTGTGACGTAGCCGATAGCCGATTGTGTAACACCCCAAAGTGGTCGTAGAAGAATTACAGAGTTTGGTTCGAAAAAGGTAAGTTTATGTGCGAGAGTCCTGTCGCGGGCGCGACAGAGCCCTCCAGCGATTTTCGCACTTCAGCTGGTTGGTGCGGGTGTGAGCGTTCTGTCGCGAGCAAGATAAGCATCGTGAGCGCGACAGAACCCCCTCGTGAGATGTGTGCATAAGCAGGACTAAGAGACTTGGAGTTGTAGGGAGTTGACACATGGCATCGTAGAAGAGTGACAAGTGTCATCATAGAAGAGTGACAAGTGGCGGCATATGAGAGTGACAAGTGGCATTATAGGAGTGTGCCAAGTGTCATTGTAGGGAAGAGACACTTGGTTTGGCTTGGCTTGGCTTAAGATATGGATGGATTAATTGAAGTGGTTGGCATTTATTTGGTTTGGTGGCACTTATGTGAGAGGATTTGGTTTCTTTGGGTTTGTCCGGCCAACATTTGTTCATTTTATTCATTTCCTAGCTTTTGGCCCTTTTGCTTTTGGCTTTCCATCCTTTTTCCTTTTCCTTGGTTTTTGCCATGCTCCACCTTCCTTTCTTTTCTTCTCTTTTCCATTTGCTCCTAAAGAGACTCATTTAGGTTGGGATGAAGAGAGTAGATTTTTGAGAAGAGGTAAGTAGTACTATTATTTAGTCTTCTTCTACTACTTGGTTTCTATTTTGATTTAAAGTAAAAAGAAGAGTAACCCCAAGTGTTTTGTGTGTGGTTTTGGTGCAAGTTGGAGGCAAGAGAGTCGATAAAGGAAAAGGGAAGATCGGAACGAGTAGAGAGCTGTGATCGAGTTCCTAGAGGTAGGGATCGAGTGTAACTGTGTTAACTTTGCATGTGTTTATATGAGAAATGCTTGAACAAAGACATGTAGAAATAAAGAGATGCTTGATGAGCTTTAATTAGCTCAAGATGTTCATTTTGATTTCTTATAGTGCTCATGACAAGTGTATATATGTTTAAAGTATGTAACTTGATCATTTGAGTGTTTGTGTTGATAATAGAATTTGATGTTGCGAAATTCTGCTTATTTGTCATTAGACCCCAGTGTATAGTATTTGTTATAAGCAGAGTTATAGGATCCCAATTGGGTTGATTCCAATTGCATATGAAGGAAATGATCCGTGTCTAAAAATTTCTAAGAGGGTGCTTGATCTAATTCTGGCCCTAAGTATCCCAAAAAGTAATTAAAACATAGGTGACCCTGTTCTAGCGGGATCACTAGAATAGTATGGATTGTTTAGATCATATCTTTTGTTATAGATGTCAAAATGACCTAAAAATTGTCCCATTTGAAAGATAACATCCTAGGGAACACATTTTATGAAGATTATTTTGCCTAAAAATGTGGTCTAGATGGTGGTTTGTGCGATTCAAGTTTAGGGTAAAAAGTGGTGCCGTGAGGCACCAAAGGCGAGTCTCTGTCGCGAGCGCGACACATGTCGCGACCTCGCGACAGAATAACTCATTTTAGGCTTTTTATTCTTCTTTTTGAGCTCCTATTTGCCATGGGTCAACCCCTTATCCTTCCCCTTAGCTTATTATGCATGTTTAGGGTTAGTAAATGACTATAAAGTAGTTATCAACGGGGAAATGCACATGAGTATAATTAAATTGGTAATTTAGCTAATAAAATAACAATGTATAATGGTATTAAGGATTGTAAATGGTGTGATAAAAATGTATGAACCTATGAGTGCATATATATGATGATGTGATATAAGAGTTTATGCCTGGAATGTAAATGTTACATGCTTTTAGTTGTTGAACAAGATTGTATATGACATACATGCCTCTGAATTTGATAAATGCACTTGAATTTTAGTTGATGACTTGATGTCTGTGTATAGTGTGTGAGTTGGTATTGAGCCTGATTACCGTTATAGTGGATAGATAAGCATGCTTATAAAGGGATTACAGAGTGCAGCTACCCATGTTCCGCCCCGTTTGGGCGAAGCAGGTCGACCTCTGAGAATGGTCATTAATAGAGATATATGCAAATGTTTTGTGACTTCGGTCTACCGAAAATGTTTTTTTTTTATAGAGCGTCCCGTATCCACCATGAGAGGAACTCAGGCTTGTTTTGTTAAATGTTGTGCAGTGAACTTGAGATGATTATAGTGTTGCTTCGAATAAAGCTATAGTACATGAAAGTAATGTTTAAGTACATTACAGTTCTGTATACAAGTACATGATTACATGAGTGTATTGACATGAATGTGGTTACATGATAATGTATAATTTAATAAATGAAACGTACAAGATGTAGTGTACAGGAATTAGTGAAAGAGTAGATGTTACTTATATGTGAGTTCAGAGTATTTGATAACTGAGCATGCAACCTATATATATGTATAAGAGCTATATGCATGAGCTAGCTGATCCTGTTACATGAGATCCTATATGCATGAGATATATGATTGTGTGATTTATCTGTGACTTCGTAAAGAAGTCCTTTGCATTATTTCATCCCCACTAAGTGTTATCGCTTAGCACGTATGTTTATTTCCGTGTAGGTTACAGATTCGGATCAGTGAGTGGACATATGTAGGTCAAGGCCACTAGGAGTTTTATTTTGATCTCCTTTTTGTATAAGTTAGAAATAGAGTTTTACATGTTGAGTAACATCATTATGTAATAAAAGTTAAAGAATCACATGTAAATGTAGATGTAAAGCTAAATGGAAACAGAGTGTAATATGAACATGTATAAAGAGAAAGAAGTACATATGTATAGTTGATATGAAATGCATTTTGGGCCCTAATGTAGTATTTAATTACTTTTAAAAGGATGTGTTTATGCTATCGCTTCCGCTAATGCATGTACATGTATACGTAAGTGTCCGCGTAGCGCCCCGATATTCCTTACCGGGGGTATGGGGGTGTTTCAGATTGCATACATTCATTTAATAGCACAAGAAAACCCTGAAGCTGGCTGTCTAAAGATAGACAAATAACAAATTAAAGCAACTCTTCAGCTTATGAAGCTGAAAAAATAGGTTGTTGATCCCTGCAAAGACACATAATGCTGCATGAACCATAAAGAGCAGCAAAATCTAGAATATTGTTTGTAAACTACAGATTAGAAGTTAAAATGGCTTTCCTTATGATGGCAGCAAAATTTGGAACATCTTTTGAATCAATCACATACCTCACATGACAGCACAGAGCAGTGAATTTAATCCAGTCAGTGATATTTTCAGGTGGCCCTCTACTACTAGAATCTGGATGATAAACAAAATTGTCTCCTGAGGAAATCACTTCGAGAAAATCTACAGTAAAATACTTAAGTTTCACATAGGATGTATACTATAGACACCAACTTAGACGTGACATAGAACATCTAATATGATTCCACCTAGAATGATATTACACACAAACACAAAGCAGTTATATCCATCATGCTATATAAGATAGAAAAAAGTATTAAGTTAAACAACCATCACCACAATTTGAGTAAGTATTGGTAATCTCCTTACTCTGGATAGAGAGAGAAAAGCCCAAAATATGCCTTCATCAAACAGTTCTATCAATAGCATTTGGTTTACAATCCTAACTTGCACAAACACATGCCATTTAAGATAGCAAATGCCACAAGATGAGCACATTTACCATTACTAGAAAAAAATTGGAAACTAAAAGACAAAAAGAATTTAAAAAAAAATGAGAAAAAAATAAAATAAAGAAAGAATACAGAAATAGAAGGCAAATGCTTCTCGCTGTATAAAAATATAGCATATAGCTTTCAAGATCACATTGCTGCATGCAGGAAGAGCATTCAACCCAATGAGTATCAACCAATTTTTTTTTTTATATAAGAAGAAATTAATGAATCGCCAATCTTATTACTTGCTCTTATTGATTCAAGCAACAATCTACGACAACAAAGCCTAATATAATCATTTTATTTGTGTAATCCATCTACATCGTGCTACAAAAATTTCATATTATAAATCTGTCTGCAATAATACATTATTATTATATCTATATCGTAATCCTAAAACTAGAAGGGCCACTTTAAATCCCTTAAATTAAACATATTGAGCAACCATATTCAGAAATTCCTAATTACCCACTAATAAAATTAACATACTATCACACCCCAACCTATACCATGGAGACTTCTACTCGAATTAAGGAAAGAAGGGTACAGATAGATAGGAGTGTCACATCCCACTAGTACAAATATGAAAACATCGCATACAAAATGGCATGTCAAGAATAAGTTAAGCTTTAAAAGGAAGAAGAGTGATACTGAACAAAGTGAATACTTTTATTAATATACAAAAGAGGTCTTTACATCTTACATTAGATCCAAGAAAAGGACCGATAAACAAAAGTCCAAAGTACACTGTTTCGAAGGGCTAACAAACATTATATCTATTACAAAAGAAAGGAAAGACTATACTACAAAACTTCAATCTCTAGTTGCGTTGGCCTTCCCGATGCGACACGCCCAAACCATGCGTACCAAAACCTTCCACACCTGCACGGATAAACACCCGTGCTAAGCGGAATCGCTTAGTGGGGAAATACAAATGCATAACCGCCACTCACAGTGACAGCAACGGAAAGCACATGATAAAGATACAATTACAGATATAGGATCATTTATAGTTAATTCAAATATTTATATTATCATCATAAAATTCTTGTACAAGGACACACTAACACCTGCTTAATCATAATGAGTGGATAACGAGTACACATAGATACTTGAGAGTATCGGTATCGTATTATAAACACATAGATACTCGAAGGTATCAAAACATTATTTTTATTTTTTTGTTCCAAATTGGTTTCACATAGAATCTTAAGAAATATTCAAACAGAAGGATCGCAAGGATCCGATCGGGGGACCTGATCAGGGTCCAAAATCGTACACATAGCTGCAGCAACACATAACTCTATTAGGCATGCCTAACTATCCACTTATCCGACATTAGCAGGTTATACAAAATCTTGTCAAATTATCATACATATTATTCATTTAAATAGGTATTCAAGGCTTTAAATAAAAGAGTGCATACAAAAGAAATCAAGTCATTAAGCAAAAAGGAGAAGAAATCAAGTTTGGAAGTTACGCCTGTCGCGCTCGCGACGACTGTTGCGCTCGCGACAGAAGCCAAAATACACTTCCTATAACACCCCGCCATCCCCATTGGAAGGATACCGGAGTGCCACGCGAGCAAACACATAAACGAATCCAAAAACATACTCATAAATAACATAAAATATGAGATGTAAAGAAACTTTTAATTATATAGCAGTAAATCCTGTAACATATATCATATCTATATCGTTTTTACAAAAAGAGGCTCGTAAGCAAATACATATACAAAAATAATATTTGTTCCTTTACAAAAGATTTACTTTGCTATTAACAAGCCATATACAAAGAAAATTACAGCGGAAGACTCAAAAAAAATAACTTCATCCAAAAAGACTTATAGTGGCCGACCTGCAGATATCTGACTCCAATCCAAACTCGCCACCTGCACGGGAAAAGAGCCCGTGCTAAGCGATAACGCTTAGTGGGGAGGAACAAAACAAACGAACAATATGCATATACAATATTTATGGCAATACAATAATCCAATGATTCAAAATCAAAGGCATCAAAATCACATGTAAACATATCTCTAAATTTCTTACTTGACATGCATAAATATATACATTACAAGCAATTAAGTATTCAAATCATAATTTTCATCATTCCAAGTATACAGATACAAGGTGCATAATATAGAGTTATGCAAGAATTCATG
This sequence comes from Excoecaria cochinchinensis, assembly GCA_947683425.1. NCBI lineage: Eukaryota > Viridiplantae > Streptophyta > Magnoliopsida > Malpighiales > Euphorbiaceae > Excoecaria > Excoecaria cochinchinensis. The sequence continues at coordinate 7,923,151 of CANTUQ010000146.1, read as the reverse complement.
TACATCATATACTTGTAATCATGTCAAAAATAAATGCATCTCAACATATGCAACACATTTAAACATATAGCCTGATTAGTCTAAAAAATATTCTCTAGAAGTGGATACGGTCAAATGGATACTGATAGAACACAGTATCCCAAGCATATAGAGACATGAGTCTCAAACATGTACTTTTCATATAGAGACCGAAGTCTCGCATTAAATCCATATAGACCCATTCAGGATCGAAACAAGGATCCAAACGGACCCAAGTATAACGTTTTATCATATAGCAGCTGCACACACACTCTGACCTAAGTAAGCGCTTACTTATCCACTACTATGACTATTCAGGCTTAAAACCACAACTCATCAATTCAAGCACCAATATCTATATGAGAATTGAAAATAATACAAATCTATAATCCAAGTGTACTTGTATATTGATCAAATTCAGAAACATATGAATATATAAATATCACAAACAGGAGATAATAAGAACATATAACTCACGTTGAAATAATCCATGTTCATATAAATTACAAATATTTAAATCATGTATATTAATTACTAATCAAGAACATAAATCTCATAATTAATCGATTACTAGATTAAAGAAAAGATTTGAACTTGATTTAGATTCAACCAGTGGAAAACCCCCTGTACAGAAGCTTAAAAACTTTGCTTTTAGAAAATCCTTTGAACAGAAGTTAAAATTATGCTTTTAGAAAGACAGGGCAACAGGAGGGAGGCCGGTCACGAGTCACCCAGACAGTGGTGTCTCGTGATACTGGCTTCACGCGAGTGCCAGGAAAAACAAAGGCAGTCACGAGTCGTGACCATCCGTCACGCCTCGTGACGCCTGAGAGGAGAGGAGGAGGTCGCGAGATCCCGTCTCGTGGCACGCAGGAAGACCGGCGAGAGGTCGCGAGGCGTGATGCTCCATCACGTCGCGACTTCCCAAAGGGAGGAAGGTCACGGCGTGATGCTTCATCACGCCACGTGACTTCCCAAGGAGGGAGGTCACGGCGTGATGTTCCATCACGTCACGTGATCTTCCTCTCACAAATTGCTTCTCCTTCTCCAAACTTCCGAATTTTCCAGAAATCGTAAAAACCAGAAAAATCGCGAAAACAGAGTACAACCAAAAATCAGAACCCCATCTTGCCCAAAACTATTTTTCATGCAATGATTATTTAAACACATATTTTTATGTCTCCTGAATGCATATATGAAATCTTAATGCAAATCACGTACTTTCACTATTCAACAGAGTCAAAATTCCAGAATGTCAACAACCCAGGATTTTTCATTCAAACTCATACATATTCATCTCATTGCATGTTCATATCATTCTTTTCCTACTGTAATTATGTCAACAACATTACGTAACTCTAGCATTTCTATATACACACACACATAAACACATTAATACCAAAACTGGCAACAGGATCCAAAATGAGAAAGACAGACACTCCCAAACCTGATGATGAAGCTAAAAAACGTCCACTGTATTCTTCTTCAATCAACAACCTTCTCCTTCCCTTTATCCCTCTTCTTTACTTCAGATGCTTGCAACAGATGAAACCATAGTCATTAACCCAAGAACAGAATCTTATAAACCTTAAGAATAAGAAGAACCACACGAAATCTGACAGCCACTTACCTTCTGAAGCTTCTAACAAACCCAAACCTTAGTTCCTCAACAGAAATACACACATGCAAATGGAAAAGAACAGCAAATGGAGAAAAAGAGCAGAATGTGGTTTACGTGAGAGAGAGAACAAGAAAAGAGAGAACTTTCAGTCTTTTGTTTCCAGCCAACTAAATTTTTCTCAGTCTTCTCTTTTCCCTCACCACGTGCACACACTCTCCTTCCACTTGGCACACAGGCACGGTTCTTTTAATCCCAATTACAAACAGCTCCCCACAAACTTCTCATAGGTCCTTATTAATTACTTTTTACTCACTAAACTAAACATTTGCAATTAATACTTTTAATTTACTTGCAATTAAATCCTCTTTCATTTGTAAATTACCCAATTGCCCTTAATTGTCCAATTAAAAATGCCAATTCCAATTTGGCCACATTTGGGGTGTGACACTTCCCCGTCTCATCTCGCGATCGCGAGTGACCTCGTGGTCGCGAGAGGGCGTGAGTGCTGCTCTCTATCGCGCTCGTGACAGAATAGAGCCTAGCACATGCTCGGAGATCGAACACTCTGTCGCGCTCGCGACAGAGAGCTCCTTCGAGTTTCTTGGCGCGACACCTCTAGCGCCGGCACAAGGGCTGAAACCTCTGCGCTTTGTCGCGCTCGCGACAGTGTTGCGATCGCGACAGATACGGGTTTTTCAGCTCTTACGCCCAAAATCTGCAGAAATTTCATACCAACCACATTCAAACTTCCCAAATTGATTCTAAACCTTAAAATTAAGCAACACAAGCATCAACAACTCATAATGTAATTAAAAACCTAGCTTTATCACCATTTATTTCAATTAAATCAAGCCAAACACATGCTCAATTCCAAGGAATCCCAAAACAGCACATTTAACAACAATTACAACTATACACATAGTTCCTTACAAATCCTTCAACAATATTCATTCTCTAACATTATATATCTTGCTAACGTCAATTTAAACTATAATTATATGACCCGTAACTCCAATTGAAGCTAAAAGTGTTAGAAACCAATTCAAATCACAAATACACATATGAAACAAATATTCCCAAACCTTATCTCCTTTGCTCCTACTCGTGAGCTCTGTCCCGCTAGCGATTTCTTTCCCTTTTCCTGGTCTAGGAGACTCCTCTGAACCACAATCCCACAACAACTATAATTAATTCTATAGCAACCCACATATACATATATAATTATATCAAACCTAGAGAAGAGGAAGAAGGAGAATCTAAATCATCAATAACCCCTACTCACCTTTGAGCTTTAAAATCACAATCTAAACTACTCTAATTACTCAAATAAAGAAGAGGGAGCAAGATTGTGCAAAGAAAAGGAAGAACAAAGAAGAAGAAAAAGAAAAGAAGAGAGTGGCGCGAGGAAAGGAGAAGAAGAACGGGAATCAAAGGGAAGGGTTGCCTTCTCTCTCTCTCCTCCCACCAAACCCATTAATGCTAACTTATCCCATAATCCACATGTCACTCTCTCCATAGGACAAATGCCCCCTAACACACCCTACTCCCATACTCTAACACACACACAAAGTTATTCACTTACTCACACCCTACCACCATACATTCACTCATACACTAACCTAGCTCCTCTTCTCATACTATTACACCCACACATACTCTATTTAAATAAATAATCCATTTTAACACATACATGCAACACATAAAATTACACACACATACAGACACAGACAGGCTCAAACTACTGGGGTGGTTTTGGGGTGTTACAATACTCCCCCACTTAACAGAATTTCATCCTCGAAATTCTTACCTATTTCAAATAACTGAGGGTATTGCAATCTTATAGCTTCCTCTGGTTCCCATGTAGCTTCCTCAATACCATGATGTTGCCACAAAACCTTAACCAAAGGTATCTGCTTATTCCGGAGCTGTCTGATTTCCTTATCCAAAATGCTTTTCGGTTTTTCATCAAATGAAAAGTCTGGCTGACCATGGATATCTTGCAATGATAACACATGCGAAGGGTCTGACCGATATCTCCGAAGCATAGACACATGAAAAACATCATGTAATCTAGCTAATTTCATAGGCAAAGCTAATTGATACGCTACTGGACCTACTTTCCTTAGGATCTCGTACGGCCCAATAAAGCATGGACTTAACTTGCTTTTCTTTCCAAAATGAAGAACTTTACGCCACGGTGACACTTTTAGGAAAACCTTATCACCTACTTCATACTGAATATCTCTGCACTTCAGATTAGCGTAAGAATGTTGTCGGTCCTTAGCTGCTTTCAAGTTCTACTGAACAACCCTCACTTTCTCTTCGGTATCCCGTACTATATCCGGACCTATCATAACCTTTTCTGATAATTCAGTCCAACATATTGGCGTTCTACATTTCCGTCCATACAATACTTCGTAAGGAGCCTTACCAATGCTCACCTGATAGCTGTTATTATACGCGAATTCCATCAAAGACACATACCGATCCCAACTTCCTGAGAACTCCAAAGCACAACCCCGGAGCATATCTTCAAACACCTGAATAACCCTCTCTGATTGACCATCGGTCTGCGGATGAAAAGCAGTACTGAAATTTAACCGAGTTCCCAAAGCCGCTTGAAGCTCTTTCCAAAACTTGGATGTAAAACGAGGATCTCGGTCTGATACAATGGATAACGGAATCCCATGCAATCGGACTATCTCATCTACATAAAGTTCTGCCAACTTGTCCATAGAATAATCCAATCGCACTGGCAGAAAATGCACGGATTTCGACAATCAATCCACTATAGTCCACACTGAATCATACTTACGCTGGATAGGTAAGCCAGATACAAAATCCATCGTGATGTCATCCCACTTCCATTGAGGAATAGGTAAGGGATGAAGCAATCCCGATGGCACTTGATGCTCGGTTTTCACTTGCTGATAGGTAAGACATCTTGCAACAAATTCTGTTATATCTCTTTTCATACCTGGCCACCAGTAAAACTGCTTTAGATCTTGATACATCTTGTCCCCTCCAGGATGCATAGTAAAGACTGATGAGTGAGCTTCTTGCAACAATTTCTTTCTTAACTCACTCATATTAGGCACACATAACCGATTACCATGCCTAAGCACTCCTTCACTGTCTATCAAGTATTCAGACCGTTTGCCCTCTTTCACTGCTTGCCAAACACGCTGTAGCACATGATCATCTAACTGGGCCTTTGAAATTTTTGATCTCAAACTTGGCTTAACTTTAAGTCGAGCAATCAAAGCACCTTCAGAATCAAACCTCCATCTGCCTCGGCTAGCTAGCAATGCAGACATAGACTTCCTACTGAGAGCATCAGCCACTACATTAGCTTTACCCGGATGGTAGTCAATAAAGCAATCATAATCCTTGAATAGCTCTAACCATCTCCGCTGCCTCAAATTCAACTCCTTATGTGTTAACAAATATTTGAGACTCTTGTAATCAGTAAAAATTCTGCACGTCTCCCCATATAAGTAGTGCCGCCACACTTTAAGCGCAAACACTACCGCTGCTAACTCCAAATCGTGAGTCGGGTAGTTCCGCTCATGAGGTTTCAACTGTCTCGATGCATAAGCTATAACTTTGTCCCCTTGCATTATAACACCACCTAAGCCAATTCTCGAAGCATCATTGTACATAATGTACTCTTTACCCGAAACCGGCTGTGTGAGCACAGGAGCTTTAACCAATAACTCTTTTAAATGCTCAAAACTAGCTTGACACTTTTCAGTCCATACAAACTTGACTTCCTTCCGAAGTAGCTTGGTTAAAGGAGAGGCTAACACTGAAAACCCCTGAACAAATCGTCGATAATACCCTGTTAAACCCAGAAAACTTCTCACTTCAGGTACATTCTTCGGAGGCATCCAATTGACAATCGCTTCAATTTTACTTGGATCAACCCGTACACCCTCTGCTGATACCACGTGTCCAAGGAAAGCCACTTCTTTCAACCAAAACTCACACTTACTGAGTTTCGCATACAGTTGATGATCTCTCAACGTTTGCAATACCAACCTAAGATGTTCCTTATGTTCCTTTCAGTCTCTGGAGTATACCAAAATGTCATCAATAAATACCACAACAAACTTGTCCAGATACGGTCGGAAAACTCGATTCATCAGATCCATAAAGGCTGTAGGCGCGTTGGTCAAACCGAAAGGCATCACTAGAAATTCGTAATGACCATAACGCGTCCGAAAATCCGTCTTGGCCACATCTGCTTCTTTAACCCCCAACTGGTAATAGCCTGATCTCAGGTCTATCTTAGAGAATACCCCAGCTCCTCTCAACTGATCAAAAAGGTCTTCAATCCTCGGCAATGGATACTTATTCTTGATAGTCACTTTATTAAGCTGTCGATAATCAATGCACATCCATAGGGTTCCATCCTTCTTCTTGACAAACAGCACTGGAGTGCCCCATGGTGATACACTGGGCCGAATGAATCCTTTGTCTAACAACTCCTGTAACTGACTCTTCAATTCTTTCAATTCCACTGGAGCCATTCGGTAAGGAGCCTTAGAAATCGGAGCTGTACCTGGGACAATCTCTACTGACAATTCAACCTCTCTCTCGGGAGGTAATCCCGGTAGTTCTTCCGGAAAGACATCTACAAAATCTCTTACAATAGGAATGTCTTGAATCTTAACTTGACCCCTCCAAGAATCCAAAACCACAGCCAGAAACGCTTCACAACCCTTCCTGATAAATCTTCTGGCTTTCATAGCTGATACCACGTTATGCAGAGAACTGCTTCCAATTCCCTTCACAATAACAGGTACTTGATCTTTATCCTTCAGAACCATTACCTTCCTATGACAGTCCACTACCGTGCGGTGCTTATCCAACCAATCCATTCCCAAAATAATATCAAATTCATGAAACGGTAAGCAGATCAAATCCACAATAAACTCTGTACCGTGAATCTCTAAGGGACACTTCCGACACACCCGATTAACCATAACACTTTGACCCAAAGGACTAGATACACAAATCTCATATTCCATCTTCTCCTCACTTCCCAATTTATCCCATAACTTATCAGAACACACATAAGAATGGGTAGAGCCCGGGTCAATCAAAGCATAAACTTTAGAGTCAAACAAAGAGAACTTACCGGCAATCACTTCGGGAGCATTCTGTTCCTCTCGGGCCTTCATAACATAGGCCTTGCCAGCTGTCGGCACAGGGCGATCTACTGATTCTGAGGGTTCTCTCTCTCGAGGCCATCCACCACGACCCCTTCCTCTTCCCTGATTACGGCTTCCTTGAGGTACATTAGATCCAGCTCGGCTCCCTTCCTGTTGCCCCGAAGGATCTCCATACTGACTCGGACAATTCGCAAGAAGATGGTCCGTAGAACCACATCTGAAACAACCTCCTGTTAACGATCGACACTCACCCCAATGTTATTTGTTGCAATGAGTACATCTGGGAGTGCCATCTCCTCTACCTGTGCCCGCTCCCCTGGAAGAACCCTGTCTTCTCCCTCTAGGGGCCGGACTCGCTACAAACTCATCAGCAAAGTTTCCTTGCGATTCCCTCGGCCTCTTGCCTGAAGAAGAGCCACCTCTTGCAGACTTCCTTCTTTGAGCTTTCTCTCTCAGAATATTTTTAGAACGTTCTGCCCTCAAGGCTGCTTGAACCAACTGATAATACTTCACATTCGGAGCCGACATCAAAGAGATTAACATCACCTTCAAAGACTCATTCAAGCCTGATTCAAAATGCTGACATCTGAACTCATATGTGAGAACCCTTGGTGGTGCATACTTACTAAGCTTGTTAAACTCATCTTCATATTCGGCCACAGACATTGTTCTTTGCTTGAGAGTTAGAAACTGCGCCCACTTGGCATCCTTATATGCTTTAGTTACATACTGGTTCTGGAACTCACTCTCGAAAAATTCCCATGTAATCGGTTCAGGAACCTGCGGTTGACTAACCACTAGCCTCCACCAATCATAAGCAGAGCCTTGCAATAAAGACAATGCACACTCCACTTCTTGCTCTGGTGGACATCTAATCTCCTGAAGTACTCTGGACGTCTTCTCTATCCACATCTCTGCCTTATTAGTTTCATCTATGCCAGTACCAAAGAAATCCTCTGCACCATGCTTTCTTAACTTCTCAATAGGGGCACTGGGTGCTGTTACCCTTTCAAGTACCCTCGTCATACTCTGAAGTATCGCCTCCAACGGTCCAATAGGCACCTCAGGTCGCCCCCTAGGAGGTTGAGCCGAACTAGAAACTGAGGGATCTTGCTCTTGGGGATTCGGACTTTCTGCTGACCCCTCAAGTGATCCACGAGCGGACTCCATAACTATAAAACATAAACGCAGTACGCATCAGGCCAACACAACTCCAACATACTAACTAACACACTGAAACCCAATAACATCTAAACCTAGAAGCTCTGATACCACCTAATGTCACACCCCAACCTATACCATGGAGACTTCTACTCGAATTAAGGGAAGAAGGGTCCAGATAGATAGGAGTGTCACATCCCACTAGTACAAATATGAAAACATCGCATACAAAATGGCATGTCAAGAATAAGTTAAGCTTTAAAAGGAAGAAGAGTGATACTGAACAAAGTGAATACTTTTATTAATATACAAAAGAGGTCTTTACATCTTACATTAGATACAAGAAAAGGACCGATAAACAAAAGTCCAAAGTACACTGTTTCGAAGGGCTAACAAACATTATATCTATTACAAAAGAAAGGAAAGCCTATACTACAAAACTTCAATCTCTAGTTGCGTTGGCCTTCCCGATGCGACACGCCCAAACCATGCGTACCAAACCTTCCACACCTGAACGGATAAACACCCGTGCTAAGCGGAATCGCTTAGTGGGGAAATACAAATGCATAACCGCCACTCACAGTGATGGCAACGGAAAGCACATGATAAAGATACAATTACAGATATAGGATCATGTATAGTTAATTCAAATATTTATATTATCATCATAAAATTCTTGTACAAGGACACACTAACACCTGCTTAATCATAATGAGTGGATAACGAGTACACATAGATACTTGAGAGTATCGGTATCGTATTATAAACACATAGATACTCGAAGGTATCAAAATATTATTTTTATTTTTTTGTTCCAAATTGGTTTCACATAGAATCTTAAGAAAGATTCAAACAGAAGGATCGCGAGGATCCGATCGGGGGACCTGATCAGGGTCCAAAATCGTACACATAGCTGCAGCAACACATAACTCTATTAGGCATGCCTAACTATCCACTTATCTGACATTAGCAGGTTATACGAAATCTTGTCAAATTATCATACATATTATTCATTTAAATAGGTATTCAAGGCTTTAAAGAAAAGAGTGCATACAAAAGAAATCAAGTCATTAAGCAAAAAGGAGAAGAAATCAAGTTTGGAAGTTACGCCTGTCGCGCTCACGACGACTGTCGCGCTCGAGACAGAAGCCAAAATACACTTCCCCGTCTCATCTCGTGATCGCGAGTGACCTCGTGGTCGCGAGAGGGCGTGGGTGCTGCTCTCTGTCGCGCTCGCGAGGGTTGTCGCGCTCGCGACAGAATAGAGCCTAGCACATGCTCGGAGATCGAACACTCTGTCGCGCTCACGACAGAGAGCTCCTTCGAGTTTCATGGCGCGACACCTCTCGCGCCGGCGCGAGGGCTGAAACCTCCGCACTCTGTCGCGCTTGCGACAGATACGGGTTTTTCAGCTCTTAAGCCCAAAATCTGCAGAAATTTCATACCAACCACATTCAAACTTCCCAAAATTGATTCTAAACCTTAAAATTAAGCAACACAAGCATCAACAACTCATTATGTAATTAAAAACCCAGCTTTATCACCATTTATTTCAATTAAATCAAGCCAAACACATGCTCAATTCCAAGGAATCCCAAAACAGCACATTTAACAACAATTAAAACTATACACATAGTTCCTTACAAATCCTTCAACAATATTCATTCTCTAACATTATATATCTTGCTAACGTCAATTTAAACTATAATTATACGACCCGTAACTCTAATTGAAGCTAAAAGTGTTAGAAACCAATTCAAATCACAAATACACATATGAAATAAATATTCCCATACCTTATCTCCTTTGCTCCTACTCGTGAGCTCTGCTCCCGCTAGCAATTTCTTTCCCTTTTCCCGGTCTAGGAGACTCCTCTGAACCACAAACCCACAAAAACTATAATTAATTCTATAACAACCCACAAATACATATATAATTATATCAAACCTAGAGAAGAGGAAGAAGGAGAATCTAAATCATCAATAACCCCTACTCACCTTTGAGCTTTAAAATCACAATCTAAACTACTCTAATTACTCAAATAAAGAAGAGGGAGCAAGATTGTGCAAAGAAAAGGAAGAACAAAGAAGAAGAAAAAGAAAAGAAGAGAGTGGCGTGAGGAAAGGAGAAGAAGAACGGGAATCAAAGGGAAGGGCTGCCTTCTCTCTCTCTCCTCCCACCAAACCCATTAATGCTAACTTATCCCATATGCCACATGTCACTCTCTCCATAGGACAAATGCCCCCTAACACACCCTACTCCCATACTCTAACACACACACAAAGTTATTCACTTACTCACACCCTACCACCATACATTCACTCATACACTAACCTAGCTCCTCTTCTCATACTATTACACCCACACATACTCTATTTAAATAAATAATCCAATTTAACACATACATGCAACACATAAAATTACACACACATACAGACACAGACAGGCTCAAACTACTGGGGTGGTTTTGGGGTGTTACACATACTCTACTTAAAATTAATCAATAGCCAACAAAACTCAGTTATTATACTGATCATAGCATAACACAACATAACAAACATGTCAATTTAACTAACATATGCTCACATATTGAAATTTTATTGAAACAGAGCCTATCAAATTCAATTTATGTATAAATCACTAGGAAAAATAAATTTGGTAGCCACTTACATATTTTTTGCATTTTTTTTATCTCTTCACCGTCGCCGGAGACTCACCAGAACTCCACCGGAGGCACCGAAACCACCAGGAGATTGCTTGAAGCATCGGGGTTGTTTTTCGGTGACCACGCGCCGTAACTGCCCTTCGTTTCGCCGTAATTGACGTCGGCTAAATCGATTCTTCTATACACCGATCTGCTCATCGCCGGCGAGTGAGGAGGATCCACAGCCACCGGAAGGTTCGTATGTCCGCCGTGAGTCCCCCGATGCCACTCATGTCGTCTCTCGCCGTCGGAGCTCACCGAAAAACGCTGAAGAAACTAGCGGTACTCCTCCCGTTCTCCTTGAAATGATGACGTCGCGATGAGGAAGAAGACACCGCGATCGGCAACGGCGAGGAGTTCGGTTGCTCGCTGTCGACCATTGCCAGCCGCTCGCCCCTTCCGCCGTGCTCCGCCGTCTCTCTCTCTCTCTCTTTCTTCGATTTTATTTCCCCCCGTTCCGCTCACCGTTTCGTGCCCCTCCCTTTCTATTTTTCTTTTCTTCTCATAAATCCCACTAGTTTTAGCTTAATCTCAATTGTCTATGTTTGGGAGATAGAAAATCGAGAGAAATTCTATTAGGTTTAGCTTATAGTGCATACAATTCTATGTTTTATTTTGGAGGTAAAGATGAAGTCCCGCCAATTATGTTACACCATTAACGACCGGATTTAATTTCTTCGTTATATAAAAATAAAATTTAAGAAATAACGACAGGATTAATTTCCCTTCATTATTTGTATATTTTAACGATCGAATTTTTATTGTTTTAACGACCGGATTTAATCCTCTCGTTATATAATAATAAAATTTAAGAAATAACGACCGGGTTAATTTCCCTTCGTTATTTGTATATTTTAACGACCGGATTTTTATCCCTTCGTTAAATTTTGGTCGTTAAAAATCAATTTTCTTGTAGTGAAACAATCTTAACCTCTTACCTTGTCTGGTTGAAAACTCAGCTCAAAACAAATACCACATGATCCATTTTGCAAAAATTTAAGGAATACTAACTAAAGAAGAGAGGAATGAATGAAGAAGAGCAAAGAAGAAAGAGTGGCCGAAATTAACATGCAGAAAACCCATCAATCTATCTCTCATCAAGCCCTTTATATTGCATGTGGCAAACTAAGGCAGCACATGCCACTTGGATTCCACCACCTCTTTGTCCTCCAATGCATGCCAACTCCACCTCCTTCTCCTTCAATACATGCCAATGCTGAGGTGGCAAAGCTAAAGGAAAACACTTGGATTCCACTATGTTTCCTTAATTTTTATTATTATAATCTGAATTTAATTAACACTAATGAACCTCTATTAACTCTAATATTGCACATTTACCAATTAGTCAATTAAACTTATTTATTCTTTTCAATTGAGTCCTCAATTTCCCAATTACTCTTAAATCCAAATTAACAAACTCACTATTAAATTCAATCAACTACCCTAATCATGTCGACATTACTACTAAGGTAGATTTTGGGTCGTTACAAGTGTTATAGCTATAACTAAATGGTCTTGACTAGTATGGTCTTATAGCTGCTCTAGTGACACTATGGTGTCTCTTAAATATGAGACCATTGTCTCTTTTTCATCTTGATTTGTGCTTCGGCACTCTTGGCTAAGATTAGTACTTGAGGTTGGTGCCTCTCTTATTGATACCCGTTAGGTATCTTTAGTTGATACCAAATATTCGTATCTCTTGTACTCAATATTCATGATCGAAATGAATAATATCGAATAGTTAAGGATTAGACTATATTTGTCTGGGTCAGACTTGTTATCTCTTACTTTGATCAAATAATTGAATAAGTTGCTCTTCATCTGACTTTTCTTGATCTCTTGGATCTTGATACTTAATTGTGTTTCTTGACTAGATGTATGATTGTGATGTTTAGGTGGAAATTAAAGTGAACACGGGTATAGCATGATCCTATTATAATGACTAATTTAAAGAGAGAAGGGTTATATATACATGAATAATATGCTTTATATAGTTATATGAAAGATTGTAAGGTAATTTTATGTGAGGTCATGATTAAGATTAAGGCCTAGTTTATCAATAAATAAGGGAAGTAATGACTTAAATGCAAACGATATATCCTATAAAGTCAGTAATACCCCTTACCTATATGTAGGGGAGCTCACCCATATGAGGGAGTGAGTGCCTGCATAGCTAAGGGTTGTTACCAAACAGAATGAAGCGAAGCATGCATAACTAAAGCGCAAAAGAAAGATCAACGTAATATCACAAACGGATTTAACTAAAACTTTCCTTAATATAAAACATTCAAAAGATTGCCAACTGAAATACTGAATTCCCTTTCATTGATATACCAAAATATCCATTACAAAGTTGAAGTACAAAATAATACGATCTCTTGCATAATTACAATATACATATTTGAAAGCATTACAAAATCATATACATAACAAAAGGCTTACATCTGAGTACAAAATACAAAATACAAAATTTTCAAATTCCTATACTACAAAACTCTCTCTATTTTATCGGCCCTGATAGTTACGGATCAGTCCTCCCAGAATCTCAAACTGCTTCCACACCTGCATGGATGAAACACCCGTGTTAAGCGATAACGCTTAGTGGGGAAAACAAGTAATGAACGACAACTTGCAGTGGATATCAAAATGCAGTTCGCATACACATGGCACAAACATATCGGTGCATCATTAACAGAACATCCATACTATATATATATATACACCATATCCAATAACTTCAATTGAACAAATCACATAACATCAATATACGTACTGAATCACAAAAACTCGCATCACATTAAGCAACACATAGGTATTATAAGCTTGGACTTTCATAGTGGTGGATAACGAGTGAATGCATGGTACCCGTAGGTACAAAAACAATTTCTTTTCTAAATGCATAGATACCCGTAGTGTACCACCCCTACGTCCCCGTTGGAAGGACGCCAGAGAGCACTACTGACGCTCACTCACACACTTGCACACATACACTAGCGGAAGCATACATTCATACATAAAGCATACGAAAGTACAGCGTAAATTAAAACTTTAATGAGACAACAGCTGAACATATGTTAGCTCCCATACATACAATCATTCATTCATTCATTTAGCGGATGTGCAAGGCGAAAGTTAAAACGAAGGAATAGCTTTAAACATAAATACAATAACATTTACATAGCCCAAATATTATATTCAGATCCTTAAATATCATTATATATACATAAGACTACAGAAATACAAAATCCAAAATACAAAAGCTGAACAAAATACAAAACTTCTAAACTCCTATGTGGCCGACCTTGCGGATGCGCGACTCGAACAAAACCAAACCTACCACTTGCACGGGAAAAGAACTCGTGCTAAGTGATAACGCTTAGAGGGGAGAACACACAAGAATATGGACGGCCATTCACTATGGTCGCCAAGGCATAACACATTCGAATGGCATATGCACATAGTCCTAACAGATAAATATACATACTTGCATATAAAAGCCATGCATTCCGAAAATCATATACACATTCGAAAACTCGTGTCGAACAACCCAAGCAGACAGAGTACCATACAAGATACAAGTATTATCATGCAGAAATACATACAATCTCATATGCATATACTTACTGAGGTATCAGCTATCAAACCGCATCATGCTTAGCTACTCAACAACTGAACATGCAGCCTTCATACCAATAACCCAAACGTTAACTGAAAACCCATTCACATGCAATACAATTACCATGCAATAATGCACCCGACTATCATGCAGAATTACTAGATATCTAAACATACTTTTGTCAGGTCATAACACATACACATTAGCCAAAACCCAAGGGACAACGACCAAACCACCACATTTCCGCTGCGCAACTCTAATACATAAAATATCATGCAATGAAACATAATCACATGACAACATGCCGAAGATACTACAATAGCTGAAACCAAGGGAAACATATAGCATAATATTAAATTCGTTGTATTCGCTAGATCAAAATTATAATCATACGCATGCCATTCCACATACTTAAACATAACAGTTAATAATACAAAATCACATTAATATACATACAATTTAACCTTCGCATTCAATAATTCTAGCTCGCATTCATACACATACTAATTTATCTCATCACTATACGGAAGAGCAGTATACATATTTTACGATGCACCTATGCAATATACATGCTTGAATCGCATTAAACCTATTCAGAGATTCGTAATGCATGGTACACGAGAACGGGAAGCTCCTCTCGATCACACTGGCGAGAGTGTCACGCTCGCGACAGAGACGAGACTCCCAATTCCCAGCAAAATGCAGAAAGTTCTTCTTTTTCCAAAAACTCATTCAAAACATTCAAAAACCACTCAATTGCATACCACAAAATATTCATGATCAATACACACTCAATTATTACAAGATTCAACAATTAATTCAAGGAAAAACATAAAATTTACAGACCAAGAACAGAGATTACCCTAAATCATACATGTTCCCATCCAATCCCACATACATATATTTCAATCCTAAATCGCACATTTCTAACACAATTACCCAAACAATTACATACATATACACATGACAAGACACTCAAAATTCCAGAAATTAACTTTACAAAACACATACACAATCAAAATGAGAAATAGCAAATAACTCCCAAACCTCTTTGAAGCACAACCCACTACCCTCTTCAAGCTTTAATCCTCAATCTTTTCCTTACCTTTATGCTTCCTCTTTCCATCCAAAGCTTGCATAAACCAAAACCCAGAAAATTACTCTTAATCTAAACCCTAACTCAAATAAAACCAAAAGAAGAAGAATAAGAAATGCAAGAACCCTAAAACCCCAACTTACCTCTTCAATCTTGATCCAAATCTCTATCAAAATCACCTCTAAGCAAGCACAAACTCCAGCCAAAAAGGAAAGCAAGGAGGAAGAACAGAAAATGAAGAAAGGAAGAAGAAGAGGAGACGTGAGAGGGAGGAGAACGGGAATGCAGATTTTCTATGTTCTCTCTCTCTTTTTCTCTCTTTTCTTTCTTTCACATTCAATGTCCACCAACCAAGTCCACTTGGCAAGCCCTCATAGGACCAATAACTCCTCCTTTGACTTTCAAACACCAAGGCACCATACACATAATGCACCATATAATTACTTAAGTAGATATTTAATACCTTGGTACAATACTCACACTTCTTTAGATTCTTCCTCCAATTAACATATTAGATTAATTGGTGCACTACATTCCTTAATGTCCAATATTCTCATGCACAATTTACCGAATTACACTTGAAATCCCGACTTAGCATGCCAAATCCGACTAGGCCCGATTTGGGGTGTGACAAATCTTCCCTCTTAAAAGAATTTCGTCCTCGAAATTCACTTACACCGAAAAGAAATCCCAGCACTAGACTTCAAGCCACCATCCAACTCATACACTTCATTTTCAAACTACTCACTTGCTTATACTTACCGCCATCGCTAAACTCTTAAATCACTTTCTACTCAACTTTAACCAAATGCAGAATACTTTCCTTAACCGTTACTATGCTCGCCATTTCCATCCTTAATTTTAATATCAAATAGTACATGTATACCCTATCAGCTTTCTCTTAATTAAAACACATATGCAAATGTTTATCATGTATGGTCAAAGGGATGATGATGCAATGAGAGTGTAATGGCTCATGTATGCGGAATAATGCAGAAGAAATGCAATTGATGCTATAATGATGCACTTTGTCCCATCCCCATGATTCAATATGCTTTTATTCAAACACTTTTTTGGAGATAGCTGACAGGTATATAGAGTACAACCAAAACCTTACAGAATCCAAATACTTGTCCACCTCAAAATACTAAAAAAAAAACTTTACTCGAACATATCAAAATAAAACTTACCGGAAGGCTCTGCAGGCTCTGTTACTTTACTACGGTGCGCAACAACTTCCGATGGCACACGAGCAACTCGTAGCAATTCCTTCACCTCCTTTCTAGCTTGCCGAGTTAGATTCTCCCTGGTCTTACAACAATCAACAATTTGGTGTTCCATGCTACCACATCTAAAACAAGCACCTGTGAGTTTTCGACATGAACCCTAATGTCCCTTCCGACAGTGCTGGCATATCGGTGGTTCCCTAACCTTCTTACACTTGTCCCAATGTTGCTTCTGACAATATTGACACATCGAAGGTTCTCGAATCCTCTTACCCGCTGGCACCTCTTTACTCGACACTTTTCTCTTCTGAGGTACCTTCCGAACAAAATCTTGAGGAACGCGAGAGGTAGTTAACCTATCCAAGATCCAAATCAACCCTTGCACTAGCATCCGATCATCGGAAGTAGGTCCAGAATCTCTAACCGAAGGGTTCTCGGAAACACTCTGATCAGCACTAACTGGGTTCACACTTCCCGTTGTCTCGGCCACATTCTCACTCGGATCAGACTCCATCTTGATAAGACACAAGACAAAACACATCTGCATTAGGCCGCGAAACAAAACCGACTTACATGCAAAGACACGACACATAACCGACTAGCATGTAAAGACTCGACACTTAACAAACAAGACAACTAGAACCACTAAGCCTTGGGCTATAATACCACTAAATGTAACACCCCTACATCCCTGTTGGAAGGACGCCAGAGAGCACTACCGACGCTCACTCACACACTTGCACACATACACTAGCGGAAGCATACATTCATACATAAAGCATATGGAAGTACAACGTAAATTAAAACTTTAATAAGACAATAGTTGAACATATGTTAGCTCCCATACATACAATCATTCATTCATTCATTTAGCGGATGTGCAAGGCGAAAATTAAAATGAAGGAATAGCTTTAAACATAAATACAATAACATTTACATAGCCCAAATATTATATCCAAATCCTTACATGTCATTACATATACATAAGACTACAAAAATACAAAATCAAAAATACAAAAGCTGAACAAAATACAAAACTTCTAAACTCCTATGTGGCCGACCTTGCGGATGCGCGACTCGAACAGAACCAAACCTACCACCTGCACGGGAAAAGAACCCGTGCTAAGTGATAACGCTTAGTGGGGAGAACACACAAGAATATGGATGGCCATTCACAATGGTCGCCAAGGCATAACACATTCGAATGGCATATGCACATAGTCCTAACAGATAAATATACATACTTGCATATAAAAGCCATGCATTCCGAAAATCATATCCACATTCAAAAACTCGTGTCGAACAAACCCAAGCAGACAGAGTACCATACAAGATACAAGTATTATCATGCAGAAATACATGCAATCTCATATGCATATACTTATTGAGGTATCAGATATCAAACTGCATCATGCTTAGCTACTCAACAACTGAACGTGCAGCCTTCATACCAATAACCCAAATGTTAACTGAAAACACATTCACATGCAATACAATTACCATGCAATAATGCACCCGACTATCATGCAAAATTACTAGATATCTAAACATACTTTTGTCAGGTCATAACACATACACATTAGCCAAAACCCAAGGGACAACGTCCAAACCACCACATTTTCATTGCGCAACTCTAATCATAAAATATCATGCCATAAAACATAATCACATGACAACATGCCAAAGATACTACAATAGCTGAAACCAAGGGAAACATATAGTAGAATATTAAATTTGTTGTATTCACTAGATCAAAATTGTAATCATACGCATGCCATTCCACATACTTAAACATAATTGTTAACAATACAAAATCACATTAATATACATACAATTTAACCTTAGCATTCAGTAATTCTAGCTCGCATTCATACACATATTAATTTATCTCATCACTATACGGAAGAGCAGTATACATATTTTACGATGCACCTATGCAAAATACATGATTGAATCACATTAAACCTATTCAGAGATTCATGATCGCATTCGGATAAATAACTGATTCACATATTCAAAATCATGCTCCATCAGAAATTACATTCTCATATTCATATCAGACAAAGCAAAGAGAATACCTACTGACTCACTTTAGTGGATAACGAAAAAAGATGGTAACGTATCTTACGGGTATGAATTGAACGGTAGCGTACCTTCCGGGTACGAATCAAATGGTAGCGTACCTTACGGGTACGAATTGAAAAGCAACATCATTTTTCACATTCGAAAACATTTTATTAAAAGGACCTTAAATAAGATCCATACACAGTAAAGGTTCACGAGGAACCAGCCAAGGACCTGATCGGGGTCCATTCGTTCAAAGGGTGTTGCAGCTAGAAAGCTCTATTAGGCATGCCTAACTATCCACTAGACTGACTCTCGCAGGTCATGCATAAAACTATTCATGTTCCACATTGCATAATATATATATTTATATATCATCATGCATAAACCAGAGTATGATAGACATATCAATATCTTTCTAATACTAGACACACATCATACAATTCACATTACCAAGCATATACTATAATCCAGTCACACACTTTTAACATTACTCTAAAGTATAGCAGAATCAAATAGGGGAAACCATATTATGCCAAAGATTATCCATACAAAACCCTTATCATACAATAGTACAATTCATGTCAAACATAATATCATATATTATTCTTAGGGAAGAATCGTGAATTAAGATATGCATAACGCACTTCACATTTTAGTAGAACATGTTCACAATAAATAACAATGAAGTTGGCATTCATAACTTACTTGTATTCAAAATGCAACATGTGATATAATTCAAAATATTAACACTGATAAACCAAATCATACAACTAAAATCAAATGATAGTCTAACATGGATCATCATTACTAAGCATATCATAATCAAATATTAACATATTATCACTTCAATAAACACACACTTCAGAATAACAATACAAATCATGTTTCAAATCACAACATATAATTTATCGTACATAATCCGTAATATAATGAGAATAAAAACAAGTTCATATAACTACAGTAAGGAAAACCCTGAGAAAGACATTTAAAAATCATTTTTGGAGAACTGAGCAAGCGGGAAAGCAGGGCAGATCAGGGCCTCTATCGCGCTCGCGACAGAAGAGCCACGGACACGAGTCGTGCTGAGGGACACGACTCATGTTAATGACTTATCCCAGTTGTGCTCCTCAAGCACGACATGCAGAGGAAACAGCATGAGCACGAGTCGTGCTGAGGGACACGACTCGTGTCCATGTTGTTTCTCTTCGGTCGTGCTCCACATCACGCCACGGAGGAGAACTCACAGCAGCACAATTCGTGCTGAGCAAGCACGATTCGTGCTATGTAAACACGAGTCGTACTGCATCAGCACGAGTCGCGCTGATCCTCTCTGCCTGACGACGTCCAGCTGAGATGCACGACTTGCACGCCAAAGGAGCACGAGTTGTGCTTCTCCATCCGAGTCAAACACAGGCAACACTACAACGAGCTTTATCACGAGAACGGGAAGCTCCTCTTTGTCGCACTGGCGAGAGTGTCGCGCTCGCGATAGAGACGAAACTCCCAATTCCCAGCAAATGCAGAAAGTTCTTCTTTTTCAAAAACCTCTTTCAAAACATTCAAAAACCACTCAATTGCATACCACAACATACTCATGATCAATACACACTCAATTATTACAAGATTCAACAATTAATTCAAGGAAAAACATAAAATTTGTAGACCAAGAACAGAGATTACGCCAAATCATACATGTTCCTATCCAATCCCACATACATATATTTCAATCCTAAATCGTACATTTCTAACACAATTACCCAAACAATTACATACATATACACATGACAAGACACTCAAAATTCCAGAAATTAACATTACAAAACACATACACAATCAAAATGAGAAATAGCGCAAAGACAACTCAAATAACTCCCAAACCTCTTTGAAGCACAACCCACTACCCTCTTCAAGCTTTAATCCTCAATCTTTTCCTTGCCTTTATGCTTCCTCTTTCCATCCAAAGCTTGCATAAACCAAAACCCAGAAAATTACTCTTAATCTAAACCCTAACTCAAATAAAACCAAAAGAAGAAGAACAAGAAATGCAAGAACCCTAAAACCCCAACTTACCTCTTCAATCTTGATCCAAATCTCTATCAAAATCACCTCTAAGCAAGCACAAACTCCAGCCAAAAAGGAAAGCAAGGAGAAAGAACAGAAAATGAAGAAAGGAAGAAGAAGAGGAGACGTGAGAGGGAGGAGAACGGGAAAGCAGATTTTCTATGTTCTCTCTCTCTCTTTCTCTCTTTTCTTTCTTTCACATTCAATGTCCACCAACCAAGTCCACTTGGCAAGCTCTCATAGGACCAATAACTCCTCCTTTGACTTTCAAACATTAAGGCACCATACACATAATGCACCATGTAATTACTTAAGTAGATATTTAATACCTTGGTACAATACTCACACTTCATTAGATTATTCCTCCAATTAATATATTAGATTAATTGGTGCACTACATTCCTTAATGTCCAATATTCTCATGCACAATTTTACAGAATTACCCGTGAAATCCCAACGTAGCATGCCAAATTCGACTAGGCCCGATTTGGGTTGTGACACGTAGGTACCAAAAACAACTACTTTGCTTTTCATATCAAAATATTTTTGCATGGGATCTTAAATAAGATCCAAGTTCATAGGGATCGCGAGGATTCAAACGGGGACCTGATCAGGGTCCAGAACTTCTAGGCTGCATCTAATTGAACTCTATAGGCATGCCTATCTATCCTCTTACTTGACTATTATAGGCTAGGGTAATCATATAGATATACTCACATGATAAAGCATATAACATTTTATGCATGGAAATATGCTTTAAACATAAGAGAGAAACCATGCAAAGCATAAAAATAATAAACATTTAAAAAAATAACAGAGCATCGCGCCCACCATAACTAGTTGCGCTCGTGACAGAGGCTGATCTCATGTAAGTACGTGCTCGCAATAGCCAACCGCGCTTACGAGGAAAGGTAGAAAGGCCTATGTCATTTGTTTACATCAATACAGCTAATTCAAACATTCGATCGCTATTAAATTTTCAAGAAGGAGAAATACAAATTTTCTTACTTTGATCTAATTTATTTGATCCTTGTGGAGCGTGCGGGGACTTAAACCATTCGATATTCACTTGAAAAGGTAAAATCCGAGGGTAAACATTCTGGATTAGCATTTGTGTGATTTTAATTAACTTATATTAATTGTTTTCATTTTTACTTTTTTATCTTTTAACTCATTTCTTTTAAAGTTTCCTATTATTTTTCTTTTCTTTACTTTATTCACCAAGTTCGACACTGACATGTTTATTCCTATGGGTTATTTTCTGACAATTTGGATTTGGAGTTGTAAACGATGATGGTCGAGCCAATTTGATGATTTCCATACGGGTTCTTTCTTCAATCTTGCCTTTTATTCATTTTATTATTAAGATTATTGCAATGTTGTTAAAGTGAAAAGGGCCAAAACACTTTATAGTAATTAATTTGAAATTTTTCCAAAATAAAAATGGGACCAATGTCTCAATTTTCTCTATCCAAAATAAAATCATCACATCAAAAATGTTTTAATAAATATGCATGCGAGGACCAATGTCCTCATCATTAATGAATACCCCGATTTATGCATGATTTGTATTTTATTTACAATGGGGGTTGTATTTCGCCCCTAATTTTATTGTAATTTATTTTGAGAATATTTATTTTAATAATGCTTTACTTATTGCTTTTGACGTGAATGATTACGCCTTAATTAAATGCATCATGTGGAAAGTTGGTGAAATAATGAATTCAAAACTTAATCATAATATTGATAAATAAATGAGAAGTCCCGAACTCACTCTGGCCTTTGGGGCTCAATGAGGTGAGAGGTCTAGGACTTCCAAGACACCTCTTGAGTCTCACCAAAAGATTTAAATTTACAAATCCTAGGCTCTAGGGGGTAGAGGCTGAGACCTCCAAGATCTCTCTAGCTTACCCAAGATGGATATGTATGCACTGTCTTAGGCTCGCTGAGGCTAGACGACCCTCCCCAATGTTCTATTGGGTGGAGACTCCAAGAAACCTCATTGTTGCCCAAACTAAACGCACTTGTAAACACTTTACAAGTTTTAATGAATCCCATCCCGATCGCCCTAAAGTGGGCTTTCGGGAGGCCACGGGGTTCGGTACGCATCACAGTATCCGAGTTGATTCGTCTAAGGTTGAGGCAATAGTGAATTGGAACCCACCTTGAAATGTGCCGGAAGTGAGAAGTTTTCTTGGATTAGCTGGATATTTTAGACGGTTTGTTAAAGGATTTTCGGTTATTGCTTTGTCTTTGACCAAGTTGCTTTGGAAAGGAGCTAAGTTTAAATGGACTGATATGTGCCAAGCCAGTTTTGATCAGTTGAAGAGTATGTTTGTTAAGGCTCCTGTACTTACTCAACTCACTTTGGATAAAGAGTATACCGTGTATTGTGATGCTTCAGGTATTGGTCTTGGTTGTGTTCTGATGCAGGATGGTAAGGTAATAGCATATGCGTCAAGGCAATTGAAGCCTCATGAATGGAACTGTCCTACGCTTGATTTGAAATTAGTTGCGGTTGTGTTTGCTCTTAAGATATGGCAACATTATCTATATGGGGAGACATGCAGGATCTTCACCGATCATAAGAGTTTGAAGTATCTCCTTATTCAGAAAGAGTTGAATTTAATCATTTGTCACAATTATGCAATTATTTCACTTCAATCACCTAAATTCTTATCAATAATGGATAACAGGAACAATCACTAGATACTGACGAGCAGTATCGAACCCTGGGAGATGTACATTTTGAATAACTAGGATACCAAGTGGTATCAAACACTAGGCACCTCTCGGTGCGAACACTAGGCAGTTGCAAACACTAGCCCTTATAAGTATGCCTATCTATCCACTATTATACGAAATTTAGTCTCTCTTAAACTTTTATCACTTAATAAAATCATAGCACCAACTATGACATATGCTTGATGAATATACAATAATTAAGTATAACAAGTCAAGGCTGCTATGAGCAAAGAATATAACAAGTCAACTTACTTTTAGTTTTACTTGGGAAATACGAGATAATATTCATTCATACTTCATTAATTTGTTATTACTCTTAACCCTTTTCACTTATGTTTCTAAGTGGCAACCATTCATGTATTCATTACATCCCCAAAATATGTGTTGGATAAGTGTCGGGAACTTTCGCTGAAGTTTAGGTTCAATTCGATAAGGAAAAAGTACAATTTAGGCTGAAAATTGAGGTCATAGTGTGGTAAGACATTCTTAACCACCATGTGGGGCACCAAAAATGGGTTTTAAGTGGTAAAATTCTTTTAAACTGCATTGAGGAATTCCTTACCGCCGTGTAAACCCATTCTGCCTCACAAATCACAGGGCAGATTCTAGACAGATTTTAGGTCCAAACTTGGACTGGATTTTCACCTAGTTAAAGACATTTTTAGGCAAAACGTTCTCTAGAAATTTGTTCCCCTATGTCTTAGAGTTCTATAAGAACCAGAATTAGGTCATTTATACATCTACAAAAAGAGATATCCTCAAAACAATACAGACTACTTTGGTTGATGGGGCAGCCACCAACACTGCATTATAACCCAGAAATGAGTGGTCTTAGAGGTGGAATCAGGTTCCAGCCTCTTCATACCAAATTTATTTTTGTATTTCTAGTTTATACACCAATTAAAATCATCCCAATTGGAGCTCTCTAACTCTAAATATAGGCAAAACAATCACTAGAGGTCAAAAGGGACCTACACCAGAATTCACCCTACGAGCTCCTCTCTACACTTTCCTTCCTTGATGACCACTTTACCACTTAATTCACATTTTTAGACATTTTACGCAACACTACCATGTTTTAAACCATCAAACTCATGCATAACAATAGCACAAACATGCAAATAAACACTCCCATGCCTCTTGATGAAGCTTGGTCTCTCTTAATCTCATTCAAATCTTTCCTTTACCCTTATCTTTCACCTTATCCTCAGTTATCAACACAAATAACCATCCAAAAATCATACAAAAACCAATACATTTAACTCAAATCACATGCAAGAAATTAGAGGAAAAAGAAGATGGCCAAACAAGCTCAAAATCATGTCTACTTACCTTGCCAAACTCCTATATTTCTCATGTAAACTACCTCCACCCCAAGAGCAGAAAATAAAGACTTATACAAGTGAAAAACAACAAAGGAATTGGGTGATTTGTGGCCTAAGATTACCGGCCAGCTGCATCCCCCAAAGAGTCAAATTTTCAACTTTAATTAATGCATGCATATCTAAAATAATAAGTGTCAACTCCCTATTGGCCCAATGTTTCAAGTCCTTGGTTAATTTGCCTTAAATCCCTTTCTTAAATACATACTTCTACATGCATAAATTTGCACTTATTTCTTCATTTTAATCCTTCATTTAATGCATAAATTATAAATTATCCAATTACTCATGTGCCCTCAAACAAACTCAAAAATACCGATAATGTCCTAAATGCACAATTTGGGCTCAAATGCACTACAACTTACACATTAGCATGCATAAAATGCTCCAATCCTCCTAAGGTATACTTTGGGGCCTTACATTTATACCCTAGTCCTTTTAGACATAATTGAGGTATATTTCTGGGCAAATTAGAATAATTGAGTTACTGCGATAAGGACTTAACCGGTATCTATTTAATTGTGGAGGATAACTGGGTAATTTTTATTTGTAAGGCTTAAATTACACAATTTAGGTGAGCTTGTGTGTTTAATTGCAAAAATTCAAAAAACAAGTATGTAAATATATCATTAGAGTTAATCAAGAGGTTAATGCATGAATTAATAAAAGAGATGGATTGAATAGCAAAGTAAGAAAATATGCACCAATCAAATTAGGACACATACTTAAGTGTAGAGTTTGGAAGAGTCTTCATGGTCGGCTATTAAGGGGAAGAACAACCCAACCGGCCTTCCACTCCAAGGCATTCCCTCTTCCTCTTATTTTACACCCAAATTCAAGTAAACTTGTTTAAAGTTGTATTCTTATGGAAAGATTGATAATTTAGTGTGGTTTAAGCTTGATAAGGAAAGTAAATGGTAAATTTCTTCTTCCTCCTCACCTCAAATCTCTATATTGTGAGTTAAGGTTTGTACGTATTAATTAAACAATTGATGTGCAAATTTGAAAGAGAGACACCTTAAGGAGAAAGTAAAGAGAAATAAAAAGAAAGGAAGTGAAAGTGCCGAGGAAGGAAGCTATTTTGAGGTTTGGGAAATTATTCTCTCTCTATGTATTATCTTAAGTAATCTAGAGATGAATTGAAATGTTGTTAATAATTTGGAATGGGGTTTAAGAATGATTTTTGTAGAATTATTGATTGAGATGATATAATTGAAGTTGTTAGGGAGTTTAATGTTTGTGAAAGTGAGTTTGGAGGATTATTGCATGAAGTATGTGTGTTGGGTTACAAGTTGATTTGGGAAAACTAGAAAGAGAGCTTGGTCACACGGTGGTTATAACACTCTAACCGCTGTGTGAAAGCACAAATGGCTTGAAAATCTAGGTAATTCGATGATCCACATATTGATCAAGTTTTTTTGCCCACGGTGTGGGCATCCTCATGGTGGGCAAGATGTCCTGACCACTGTGTGGAACCATTTTATATGAGCTGTAATCAAACTCTGGTACTTCACACGATGGTCAAGGCCATGTAACCACCGTGTGAAAGCATTCTTGATATGCAGTAACCTATTTTTGGCATTTCACATGGTGGCCAAGTAATACTGACCTCCCACACAGTGGACAGGAATACCTGACCACTGTGTGAAAGCATTTTGGGCACCAAGTAATTTAGTTTTGCTTGCTCACACGGTGGTCAAGAATTTGTGACTGCAATATGACCCCTATTTTACATAATATAAGTGTGACTTTTATTGTCAAATGAAATGTAATTTAAACCAGAATAATTATGTGGTATGTTTGACAATATTAAATAATACTAAGTAAGACTTTATGCTATCAAGCATGCCTTTACTTGAAATATTTAAAAGAATATTGCATCAATGTGTTAAATTATATATATGTGTGTGTGTGTGTGCGCGTGTGTGTGTATGTGTAAATGTAAGCTCATAAATTGACTGTAATTCAGATACATGTTATTATGCCTGCTTATAACTGGGTAGTCGATAGATAGGCATGCCTATAGGGACCCTAATTGTTGCAAGTTTTGTTCTGTTGACCCATTTTGGGTTTGGTAGGCCCTATTTTGGTCACTTTTTGCCACATAAAGGATAGATAATTGAAATATATTGTATCTATGGATACCACTGTTTAGTATTCCCGTTATCCACATCTTTAAGAATTGCAGGAAACTTAATGATGAGTATTTGTTATTTAATTGTTAAGAAAATATACTTATGTAGGATGTGTTAATGCAATTAACTAATTTGGTATATTAATATGTCTATTTCATATTTATTTATATGCATTCATCTTCTGTGTGTGAACTTTGACGACTACTATGAGTGGTCGTCCATATCATGCTTTTTCCCTACTAAACTATATGCTTAGCATGTAATAGCCCTAATACTGGGTTAGCCGTAAATAGTATTTTTCGATAGTGAATAGTGCTTTTAGGGTGAATAGTACACCCGGAGGTAAAAAATATTTATTAGACCATTAGATAGAGCATGTCAGCGGGGGGCCCGAATATGAAATTTGGGATCAACTAGAGGTCAAATAGGGTCCAAAAACTGCAACACAGTGAAAAAATAGGGTTTGGGGCGTCTGTCCTTGATAGACAGGCATCGGTGGGGCGACAAACGGCCATGCAGTGAGTCATGAGGGACGGCCAAGTAATGCCCATTCCCATTCACCCAACTAGCTCAGCTAAGGTGGATGGGAATAGTCGTCACAACACAGCAAAAGCATGTGCAAGTTTTACCAATACACATATAAAACCTGAATAAAATATTTCATTCACACATTCAATCTCATGCAGCGGATACCTCATACTCATCACATGCTTTGACATACATCCATACTAATTACATGACTTATATATCAATATTACAAAACCTCACTGTTTAACTCGATAGATACATTACATTTACCAAAAGATTACATATAAGTATATAGGTACAAAATCCAAAACCCCCATGGCCTACACTTTTAGATTCCTAGTGTTGACCTTTGGCAATGGGGAGACCGTCCCTCACAATTACTTTTCGTCCGAACCTACATTGATTAGAAAAACCATGCTAAGCAATAACGCTTAGTGGGGAAAACAATACACATAGAAATAGGGTACATACACACATGTAGATATAATTATCATTTATAGCATTAGAAAGTTCATGCATATATCAATATCTCATAGTCACTTCATATGCATATTTATATTGTACAAAGCAATATAAGGATTCACATTATAAATACACTATCATCTATTCCCACA